>JACBWV010000347.1:975567-1061988 GCA_013435795.1 Chlamydomonas sp. ICE-L | reverse complement strand
TTGACTGCATTATTAAGAAGAGCAGGACTTCGGGCGAGTGGATGGGAAAATGAGAACATGGCATGTCTTGTCTGCCTACTGGTGCTCGCCTAGCCACAAAATAAATAAAAAAACCTGACTGTATAGGTATATGAACTTGAATGTGTAATAAAGAACACCACGTACCTGCGCCAACAGATTGGAACTGCTCAATCGACATCCCGGCCCAGTAGGTTGCTAAAGAAGGCATGTCATATTGGAGGCACATCTTGAGCCATCGGGGTGTATACTGGCATGAGCTGTTGCAAACAATGAGAGGGAGTCGTTGTAGGTGTGAGAGGGGGGGGGGGGGGGGGGGGGGGGAATAGGGTGTGGGGGAGGGGGGGTATGAGCAGCAATTAAAGCAGCAGGTGGTGTTAGAACGCACTGAGTCTGCGGCAAACCTGAGGGGAGAGGGGGGGGATCTTAAAGCTACCATATGTACTTTTGACTCGCTTTCATGACAACATAAACCCCTAATTCACAGTACACCACCCTCTTGTACATGACTTTTTCTGTCCGAAGTGCACTCTTTGAAGTGGACTAAACTTGGTTGGGATTCTTATTTGACGTGCAAAGCTGAGGGGGGAAGGGGGAGTGTTAGTTCATGTGAAAAACTGAGGGGGCAGGGTGAAGGAGGGTGTTGAAGTGCAGTGTTGCGGGGGGCAGGGGGCAGGGGGGGGGGGGGGGGGGGGGGGTTGAAGTGAAAATCTGATGGAGAGGAACGTGAATGCGTGAGGTATTAATGTTGAGGGGGGAAGGGGGAGTGTTAGTGGAAGTGGAAAGATGAGGGGGGGGGGGGGAAGCGGGGGAGGGAATGTGTGTAGTGAAAGCTGAGGGGGGCGGGGGGAGTGTCAGTTGAAGTGCAAAGCTTAGGGGTGACAGGAAGAGGTTGAAAGAAAGACGGAAATGGGGAGGTGTGGAAGTGAAGCTGAGGGGGGGGGGGGTAGGAGTGTCAGTTGAAGTGCAAAGCTTAGGGGTGAAGGAAGAGTGTTGAATTGAAGCAAATCTGAGGAGGAAGGAATGGGGAGTGTTGAAGTGCAAAGCTTCAGATGGAGGGGGAGTTTTATTTTCGGGGCAAAGCTGAGGGGGGACAGGGGGAGTGTGAAGTGCCAATGCGAAGGGGGGAAGGGGGGAAGGGGGAGAGTGTTGAAGTGAAATCTGAGGGAGGAAAGTGAATATTGAAGTGCAAAGCTCAGGGGGGAGGGGGAGGTTTGTTTTAGGAGCAAAGCTGAGGGGGAGGGGGAGGGGTTGAAGTGCAAAGCTTAGGGGGGGAGGGGAAAGGGGAGCCGTTTGAGTGAAAATAATAGGGGGGGGGGAGGGGAGGGGGGGTGTTGAAGTGAAATCTGGGGAGGAAGGTGAATGTTGAAGTGCAAAGCTTAGGTTGGGAGGGGGAGGTTGTTTTGGAGCAAAGCGGAGGGGGGAGGGGGAGGGGGGGAGGGGGGAGTGGTGAAGTACCAAAGCTTAGGGGGTGAGGGGGAAGGGGAGCGTTGAAGTGAAATATTACGGGGGGGGAAGGGGGTGTTGACGGGAAGGAAATCTGAGGGAGGAAGGTTGAATGTTGCGAAAGTGCAAAGCTTAGGGTTGGGGGGGGAGGTTTTTTTAGGAGCAAAGCGGAGGGGGGGACGGGGGAGGAGGGTTGAAGTAAACAAAGCTTAGGGGGTGGGGGGGAAGGCGGGGGGAGCGTTTGAAGTGAAAAATCTTAGGGGGGGGGAGGGAGAGCGGGAGTGTTGAAGGAAACTAAGAGGAGGAAGGATTGAACGTTGAAGTGCAAGTTAGGTTGGAGGGGGAGGGTTGTTTTTGTTTTAGGAGCCAAAGTGAGGGGGGAGGGGGAGACGCGTGTTTGAGCGTACAAAAGCTTAGGGGGTGAGGGGGACGGGGGAGCCGTTGAAGTGAAAATCTTCGGGGGGGGAAGGGGAGGTTAGTGTTGAATGTGAAATTGAGGAGGAAGGTTGAATGTTGAATGTGCAAAGCTTAGGTTGGGAGGGGGAGTGTTTGGGGGAGTGTTGGTTAGGTGGCAAAGCTGAGGGGGAAGGGGGAGGGAGGAAGGGGGAGTTTTGAAGTGCAAAGCTAAGGGGGGGAAAGGGGGAAGGGGGAGGGTTTGACAGTGCCAAAGTGGAGGGGGGGATGGAAGGGGGACGGGGGAGTGTTGAAGGCAAAGCGAGGGGGGGAAGGGGGAGAAGGGGAGTGTTGAAGTGCAAGCTGAGGGGGGGGAAAAGGGGAAGGGGGAGGGAGGGAAGTGGGCAGGGGGAGTGTTGAATTGCACCGCTTAGGGGGGGAAGGGGGAAGGTGGGAGTGTTTGAAGTGCAAAGGCTAGGGAGGGGAGGCCGAAGAGGGGGAGTGTTGAAGTGAAATAGGAAGGGAGGGAAAGTGGAATACTGAGTGCAAGCTTAGGGGGGGAGGGGGGAGTGCTGTTTAGGTGCAAATGAGGGGGAAAGGGGGGGTTCAAGTGCAACGGAAGGGGGAAGGGGAAGGGGGAGGGAAGGGGGGAGTGTTCAGGGCAAAAAGCGTAGGGGGGGAAGGGGGAAAGGGGAGTGTTGAAGTTGCATAAGCTCTTAGGGGGTGAGGGGGGAAGGGGGCGCGGGAGCGTTGAAGTGAAAATCTTGGGGGGGAAGAGGGGGAGTGTTGAAGTGAAATCTGCGTGGAGGAACGAAGGTGAATTGTTGAAGTTGCAAAGCTTAGGTTTAGGGAGGGGAGAGGTTGTTTTTTTAGGAGCAAAGATGAGGGGGGAGGGGGAGGAGGGGGAGCTTGTTTGGAAGCCAAAGCCTAGGGGGGGTGAGGGGGAAGGGGGAGCGTTGAAGTGAAAATCTTAGGGGGGGGAAGGGGAGTGTTGAAGTGAAATCTGAGGGAGGAAGGTGAATGTTGAAGTGCAAAGCTTAGGTTGGGAGGGGGAGTGTTGTTTAGGTGCAAAGCTGAGGGGGAGGGGGAAGGGGGAAGGGGGAGGGGAGTGTTGAAAGTTGCAAAGTAGGGGGGTAAGGGGGGGAAAAGGGGGAGTGTTGAAGTGCAAAGCTGAGGGGGGGAAGGGGGAAGGGGGAGTGTTGAAGTGCAAAGCTAAGGGGGGGAAGGGGGGAAGGGGGAGTGTTGAAGTGCAAAGCTGAGGGGGGAAGGGGGAAGGGGGGAGTGTTGAAGTGCAAAGCTTAGGGGGGAAGGGGGAAGGGGGAGGTGTGTGAAGGGAAAGCTTAGGGAGGGAAGGCGAAGGGGGGAGTGTTGAAGTGAAATATGAGGGAGGAAAGTGAATACTGAAGTTTGCAAAGCTTTAGGGGGGGAGGGGGTAGTGACTTGTTTAGGGCAAAGCGTGAGGGGGGAAAGGGAGGAGGGAGTGTTCAAGTGAAAAGGAACGGGGGAAGGTGGAAGGGGAAGGGGGAGTGTTGCAAGTGCAAAGGGGGGGAAGCGGGGACGGGGGCAGTGTGATTGACAGTGCAAAGTTAGGGGTTGAGGGGGAAGGGGGTGAGCGTTTGAAGTAAGGTGAAATTTTTAAAGGGGGGGGGAGAGGGGAGTAGTGTTAAAGTGAAATCTGAGGGAGGAAGGTGAATGTTGAAGTGCAAAGCTTAGGTTAGGAGGGGGACGTTTGTTTTAGGAGCAAAGCTGAGGGGGGAGGGGGAGTGTTGAAGTATAAAGCTTAGGGGTGAGGGGGAAGGGGGAGCGTTGAAGTGAAAATCTTAGGGGGTGGAAGGGGGAGTTGTGAAGTGGCAATCTGAGGAGGAATGGTGAAGTTGAAGTTGCAAGGCTTAGGGGGGTGCGGGGGAAAGGGGCGCGTTGTTATGCTGAAGTGCAAATCTTAGGGGGGGAGAGGGAGTGTTGAAGTGAATCTGGGGAGAAGGCAGGTGATGTAAAGTGCAAAAGCTTAGGTTAGGAGGGGAGGTTGGTTTAGGAGCATAAGCTGACGGGGGGGGGAGGGGGAGTGTTGAAGCTACAACGCTTAGGGGGGTGAGGGGGAAGGGGGAGCTTGAATGAGGAAAATCTTAGGGGGGGGGAAGGGGAGTTTGTGAAGGAAATCTGAGGGAGGAAGGTGAATGTTGAAGTTGCCACGTTTAGGTTTGGGAGGGGGAGTGTTTGGGAGTGTTTTGTTTAGGTGCACCGTTGAGTGGGAGTTTTTTTTTTTTGGGGAGGAAGGTGGAAGGGGGATTGTTTGAAGTGCCAAGCTAAGGGGGGGAGGGGACGGGGGAAGTGTGAGTGTTGAAGTGCAAAGCTGGGGGGGAAGGGGTGGGGAAGGGGAGTGTTGAAGTTGCCCAAAAGCTAAGGGGGGGGAAAGGGGGAAGGGGGAGTGTTGAAGTGCAAAGCTGAGGGGGGGAAGGGGGAAGGGGGAGTGTTGAAGTGCAAAGCTTAGGGGGGGAAGGGGGAAGGGGGAGTGTTGAAGTGCAAAGCTTAGGGAGGGAAGGCCGAAGGGGGAGTGTTGAAGTGAAATATGAGGGAGGAAAGTGAATACTGAAGTGCAAAGCTTAGGGGGGGGGGGGAGGGGATTGGAGTGCTGGTTAGGTGCAAAGCTAGGAGGGGGAAAGGGGGAGTGTTCAAGTGCAAAGGAAGGGGGAAGTGGAAGGGCGAAGGGGGCGTGTTCAGTGCAAAGGGGGGAATGGGGAAGGGGAGGTTTGAAGTGCAAAGCTTAGTGGGCGTGAGGGGAAGGGGGAGCGTTTGTTTGAAAGTGAAAATCTTAGGGGGGGAGAGAGGAGAGGGCGTGTTAGTGTTGAAGTGAAATCTTGGGGAGAAGGTGAATGTTGAAGTGCAAAAGCTTAGTTAGGAGGGGGACGTTGTTTAGGAGCCAAAGCTGCGGGGGAGAGGGGGGGAGTGTTGAAGATAAATGCTTAGGGGTTGAGGGGTGAAGGTGCGAGCGTTTGATTAATTTGTGATTGAATGAAGTGAAAATCTTAGGGGGGGGAGGGGAGTGTTGAAGTGAAATCTGAGGGAGGAAGGTGAATGTTGAAGTGCAAAGCTTAGGGGGTGAGGGGAAGGGGGGGGAGGGGGGCAAGGGGGCGGGGGGAGCATTGAAGTGAAAATCTTAGGGGGGAGAGGGGCGTGTGAAGTGAATCGATGGAGGAAGGTGACTGTTGAAGTGCACAGCTTATTCGGAGGGGGCACGTTTGTTTTAGGGAGCAAAGCTGAGGGGGCGGGGGGTTTCGTGTTTGAAGTCTAAAGCTTAGGGGGGGTGAGGGGGGAAGGGGGCGCGTGAATGTGAAAAAATTTAGGGGGGGGAAGGGGCGTGTTGAAGTAAATCTGAGGGAGGAAGGGAATGTTGAAGTGCAAAAGCTTAGGTGGGAGGGGGAGTGTTGTTATGGTGCAAAGCTGAGGGGAAGGGGGAAGGGAGTGTGAAGTGCAAAGCGCACTGGGGGGAAAGGGGGAAGGGGGAGTGTTTGAAGTGCAAAGCTTGCGGGGGGGGAAGGGGAAGGGGGAGTGTTGAAGTACAAAGCTACGGGGGAAGGGAGGAAGGGGGTGAGTGTTTAATAGTGCAAGGCTGAGGGGAAGGGGGAAGGGGGAAGTGTTGAAAGTGCCAAGGCTAGGGGGGGAAGGGGGAAGGGGCGGAGTGTGAAGGCAAAGCTGAGGGGCGGGATAGGGAAGGGGGCAGTGTTGAAGTGCCAAGCTTAGGGGGGGAAGGGGGAAGGAGGCGGGGAGTGGGTTGAAGTGCAAAGCTTAGGGAGGGGAGGCCGAAGGGGGAGTGTTGAAGTGAAATATGAGGGAGGAAAGTGAATACTGAAGTGCAAAGCTTAGGGGGGGAGGGGGAGATGCTTGTTTAGGGCAAAGTCTGAGGGTAAAGGGGGGAGTGTCAAGTGCAAAAGGAAGGGGGGGACGGTGGAAGGGAGACGGTGGAGTGTTCACGTGCAAAGGGGGGGAAGGTGGAAGGGGGAGTTGAAGTGCAAGCTTAGGGGTTGAAGGGGGGAATGGGGGAGCGTTGAGTGCAAATCTGGGGGGGGAGAGGGGAGTGTTGAAGTGAAATCTGAGGGAGGAAGGTGAATGTTGCAGTGCACAGCTATGTTAGGAGGGGAGGTTTGTTTAGGAGCAAAGCGCGGGGGGAAGGGGGAGTGTTGAAGTTACAAAGCTTAGGGGTGAGGGGAAGGGGGATGCGTTAAGTGAAAAATCTTAGGGGGGGGAAGGGGAGGTTGAAGTGAAATCTGAGGGAGGAAGGTTGAATGTGAAGGCAAAGCTTAGGGTTTGGCGGGGGAGTGTGTTTAGTGCAAAGCTGAGGGGGATAGTGGGAAAGGGGGAGTGTGAAGTGCAAAGCTAATGGGGGGAAGGGGGAAGGGGTGGAGTGTTGAAGTGCAAAGCTGGGGGGGAAGGGGAGGAGAATGAAGGGGAGTGTTGAAGTGGCAAAGCTAAGGGGGGGACGGGGACAAAAGGGGGAGTGTTTTGAAGGAAAGCTGAGGGGGAAGGGGGATGGGGAGGTTGAAGTGCAAAGCTACAGGGGGGGCAGGGGGGAAGGGGGGAGTGTGACGTGCAAAGCTGGGGTGGGATAGGGGAAGGGGGCGTTGAAGTGCAAATCTAGGGGGGGGAAGGGGGAGGGGGAGTGTTGATAGTGCAACGCTTAGGGAGGGGAGGCGAAGGGGGAGGAGTGTTGACGTGAAATATGAGGGAGGAAGTGAATATGAAGTTGCAAAGCTTCGGGGGGGAGGGGAGTGCTTGTTAGGTGCAAAGCTGAGGGGAACGGGGGGGATTGTTTCAAGGCAAAGGAAAGGGGAAGGTGGAAGGGGGACGGGGGAGTGTCAAGTGCAAAGGTGGGGAAGGGGGGACGGGGGGAGTGTTGAAGGCAAGCTTAGGGGGGGTGCGGGGGAAGGGTGGCGCGTTTGAATTGAATGAAGTGCAAAATCTTAGGCGGGGGAGAGGGCGTGTTGAAGTGAAAATCTGCGGGAGGAAGGGAATGTTGAAGTGCAAAGCTTAGGTTTAGGAGGGGGGATGTTGTTTAGGAGCAAAGCTGAGGGGGGAGGGGGAGTGGAGTGTTGGAAGTACAACGCTTAGGGGGTGAGGGAGGAGGTGGGGGAAGGGGGAGCGGTTATTTGAAGTGAACTCTCTTAGGGGGGAAGGGGAGTGTTGATAGTGAAATTGAGGGCGGAAAGGTGAATGTGAAGTGCAACGGCTAGGTTAGGTTGGGAGGGGGGGCGAGTGTGTTAGGTGCAAAGCTGATGGGGAGGAAGGGGGGAAGGGGGGAGGTTGAAGTGCAATCGAAGGGGGGGGGAAGTGGGAAGGGGGCGTGTTGAAGTGCACAGCTGAGGGGGGGGAAGGGGGAAGGGGGGAGGTTTTGAAAGTGCAAAAAGCTAAGGGGGGAAGGGGAAGGGGGATTTTGAAGTGCAAGCTGAGGGGGGGAAGGGGGAACGGGGGAGTGTGAATTGCAGCTAAGGGGGGGAAGCGGGGCAGGGGGACGTGTTTAAGTGCCCAGCTGAGGGGGGGTTGGGAAGGGGGCGTGTGAACGGCCAAAAAGCTTTCGGGGGGGGGAAGGGGAAGGGGGAGTGTTTGTTGAAAGTGCAAACTCGGGCGGGCGGCCGAAGGGGGCCGTGTGAAGTGAAATATGAGGACGGGGGAAGGGCGGAGTGTTTTGAAGTGCAAAGTAAGGGGGGAAGGGGGTGGGGACGGGGGAGGGGGGAGTGTGAGTGCAAAGCTGAGGGGGGGATAGGGGAAGGGTATTGTTGAAGTCGCAAAAGCTTAGGGGGGGAAAGGTGGGAAGGTGGAGTGTTGAAGTGCAACGCTTAGGGACAGGGCGAGCCCGAAGTGGGCGTGTTGAAGTGAAATCTGAGGGAGGAAAAGTGACTACTGAGTGCAAAGGCTAGGGGGGGAGGGGGAGGCTTGTTAGGTGCAAAGCTGAGGGGGAAAGGGGGAGTGTTCAAGTGCAAAGGAAGGGGGAAGGTGGAAGGGGGAAGGGGGAGTGTTCAAGTGCAAAGCTTAGGGGGGGAAGGGGGAAGGGGGAGTGTTGAAGTGCAAAGCTTAGGGGGTGAGGGGGAAGGGGGAGCGTTGAAGTGAAAATCTTAGGGGGGGAGAGGGGAGTGTTGAAGTGAAATCTGAGGGAGGAAGGTGAATGTTGAAGTGCAAAGCTTAGGTTAGGAGGGGGACGTTTGTTTTAGGAGCAAAGCTGAGGGGGGGGGGGGAGTGTTGAAGTATAAAGCTTAGGGGGTGAGGGGGAAGGGGGAGCGTTGAAGTGAAACTCTTAGGGGGGGGGAGGGGTGTTGAAGTGAAATCTTGAGGAGGAAGGTGACTGTTGCAAGTGCAAAGCTTGGTTGGGGAGGGGGAGTGTTGTTTAGGTGCAAAAGTGCAGGGGGAAGGGGGACGGGTGAGTGTTGACGTGCAAAGTACGGGGGGAAGGGGGAAGGGAGTGTAGTGTTTGACGTGCCAACGCTGATGGGGGGAAGGGGGAAGGGGATTGTTTGAAGGCAAAGTAAGGGGGGGTAAAGGGGGAAGGGGGGAGTGTTGAGTGCAAAGCTGAGGTGGGGAAGGGGAAGGGGGGGGGAGGGAGTGTTGAAGTTGCAACGCTTAGGGGGGGGAAGGGGGTGAAGTGGGCAAGGGGGAGTGTTGAAGTGCAACGCTTCGGGGAGGAAGGCCGACGGGGGGGGGAGTGTTTGTTGAAGTGAAATATGAGGGAGGAAAGTGAATACTGAAGTGCAAAGCTTAGGGGGGGAGGGGGAGTGCTTGTTTAGGTGCAAAGCTGAGGGGGAAAGGGGGAGTGTTCAAGTGCAAAGGAAGGGGGAAGGTGGAAGGGAGAAGGGGGAGTGTTCAAGTGCAAAGGGGGGGAAGGGGGAAGGGGGAGTGTTGAAGTGCAAAGCTTAGGGGGTGAGGGGGAAGGGGGAGCGTTGAAGTGAAAATCTTAGGGGGGGAGAGGGGAGTGTTGAAGTGAAATCTGAGGGAGGAAGGTGAATGTTGAAGTGCAAAGCTTAGGTTAGGAGGGGGAGGTTTGTTTTAGGAGCAAAGCTGAGGGGGGAGGGGGAGTGTTGAAGTACAAAGCTTAGGGGGTGAGGGGGAAGGGGGAGCGTTGAAGTGAAAATCTTAGGGGGGGGAAGGGGAGTGTTGAAGTGAAATCTGAGGGAGGAAGGTGAATGTTGAAGTGCAAAGCTTAGGTTGGGAGGGGGAGTGTTGTTTAGGTGCAAAGCTGAGGGGGAAGGGGGAAGGGGGAGTGTTGAAGTGCAAAGCTAAGGGGGGGAAGGGGGAAGGGGGAGTGTTGAAGTGCAAAGCTGAGGGGGGGAAGGGGGAAGGGGAGTGTTGAAGTGCAAAAGCTACGGGGGGGGGGAAGGGGGAAGGGGGAGTGTTGAGGTGAAGTGCCAACGCTTGCGGGGGAAGGGGGCAGGGGGAGGTTGCATGCAAAGCTAAGGGGGGGAAGGGGGAAGGGGGAGTGTTGAAGTGCAAAGCTGAGGGGGGGATAGGGGAAGGGGGAGTGTTGAAGTGCAAAGCTTAGGGGGGGAAGGGGGAAGGGGGAGTGTTGAAGTGCAAAGCTTATGGAGGGGGGCCGAAGGGGGATGTGTTTGAAGTGAAATTGATGGGAGGAAAAGGAAATTGAATACTGAATTGCAAAGCTTAGGGGGGAGGGGAGTGCTTGTTTAGGTGCAAAGCGAGGGGGAAAGGGGGAGTGTTCAAGTGCAAAGGAAGGGGGAAGGTGGAAGGGGGGGGAAGGGGAGTGTAAGTGCAAAGCTTCGGGGGGGACGGGGGACGGGGTGAGTGTTGACGTGCACAACTTAGGGGGTGAGGGGAAGGGGTGGTGAGGGGGAAGGGGGAGCGTGATTGAAGTGAAAATCTAGGGGGGGATGAGGGGATAGTGTTTGAAGTGAAAATCTGAGGGAGGAATGTGAATGTGGAAGTGCCAAAGCTAGGTTAGGAGGGGAGTTTGTTTTAGGGCAAGATGAGGGGGGCAGGGGGAGTGTTTGAAGTACAAAGCTTCGGGGGTGAGGGGGAAGGGGGGCGGTTTTGTTGAATGTGAAAATCTTAGGGGGGGGAAGGGGGGTTGTTGAAGTGAAATCTGAGGGAGGAAAGGTGAATGTTGAAGTTGCAAGCCTTAGGTTGGGAGGGGGGAGTTTTGTTTCGGTGCAAAGCTGAGGGGAAGGGGGCAGGGGGCGTGTGAAGGCAAAGCTAAGGGGGGGAAGGGGGCAGGGGAGTGTTGATTGGAAGTGCAAAGTGAGGTGGGGAGGGGGAGGGAAGGGGGAAGGGGAGTTTGAAGTGCCAAGCTAAGGGGGGGAAGGGGGAAGGTGGAGGTGTTGAGGCAAAGCTGAGGGGGGGAAGGGGGAAGGGGGAGTGTTGAAGTGCAAAGCTGAGGGGCGGGAAGGGGGAAGGGGAGTGTTGCAGTGCACAATGCTTAGGGAGGAAGGCCGAAGGGGGAGTGTTGAAGTGAAATATGAGGGAGGAAAGTGAATACTGAAGTGCAAAGCTTAGGGGGGGAGGGGGAGTGCTTGTTTAGGTGCAAAGCTGAGGGGGAAAGGGGGAGTTGGGCGTGTTCAAGTGACAGGACGGGGGAAGGGTGGGAAGGGATGAGAGAAGGGGGAGTGTTCAAGTGCAAAGGGGGGGGGGGGAAGGGGGACAGGGAGGTTAGAAGTGCAAAGCTCTAGGGGGTGACGGGGGAAGGGGGAGCATTGCATTTGAAAGTGAAAATCTTAGGGGGGGAGGGATGCGGGGGAGTGTTTAAGTGCATCTGAGGGAGACGGTGAATGTTGAAGTGCAAAGCTTAGGTTAGGAGGGGGAGGTTTGTTTTAGGAGCAAAGCTGAGGGGTGGGAGGGGGAGTGTTGAAGTACAAAGCTTAGGGGGTGAGGGGGGTAGGGGAGCGTTTTGTTGAAATGTGAAAATCTTAGGGGGGGAAGTGGCGTGTTGAAAGTGAACTCTGAGGGGAGGAAGGGAATGTTTGAAGTGCAAAGCTTTAGGTTGGGAGGGGGGGGAGTGTTTTTAGGTGCAAAGCTGTCAGTGGGGAGGAAGGGGAAAGGACGGGGGAAGTGTTGAAGTGCAAAGCTAAGGGGGGGGAAGGGGGAAGGGGGAGTGTTGAAGTGCAAAGCTTAGGGGGGGAAGGGGAAGGGGAGTGTTGAAGTGCAAAGCTAAGGGGGGGAAGGGGGAAGGGGAGTGTTGAAGTGCAAAGTGAGGGGAAGGGGAAGGGGGAGTGTTTGAAGTGCAAAGGCTAGGGGGGGAAGGGGGAAGGGGGCGTGTGAAGTGCAACAAGTGAGGGGTGGAATGGGGAAGGGGGAGTGTTGAAGTGCAAAGCTTAGGGGGGGAAGGGGGAAGGGGGAGGTTGAAGTGCAAAGCTTAGGGAGGGGAGGCCGAAGGGGGAGTGTTGAAGTGAAATATGAGGGAGGAAAGTGAATACTGAAGTGCAAAGCTTAGGGGGGGAGGGGGAGTGAGTGTGTTTTAGGTGCAAATAGTGAGGGGGAGGAAAGGGGAGTGTTTCAAAGTGCAAAGGCAGGGGAGGAAGGTGGAGGGAGAAGGGGGAGTGTTCACGTGCAAAGGGGGGGACAGGGGGGAAGGGGGAGGAGGAAGGGCGTGAGTGTTGAAGTTGCAAGCTTAGGGGGTGAGGGAAGGGGGAGCGTTGAAGTGAAAATCTTAGGGGGGAGAGAGGGGAGTGTGAAGTGAATCTGAGGAGGAAGGGAGGGAAGGAAGGAAGGTGAATGTTGAGTGCAAAAGCTTAGGTTAGGAGTGGGAGGTTTGTTTTAGGAGCAAAAGCGAGGGGGGGGGGAGGGGGAGTGTTGAAGTACAAAGCTTAGGGGGTGATGGGATAGGGGGGGGAGCGTTGAAGTGAAAATCTTAGGGGGGGGAAGGGGAGTGTTGAAGTGAAATCTGAGGGAGGAAGGTGAATGTTGAAGTGCAAAGCTTAGGTTGGGAGGGGAGTGTGTTAGGTGAACAACTGAGGGGGAAGGGGAAGGGGGAGGTTAGTGCAAAAGGGTAAGGGGGGAAGTGGGGAAGGGGGCGTGTTGAAGCGTGCCAAGCTGAGGGGGGGAGGAAGGGGAAGGGGACGGTTGAAGTGCAAAGCTAAGGGGGGGAAGGGGGAAGGGGGAGTGTTGATTGCAAGCTGAGGGGGGAAGGTGGGAAGGGGGAGTAGTGTTGAAGTGCAAAGCTTAGGGGGGAAGGGGGAAGGGTGAGTGTTGAAGTGCCCGCTAGGGAGGGAAGGCCTAAGGGGAGTGTTGAAAGGAAATATGAGGGAGGGAGGAAAGTGAATACTGAACACGTGCAAAGCTTAGGGGGGCGGGGAGTGCTTGTTTAGGTGGCAAAGCTGAGGGGGAAAGGGGAGTTTCAGTGGCAAAGGAAGGGGGAAGGTGGAAGGGAGGAAGGGGGAGTGTTCAAGTGCAAAGCTTAGGGGGGGAAGGGGGAAGGGGGAGTGTTGAAGTGCAAAGCTTAGGGGGAGAGGGGGAAGGGGGAGCGTTGAAGTGAAAATCTTAGGGGGGGAGAGGGGAGTGTCTGACGTTAAATCTTAGGGAGGAAGTGAAATGTTGAAGTGCCAAAGACTTCGGTTAGGCGGGGGAGGTTTGGTTTAGGAGCAAAGCTGAGCTGGGGAGGGGGAGTGTTGAAAGTACCAAGCTTAGTGGGTGTAGGTGGAAGGAAGAGCGTTGAAGTGAAAATCTTAGGGGGGGGAAGGGGAGTGTTGAAGTGAAAATTGAGGGGGAAGGTGAATGTTTGCAGTGCAAAGCTTAGGTTGGGAGGGGAGGGGGAGTGTTTAATGCAAAGCTTAGGGGGGGAAGGGGGAAGGGGGAGTGTTGAAGTGCAAAGCTAAGGGGGGGAAGGGGGAAGGGGGAGTGTTGAAGTGCAAAGCTGAGGGGGGGAAGGGGGAAGGGGGAGTGTTGAAGTGCAAAGCTTAGGGGGGGAAGGGGGAAGGGGGAGTGTTGAAGTGCAAAGCTTAGGGGGGGAAGGGGGAAGGGGGAGTGTTGAAGTGAAATCTGAGTGTTGAAGTGCAAAGCTTAGGGAGGGAAGGCCGAAAGGGGAGTGTTGAAGTGAAATCTGAGGGAGGAAAGTGAATGTTGAAGTACAAAGCTGAAGGGGGAAGGGGGAGTGTTGAAGTGCAACTCTCAGGGGTGAGATTCACATAAAATCCCCAACCACCTACACCACACGCACCCGTCACTCCACTCATCAATGCTGTTATGTGCGTCTCGTCTCCAAATTGGGACCCTACCTACCCCCCATCTCCACCACCACCACCAAAACCACCTCACCCCCCCCCACTTCCACCACACCACACCCGTTACCCTGCCACTCCCTATTCTCCCACCCCCTTCCTTCCCACCACACCACACACACCACACACCTTACCCTCCCAATCCCTACCCCCCATCTCCCTATCTTCCCACCACACACCCCCTACCCTCCCACCCCTTACCCTCCCACCTCCTAATCTCCCACCCTCAACCTTCCCACCACCCACCCACCACCGCTTACCATACCCTCCCACCCTTACCTTCCCACCCCACCCCACCACCCACCCACCACCGCATGCCCTACCCTCCCACCTAAACACATATCCACTCAACCAACCACGCGATCAATAACCCACCTGCTACTCCACCCATTGCCGTCCAGGTCTAGGATGACAGCACTACGGCAGAAGTCCTCCATGGCAACCTTACCTGCCAACCCCTTTCCTGGTAGAGATCTCACAATGTTACGTTCATGGCCGTCCTCTATAGCACATGGAACAAGCAAGGGGTGGGGTGGGGCAGGGGTGGGTAAGTAGGTAGAGATTTAAAAATGCCACGTTTATGGCCGTCCTCTGTAGCACAGGGAACGAGTAAGGGGTGGGGTGGAGCAGGAGTGGGGTGGGTAAGTAGGTAAAAATCACACAATGTCACGTTCATGGCCGTCCTCTGTAGCACAGGAAATAAGCAAGGGGTGGGGTGGGGTGGGTATGTAGGTAAAGATTTCAAAATGCCACGTTCATGGCCGTCCTCTGTAGCACAAGGAACAAGCAAGGGGTGTGGTGTGGTGGGGCAGGGGTGGGTAAGTAGGTAGGAGTAGGCCAGGGGGCAGGGGGCAAGTGTGGGCTGGGTTAGTATGTAGGGTAGGGTGGGGCAGGGGGCAGATGTGGGGTTGGTACATAAGTAGGAGTGGGGCAAAGGGCAGGGGGCAGGGGCGGGTTGGGAAGTAGGTAGGGGTAGGGTGGGGCGTGGGGGCAAGGGTGGAGTGGGTAAGTAGGTAGGGGGTAGGTGGGGCAGGGGGTAGGGAGGGGTTGGGTGAGTAAGTAGGTAGGGGTTGGGTGGGGTGGGGGAAAGTGAGCCAGGGCGGGTGGGGAAGAAGGTAGGAGTAGGGTGGGGGCAGGGAGCAGGGGGAAGGGGGGTGGGTGAGTAAGTAGGTAGGGGTTGGGTGGGGAGAGGACAGAGGCAGGGGTGGGTTGGATAAGTAGGTAGGAGTAGGGTTTGAGCATTGGGAGGGGTTGGGTGGGTAAGTAGGTGGAGTAGGATGGGGAAGGGGGAAGGGGGAAGGGGGAAGGGGGAAGGGGGAAGGGGAAGGGGGAAGGGAAGGGGGAAGGGGAAGGGGGGAAGGGAAGGGAAGGGGAAGGGGAAGGGGAAGGGGAAGGGGGGATAAGTAGGTAGGGGTAGGGCAGGGGAAGGGGTGGGGGTAAGTAGGTAGGGGCAGGTTAGGGCAGGGGAAGGGGTGGGGGGTAAGTAGGTGGGGGTAGGGTAGGGCAGGGGAAGGGGTGGGGGGTAAGTAGGTAGGGGTAGAATACCCCCGACCTGTATGACCCAAATCACCTGCTGAATTACAATAACAGTAACATCAACCCTACCCTTACTCACAAGTCTCTAGAATTCGAAAGAGTTGGGCATCAAGATAAGGCTGGTGGAATTCGGCCTCTACATGTAACTTGACTCTGTCATTTCCCATCATGTTGGTGTTGTTCATGGGATGGACATCGCTACTGAAGAAGGGGCTTGTCGTGCTCCCACGCCAAAACACAGTCGGCTGGCGGTTCTGGTGGGGGTACCTGTGCGTGGGTAGGGGTACGGTTTAGGGGTAGGGTTTGGAGTGGAACTGTATGTTGTGGGGGTACCTGTGCGCAGGTAGGGTCATGGGTGGAACGTGCTCCTACGCCAAAACACATTAGGCCGGCGGTTCTTGTGGGGGTACCTGTGCGTGGGTAGGGGTAGGGTTTAGGGGTAGGGTTTGGGGTGGAACTGCATGTTGTGAGGGTACCTGTGCGTGGGTAGGGTTTGGGGTGGAACGTGCTCCTACGCCAAAACACAGTGGGGGTGGAACTGTCAGAAGTGGGGGTATCTGTGTGTGGTTAAGAGTAGGGTTAAGAAGTAGGTTTTTTTGTTTGAAAGGCACCAAAACATGTGGATAAAAACATGGGCCTCGCTAGCTTGCAAACACGAAAAATGGCTGCACAAGCTAATCAAATTTGAGCGGATAAAGGCATGAAAGGCACGAAAACAAGCGGACACAAAATATAGTCTGCTCATTTTGCTTGTTTATATGAATCATAGCTGCATAAGCTTAATACGAGAGGTGGGAGAGATGAGATGAGATGAGTGGATAAATAGCATGAAAGGTAGGCAAATAAGTGGATGAAAAACATGGTCTGCTCATTTTGCTTCTTTATATGAATGATAGCTGCATAAGCTAAATAAATATGAGTTAATGAAATCATGAAAGGCACGAAACAAGTGGACGAAAACATAGGCCTATATAGCTTGTTCACTCGAGCGATAGCTGCAGAAGCTAAATAAAGACAAGTGGACACAAAACATGGTCTGCCCACGTTGCATATATGAATAGTCTGCTAACTTTGCTTGAAAACATAAATAGAGGCTGCCCATCTGAGTCGGGCCTAGGGAGAGCCCCCTGGCTCTGAACGAAAAGCATGAAAACAAGTTCTAAGCAGCGTCGCCTGGCGGATAGTGATCGCGAGGGAGCGACGTGGCAACGGAAGCAAGTTAATTACGAGACCGTTGGCTGATGTTTCAGGCTTCATCGCAGTCAGATGGATGGATGGATGGATGGATGTGCATCTGAGTCAGCCCTAGGGAGGGCCCTCTGGCTCTGAACGAAAGCACGAAACAAACTAAACAAGCACACATGATAGGGAGAAATGGCATGGTCAGCTCACCTGGCTTGCATGCATGATTGAAGGCTGTGCATCTGAGTTGGCCCTAGGGACGCCCCCCAGGCTTGGTAATGAGGGAAGGTAAATCCAGCCTTTGGATGCTGCCTAGTTTGGCCGGTGCAAGAGTTTGAGGACGACATACGAAGAGGCACAGCAGGAAGGTTGTGTGAGGAAAAAGGAATGTATCCGCGTCGTTTGTTTTGGCTTTTATGTATATGTATATGTATATGTATATGTATATGTATATGTATATGTATATGTATATATATAGGCCTATGCAAAAATGAGAGAATTACATACATACAATATCGAGCTCACCGGCAGACATTCCAGCTAATAATAGGAAGTCACCCAGTGCATCCATCACCAAGTGGATGATGCTTGTGTCAGTTAAGGGGTGGGTGGGGGCATGTATGCATGTATGTATGTATGTATGTAGTATGTATGTATGTCATGTATGTATGTATGTATGTATGTATGTATGTATGTATGTATGTATTGTATGTATGTATGTATGTATGTATGTATGTATGTATGTATGCATCATGTAATGTAGTATGTATGTATGTATTGGTATGTATTTGTGTGTGTTGTATGTATTTATTTCTGTATGTCTGTCTGTATGTATGTATGTATGTAGGTATGTATGTATGTATGTATGTATGATGTATGTATGTATGTTATGTATGTCTTTATTTCTTTATGTGTTTTGTGTAAACGCCTGTATGTACTAATGTTTTGTTTATTTTGGTTTGTTTTTGGTGGTTGGGTTTGTGGAAGAGACGTGCCATTATGGTCCTATACTCCTATGCCTTTCAAAACTTGAGCTCATAAAGCAAAACAAAAATTGAAACATTAGAAGAAAAAAAAAGCGTAAGAAGGAAAGAAAAAGGCGAGGGGGAAGAGACTAGGTGAGGAAAGGTCAAAAGGGATCTGTGAAGTGAGATAGGGGAGGTGAAGCAAAAGAGCGACGGGTAAAAGGAGAGTTTTGCTGTGGCCGCTGCGCACGTGCCCTTCTGTTCCCTCTCCTCCCCTCCTTCTCAGCCTTTTTCCCCCCTTTGTCTCTCACCGACCGACGTTCCAATGCCAATAATAAAGGAATTCCCATGAGTTCATCCACACCACAGTGTATAATGGACTGCCTGTGGTCAGCCCTTAAAGTCTGGGTAGAGATGCAGCGCCAACAGCATCAACTCCTGCAAGGCAAGGCAAGGAAGAAAAATAAATGACATTGCCTGGTGAGGCGTGGTAGTCCCGTCTTACAGCCCCGTCTTATAGAATAGAATAGAGCCGTATAGAATGGGCTGCTACTTTACCTGGACAGTGCTACCATGGCGGTTGACAGCGATCGCGAACAAGGCAGGCAAGGCAGATATAACTAGGGACTGGCAGATCATATGACGTTGTCCAAAGGCGAGTCAGATCATAATTAGGGACCGGCAGATCATATGATATCATAAGGGTTGGGAAGCAAACGTATATTGTATTTGTATACGCAGTATAAACATATGAACGTATAAACTATGCACATAAACGTATACAGACGTATGTAATGTTTTTGCACTTCTGGAGAAAATACTTTTACATGGGTTTAAAGGTACAGCCGCATTGCTTATTGTTTGGCATCACATATCAACTCCCAGAAAAATATATGGCAAGTTAAGGTTATCCAACTCTTAGAAAAAGAAATCACGACCAGAAAGCGCGTCGACCAAGAAGCACGGTGCCAATCTAAGGGAGTCATTCAATGCTTACATGTGAAAGGTTAATTGTATTTAATATTGTGACAGATGAATGAAAACCAAGAAAGTCAATTGCTGGAATGCGTGCTATACTTTTCGAAGGACAATTCTTACGTTATTATACCACGTATACTCATACGTTCTGAGAAAAAACATATGGCGTATATATATGTATGAGCTTATACACATATGCGTATAGGTTCACATGTCGGCCCAACCCTAGATATCATACAAATTGCACCATATGATATCATCATGTATATAAGTGGTGACTTTAGCCTAGTCAGACTGCCGGCATCATATGATATCATATAATGTCATTATATCATATGATATCATAAGATATCATATTGCCGTTCCCTAGATATAATAATGGGGTACAGAATTGGTTGCAAGCCCATAATTTTATTTTCCTTATAAATAATAGATTATAATATTCTAACAAAAATCTAACCACCTTATTTTTTCACCCCCCCGCCGTTGTCTTTCCAGCTTTTTATTTGGGGAGTTGTGGGTGGGTTGGGTGGGACGGGGGGGGCCTGCTTTATTAAAAAAATTTTTTTGGCTTAAGCAATTAGCTTCTAGGCAGCTCTCCTGGCTGGCCTACGGCATCTGCAAGGTGGCATAATCAGCTTTATAGCACCGCTGAAACCTTGGGGCTCAGCCCAATACCAGGCTTAGGGAGCTACCTATAAGCTGCAGCACATAGCCGATTAGAAAAACAATGCTGAGCAAAATGGACTTCAGAGTGTGTATTATATTGTAGTAGGTATTGTGTGTATTATATGTGTGTAATATATTGTAGTAGGTATTGTGTGTATTATATGTGCGTAGAAGATTGTAGTAGGTATTGTGTGCGGTATATGTGTGTAGTTTATTATAGTACGTATTGTGTGTAGTATATTGTAGTAGGTATTGTGTGTAGTATATGTGTGTAGTATATGTTAGTAGGTATTGTGTGTAGCATATGTGTGTAGTATATGTGCGTAGGTATTGTGTGTAGTATATGTTAGTAGGTATGTGTTTGTAGTATATGGTGTGGTAGTATAGTGCGTAGGGTATTGTGTGTAGTTATATGGTTATGTTAGGTATTGTGTGTTAGTATATGTGTGTCGTATATGTTGCGCGTAGGTAATTTTGTTGTGTAGTTCACATGTTTAGTTAGGTTATTGTGTGTAGTTATATGTGTGTAAGTATATGTGCGTAGGTTATTGTTTGTGTAGTCATATGTTTTTTATTAGGTATTGGTGTGGTAGTATATGTGGTGGTTAGTAATATGTGCGTAGGTAATTGTGTGTAGTATATGTTAGTAGGTATTGTGTGTATATATGTGTGTAGTATTATGTGGATGTGGCTTAGGTATGTGTGTAGTATCTGTTTCGTAGGTATTGTGGTGTTCGTCATATGTGTGTAGTATATGTGCGTTTAGGTATTGTTGTGGTACGTATATGTTAGTAGGTAATTGTGTGGTAGTATATGTGTGTGTATTGTGCGTATGTATTGTTTGTAGTAACATGTTGTTAGGTAATTGTGTGTAGTATATGTGGGGTAGTAATATGTTTGGCGTTAGGTAATTGTGGTGTAGTATATGTTAGTAGGTATTGTGTGTAGTATATGTGTGTAGTATATGTGCGTAGGTATTGTGTGTAGTAATAATGTTGAGTAGGTTAAGGGTTCTTTGTGTGTAGTATATGTGTTGTAGTATACTGTGCGTCAGGTCAAGTGGTGTGTTGTATATGTTAGTAGGTATTGTGGTGGTAGTATATGTGGGGTGTAGTTATATGTGCGTAGGTATTGTGTGTAGTCTAATGTTTAGTCCGGTCTTGTGTGTCGTCTCTGTGTGGTCGTCATTCTGTTGGCGTTCAGGTATTGGTTTGTCGTCTTGTTAGTAGGTATTTGTGTGTTAAGTATCATGTGTGTAGTACTGCCTGTGCCGTAGGTTTAAGTTGTGGGTGTAGTAATATGTGTTATTAGGTATTGTGTTTAGTTAATATGTGTGTAAGTATATGTGCCGTAGGTATTGTGTGTATATATGTTAGTATGTAATTGTTTGTAGTTATATGTGTGTTAGTATATAATGTTGCGTATGTATTGTGTGTAGTACATGTTTAGTTAGGTATTTTGTGTGTAGTAGATGTTGTGTATTATTATCGTGGCGTAGGGGTATTGTTGGTGTAGTTATGTGTAGTAGGTATTGTTTGTAGTATTATGTGTGTAGTAAAATGTGCGTAGGTATTGTGTGTAGTATATGTTAGTAGGTATTGTGTGTAGTATATGTGTGTAGTATATGTGCGTAGGTATTGTGTGTAGTATATGTTAGTAGGTATTGTGTGTAGTATATGTGTGTAGTATATGTGCGTAGGTATTGTGTGTAGTATATGTTAGTAGGTATTGTGTGTAGTATATGTGTGTAGTATATGTGCGTCGGTCTTCCCCTTGTGTGTTCGTCCCTGTTCCAGTCGTCTTGTGTGTCCGTCTCCTGTGTTGTAAGTCTCTGTGCGTAGGTTTATTTGTGTAGTACTCTGTTTAGTAGGTATTGTTGTGTAGTATATTTGTGTGTAAGTATATGTGCCCCGTAGGTTATTGTGGTGTAGTATATGTTTTGTTGTAGGTTATTGTGTGTAGTATAAATGTGGTGGTAGTATATTGCGTAGTATTGTGGTGTAGTGTTGTTTGGTGTCGTACATGTGAGTAGAAGATTGTATAAGGTATTGTGTGTAGTATATGTTAGTAGGTATTGTGTAGTATATGTGTGTAGTCTATTGTAGTAGGTATTGTGTAGTATACTGTAGTATGTATTGTAGTAGGTATTGTGTAGTATACTGTAGTATGTATTGTGTGTAGCATATGTGTGTATTATATATGTGTAGTATATTGCAGTAGGTATTGTGTGTAGAACATATGTGTAAGAGATTGTAGTAGGCATTGTGTGTAGTATATGTGTGTAGGAGATTGTAGTATATACAAGTATACTTAGCTTGCGTTTCCCTTGCACGACTTGTGTTGACTTGACTTGACTTATATCTGTAGACTGCTAATTGCCCTGACTGGACTAAGCAGTTGCTGACTGCCCAATCAAGTCAAGTCAAGTTGAGTAATGAAAATGCAACCTTAGAAACATGGCAGGCAGGCAGGCAGGCAGGCAGCCGGACGACAGGGTGGACATGGACGCTTCTGCCCCCCTGAAGGGGGGGCTTCACCAAAAATGTGGGGTACTACCTTTGCAGAGACAATTGCTTCCATTTCCTCTCCTGGGCAGTCCTCATGGATGTAGAGGCGACCACTGAGCACCTACAAACAAACAAGCAAGACATGTTGAACTGATAGAACTCATACGAGCTCCTCTCTAAGATACACCAGATCTCCACCGCCTACTGTAACTCCATCCTAGCTACCCGCCGCAACAAAGAGTCCCTGCCACCAGGCGGGTGACCCACACTGTTTAGTCTGCCATAGTGGCAGTCCCCAGCAGGGTACTACATTTTGTTGAATTGGGCAGCGCTTAAAGCGCACAAACGTCAAATTGGTCAGCGATTTGCAGCGCAAAAAGCGCAAAAACTGCGCGCTGCGCCCACAAGGGGTTGAAAAAGCTGTGCGAAACGCGCAGTGGGGCTCAAAAAGTGTGCGCGAAATTGCGCTGCCGCGCGCGCTTTGCAGTACCCTGGTCCCCAGCTTCAGCGTAAGGGACAGTCCCCGTTATATCACGCTCCAGCAGGCGTTTTTTTATTGATAGTATTCATATAAGTGCAAAGCGTCACTGGGGGTGGTGCAGGTAATGTGTTGTGCTGTGTTATGTCGTGTTGTGTTTTTTTATGTCATGTTGTTTTGTGGTTTGTCGTGTTATGTTGCGTAGTGCCGTGTCGTGTTGTGTTGTGTTTTGTGGTGCCGTGCCGTGTTGTGTTGTGTTGTGTTTGTGTTGTGTAGTTTAGTGTTGTGTAGTGTTGTGTAGTGTTGTATAGTGTAGTGTTGTGTTGTGTTGTGTTGTGTTGTGTTGTGTTGTATTGTGTTGTGTTGTGATGTGTTGTGATGTGTTGTGCCATGTCGTGTTGTGTTATGTTATGTCATGTCATGTTGTGTTGTGTTGTGTTGTGTTGTGTTGTGTTGTGTTGTGTTGTGTTTTGTTGTGTCGTGTTGTGTCGTGTCATATCGTGTCTATGGTGGGTTGTGTCGTGTTTTGTTGAGAGTGTTATGTTGTGTTTTGATGTGATGTGCTGAATTACCCTTTCCAGGAAAACTTGAAGTACATTAGGGCACCAGGATAATGTGAGCATCATCCTCATCACCATTATCCCAATAACCATCATCCCCATCATCATCATCACCATCATCATCATCCCCATCATCATCATCCCCAGCATCCCCATCCCCATCACCCCCATCCCCATCCCCACCCCCATCATCACCATTATCAGCATCCCTATCATCATATCCATCATCCCCATCCCCATAATCACCATCATCACCCCCATTCTCACCATCATACCTTGAATCGAATGACCCCTGCGCAGTGAACACAACTAGGACCACGCAGCTGGCTGCCACTCGAGATATTGTCAAACTCCTGACGAGAGATGGAGGAAGCATCCCAGCGATAGAAAGCACGGTAGCACCGCCTGCAGTACATCATCAGCAGTACAGGGTTGAATGCAAAAGTTTGAATCTCCCCAAGAACAAGCTCTATAGGGCACAACTGTTCCCCGATTTTTCATGTTTTCAAGCCTCGACGCATCCCAGCGGTAGTAAGCACGAGGCGAATTGCCTGCGGTACATCGTGAGCAGTACAGGGAACGTTTGAGATTGATGTATGTTTGAGAACACATGTTTTAATGTCCCCAGGATCAAGCTCTCTTATGCACAACTATTTCCCTCATGTTTTCAGTTTTCCAAGCCTGGACATTTCCCAGCGGTAGCAAGCACATGGCGCACCGCCTGCGGTACATCATGAGCAGTACAGGGTTTAATAAACACGTTTGAATCTCCCCCAAAACAAGCTGTCTTCGGCACAATTATTCCCCTTTTTACATTTTTCAAGTCTCAACATTTCAAAACGGTAGTAAGTACGGGGTGCGCCACCTGCGGGACTTCATGAGCCAGTAATTTTATTCTCAGCTAAAATCAGCAGCTTCTAGGCAGCTCCCCTAACTGGCTATTCAGCCAAAGCTCATGCAACCTAGTGTGTTTGGAATATAACAGAATCTGCTGTCCACAGCTGTCGAAATCTTGGGGCTTAGCCAAGTGGCTGGCTCAGGAAGCTGCCTAGAAGCTGATGTTTGTAGCTGAAAAGAAAACCATGTCATGAGCAGTACAGGGTTAACTGCACATGCCTGAATCAGGGAATTCTCTCAAAAAACAATCTGTGAGCACAACAATTCCCCCGGCTCAATCTCAGGTCATGTCATTTTCCACAGTATTAAAACACGAAGACCCCCTTCCCAGAGGGACATCAAGATCAGCACAGAGTTGAATAGACATGTTATAATCAGTGACTCTTCTCAAAAACAAAAACTCTCTTGAGCTCAACTGTTCCCCTTGTTTCTAAAAACAGTATATATATATATATGTATGTATCCACAAGTGCTTAATCCCCAAAACGCCCTAATTCGGGACAAGAGTGTGAGACAGAGCCGTACACACCCCAAATGCTAAGAATCGAATTCTGAGTAGATAGTGTGTCTCATGAGTGTTTCAGCTAGACGCGCAGCTATTTTTTTGTTCCAATAAGCATTCGGTCGCGAGCAGCCCAGGCCAGCAGGCACTTGCCAGTATACGAGATGTACGAAATATTTTGGGACAAATGCAATCTGCTTCAAATACAAGGTCGCGCGAGCTATCGCGAATCAAGTTTCTGCGGGACGAGAGGCTTATCTAACCCCAACCACAAGGCTGGAGGCTGCGCTTCAGCCTCGGCTTCTGAGTGAACTGCAATAGCAGTTCCACCTGCCATTTCGGCCTATACCTGAGAAATATCCCAAATCAGAATCTAACTTCAGATGTGGATGTTTAATGACAAGGAAAAAAAAGATTGTTTCTTTAATATGTTTTTAAAGTGGGACGGCAGTGGGATCTGAAAACAAAATCAAATTTCAAAATTCATTTTTTTGCGAAAAGTGATTCCGCACCCTTGGCTGAAAAAACTAAGACACAAAACGATGCAGTTCCGGCTGTGCAGCTTGAACCATAATTAGGGACTCCTAAATTGGCCCAAAACAAGCAAATACTCAGTGATTTATGCCTTTGTACAGCCCGTACTGCCTGCACAGTATCTTCCACAACCTGCTGTGACAATGACTTGTAAGGGAAGATGAGAAAAACAGGCCTACCTTATTCATATATATATATATATATATATATATATATATATATATATATATATATATATATATATATATATATATATATATATATATATATATATATATACCGGGAACGGCAATATGATATCATATGATGCCGGCAGTCTGACTAGGATAAAGTTACCATTTATATAAAATAATGACAATGCCTGGTGGGGCGTGGTATTAAGGGAGCCCCGTCTTATTGCAATAGGGAACGAGCTGCTACTATACCTGGACAAAGCTACCATGGCGGTTGATAGCGACCACAAACACTAAAGCACACCGTTTGGATTCAAATCCCGCATCTTATTGTTTCAACGAGCTCTAGGATTAAGCCATTCGTCGAAACTGGATGCAAAGCTCATATGCTACGAATAAAAAAGGGTTGATGCCCACGTATATGATAACTCATGGCAGGAGTGTGAGAAAGTGTTTTCCCTGTCTGTGTAGATCCAGTTCATCCAGTCAATGTTAAAAAAGGCAAGTTAATTATTTGTATTATTATGTAGTGTGATCAGGTGTTGAGTGTGATTCATAAAAAAGGGGGATCAGCACCCGGGTCACCATATTAAATGAATCGCTCATATTATTCCCTCACACAGTTGTGTTTCCTGTCCAAAGGTCAAAGGAATTTGTCTATTGATCTATTAGATTCTATGTTATTGATCTATGAGATCCTATGTTATATATATATGAGATCTTATGTTATTGATATATGAGATCTTATTCAAGACCGCATGGGAGGACACGTGTACACGTGTGATAACATTATACATTCGCAGGAAGTGCAGTGGCCTGTGGACACTGTATTTTAAGGCAAATAACCAGGGTCTGGATGTAGCACCATGGTGCTGATAAGAGTCTTTGGAGTGCCATTAGCAGTTTTTTTGCCCCCCATAAGCACCCCAAAAATACTCTAACGTGGCACTCCAAAAGCACTTGTGCCACCATTAACACCGTAAAAAAACGGGCAGTGAAACAGTTCAGTCTGACACAGACCTGGTTGCTCTGAAACACGGCCTGTGCATGGCAACTAACAAGCACAACACAAACAAAATTACCATTATATATAATTAGGGATCGGCAATATGATATCATATGATATTATGTCATCATATGATATCATATGATGCCGGCGGTCTGACTAGGTAACTTTGGCCTGGGGCATCATATCATATGATATCATACTCGTCTTCGGCCAACATCATATGATTTGCCGTTCCCTATATATAATTACCATTATATATACGGTAAATACCATGTAACCAGAACAGCATAACATAAACAACACAAACAACACAAACAAAACAACGAGAGCAATGCATCTGAATACAAAAGTTGCCCTTGATACAGTAACAGGCAGCAACAATATTCTGGTTGGGGCGATGGACCAGCAGATAGCCAGTAAAACACTTCAGTCTGGCACAAACCTGGAAGCTCCGAAACACGGCCCTTGCGTGGTTGGAAGTAGCTGGAGGTACCAGGCTCTTCTATTTTTGCAGCTTTGTCAAAGCAGGAGTCGCGCTGGACAAAGGGAATGGGCATCCACCATGGAAGGAGCCCCCCTAGGTGTGTGGTGTACTCCCTTTCCCGTTGGGCATCCTTCTCTGTGAGGTCTGCAAAGGAATGATGGTGCACGTCTAGATTCCAGTAGCCCGGGGCTGCTGGGATATCAGAGGAGGTGAGGACAGGCGGATTGCGTTGCTGCACGGTCTTGGGTCCGTCTCTTGAGGTTTTTGGGAGGATGACTGCGATAACTATTAAGTAGATTAATGATAAGGGCCACAATCCAAGAGCATGCAGTTCTCCAAACAAGTACCCGTCTGCGCTTCGATGCTGCAGGAGGGATCTGCACTACTACAGACGACATAAGTCCCCAGCGCGTGTGGCAAGCGACACGGACAAGTTATAAGATCGTGTAGCAAGCGACACGGAAGATCACATCAGCAGTCACCGGCAGGGAGTTTCGTAAGTAGAGGAGAAAGTAGGTACTCGTCATTGAAGAACTTTTGCGAAGGATTTTGACGGCTGCGATGCTGAAAACACTAGTCATGCGCACTCCAACTATTATCAAAAAGTGTGGGTGCGGAGGTGGTCGGAATCGTTCAAACGCCTCGGACCCTCGGACAGACGGACGGACGGACATCGGACATCGGACAGACGGCGGAGAGAGACACGGGGGGAATCTAGGGCTTCAGCCCCGGGACCCCTGGGGGGTCCAGAGGGGGCTAAAGCGAAAACTTGATCTGCAGACTGCAAGAAAGGGCGAGGAGCTTGTCCTGGCCTCCCTGGTCCCTGGCGAGGAGGGAGACTCGGGGAGGCTGGGAGCTATCGCTCTAGCCCCCCCAGGGCAGGGTCCCGGCCCGGGGCTGAAGCCTTGAGTCCCCCACCCCCCCCCCCACCCCCCACCCCGGGACTCCCCCCGTGTCCGTCGTGGCCCGGTCGTGGCTTGGCTCTCTCCTTTCTCCGTCTCTCCGTCAATCAAGGCGTCTGAACGATCCTAGGCGCCTCCGCACGGTACATCACTGTTACAACTCTTGTAGGAGTTAGTTTGACGATTATCATCCGATTCCCCAAAATGTAAACAAACGATTATCTAAGATAAGTGGTTGGGATCTCAGTACATGCGGTTAAATCGGGGATGCAAATCATGTTACCGGAACCACTTGAACTTGAACTTGGATGTTACCGGAACCACGAATCCAATACGGCCCCGTATCAGTTGCGCTGGTTGCGCTTACCTGCTCTTCCCGTACTACGAAAACACTCTGTGTCAACGCCGTCTCGCCCTATCTTCTTTGCCATCACTTTATTTGCCTACTGTCGTCCTCTCATCGATGATCCCACATCATCCTTCCATATCCCATTTACCATGTCCATCCGCTCGCTCAACTCCATTTCAACCTATTAACCCTTGGGCCGACCACCGCAGGGGCCCTACTAGTCGGTGGCAGGTGGTTGGTAGATAAGTGCGCACATGGGTGGCGGGTGCGTACATGGGTGGCACGTGGGTGGCAGGTTAGGGCTTGAGTGGTAGATAAGTGCTTACGTGGGAGGCACGTACATCAGGCGTACATGGTAGGCAGGTTAGGGCTTGAGTGTTTGGCAGGTGTGTAAGGTGGGTGGCAGGTAGGTGCGTACATGGGTGGGGGGTGGGTGCAGAGGGTGGCAAGAAGGTGGCAGGTGGATGTAGCAGGTGGCAGGTGAGTGGAAAGTGGGTTTGGTGGACGGCAAGTGGGTGGCAGGTGGGTGCGGTGGGTGACACGTAGGTATGGGTCGGCTATGTTATATAATATTAGTGAATTGGATGATGTCAGAGGATAGAAACCATAGTTCAACCTACACTAACTTATTAAACAATAGGGATGATAAGAAATGAATAGCAAGACTACATCTTCGAGCCCACAACTTGAATGTCGAATCAGAAAGGAGTACCTCTCGTTCTGGTAGAATTTGCAGTTGCTGCGATATGGTGGTTGACGGTAAAAGAGTAGTCGAAGATGAAATGCATTTCATATTAGAATGTACATTATACGCTGAGGATAGAAAAATGTTTTTTGAGAAAATGAACATTGAACCTGAATTGGTGGATAAAAACTCCAGTATGAAGCTGGTCATGAATCCTGATTCCTTTGAAGGATGGAAATACTTAATTCAATTTATAAAAAAATGCGATAATAATCGCCCAGTTAAATTATCATCCCAGCTGAGATGATGATTTATTAATATTGTAGAATTAAATTATCACTGTAGCACGAACTCAGGGCCCCCGTCGGTTAAACGATTGTTTGGGGCTCAGTTCATCAGTGCTTGTCCTTTTTAAGCCCTTCCTATACGGTTGGGCAAGTCCCTTTAGCCTATTTGGCCTACCCCCGGACTGTACCATACAAACATACATTATATAATATTATATAATATTAGTTGGACGAGCTGTCTCACCAGAAGTTCGAATTTATTTGAAAATCTTATATTATTGTGACACTATAATAATATTAGTTAATATTAGTTTTTCAAATACTAATATTAGTTGCCGTTCCGTACACGTGGGTGACAGGGAGATCTGTATGTAGGTGGCAGGTGGATGGGGTGAGTGGCAGGTGGGTGGCAGATGGGTGTGACGTAGGTGGGAGGTGGTTTTGGTGGATGACATGTGGGTGGAAGGTAGGTGCGTACCTGGATGGCAGGTGGGTGACAGGTGGGTGGCAGGGAGTTGTGTTTGTGGGTGCCTGGGGGGTGCGGTGGGCGGCAGGTGGGTGAGAGGTGGGTGTGGTGGGTTGCAGGTGGGTGCGGTGGGTGGCAGTTGGGTGCATGAGTGGGTGCCAGGTGTCTGCAGTGGGTGCACGGGTTGGTGGCAGGTGGGTCCTTGAGTGGCTGACAGGTCCAAGCGGTCTGTGGCAGGTGGGTAGAAGGCAGGTGCATGCATGGGTGGCAGGAAAGTATCAGGTGGGTGCGGTAGGTGGCAGGTGGGTGCGTGCGTGGGTGGCCAGACCAGACCAGACCGACCCGATCAGTGATTCTGCAAAGCTATTGGGCCGAAAATATCTGGAAAGCCACTGGCTATGCCCAGGTCTGGGTTTGGGGATGGTAAAACATTTAGTATAGCCACTGGCTGTGCCCAGGTCTGAGTTTTGGGGAAGTTCAAAATAGTTGTATAGCCTCACCCAAAATTCCATGCTGAGAGGCCAAACAAAGCACGCTACAGAAATGATCACAAGCATTGTCATGAAACACCATTATCTGTCATCAACATCGAATGAAAGTCTGACAAAACAGTTGGTGTTTATAGGGTCCCACCTCCTCGGGCGGAAGCCTATACCCACCAATGTTAAACCTATAAAAGAATTTAGTACTATCAAGCCTTACCAAACCATCAAGCCTAGATGATTGTCGCTGGTAGCAGCATGACATAAACCACACACTCTGAAAAACGTGCTACATTGGCACTTAAAACATTGACTACACCAGACCAGAACCAGTTAGGCGCTTGTGGCACCGGCGTAGTGGTGACAAGTGTACGAGCAATGAATGCTAGCTGTGGGGTTGGGGGTTGGGGGGTTGGGGGTGGGGTGGGGGCTCAGGGTCTCAAGGGGGGCTTAGGGGGCCCAGGAGGATCTGGTAGTTTAGGGGGGGCCCGGCGTGTGTGTGTGTGGAAGGGGATAGGAAGCAGTGGAGGCTGGCGGTGAGACAGCAGGAGGGGAGCGCGTAGCAAGAGGAAGGCGGCCAAGACATGCATGGGCGTCTGCCACGACGTGTGTTGGCCTCCGGGGAACAAACTCATGTATGTGCTGGCTGGAGGGACAACAGCTTGAGCCTTGGTCGGGAAACTCACTTAGGAGTGGGGTTTCTCATGGCTCTAAGATGTCTCCACGCTACGTTCCACCTCTTCTTACAGGGGAGCTGGGAGGTTACCTGCCATGTTGGGTTCCGAGCTGAAGGTTACAGGGGGTAGAACTGTTTGAAGGAGAAGGTGGGAGCATCGGCACACCAGCTAGCTAGATTGGGCTGCCAGGCTAGAATGGCGATGCAACAGTCTGGGTTTTTGAGGGACTAACATTCTGTATTGTCAATGGCAATGTGTTCGTACCATTTTTGGCTGCTAGGAGACATTCCGTGTAGCCACG
Source organism: Chlamydomonas sp. ICE-L (assembly GCA_013435795.1). NCBI lineage: Eukaryota > Viridiplantae > Chlorophyta > Chlorophyceae > Chlamydomonadales > Chlamydomonadaceae > Chlamydomonas > Chlamydomonas sp. ICE-L. The sequence continues at coordinate 1,032,301 of JACBWV010000347.1, read as the reverse complement.
CGGCGATGCTTTACTCTAGATTTTCAGATCCGTTACCATAACTCAGACCTGAGATGGCTATACACGTTTCGGCGCACAAACAATGTTTATAGCCATTTGGCTATAAATAGCCCATCAAAAAATTACTGGACCAAGCCCGTCCGGACAAGACCAGGCCAGGGGGTTGATGTATCACCCACGTCCACTTTGAGTTGGCTTTATACATCAACATTACCTCGAGTAGCAGATACATCTAACTAGTTATCAACCTAACATCAACTCTAGCCTTTCTTCACCGAGAAAGTTGATAATAACCAGATGAATTTCCAACAGCCCTAAAATATCAGGCTCATAACTGATTGTGTATGCACACGAGACAACTGTTCAAGGATATCTTGCCCCCATGCAGGGCAATCGCAATCTCAACAATGGAGTGCTGTGCAGGATAGTACAGCTCGACCGTGTTGACCAAGCCATGCAGCCGTTTCTGGGGGCTCGACTGTGTTGCACGGCCAGAATTGAGAGGTCGCTGTAGATCTGCCAGGCTGGCCCGGTCGTTTTTGGTGGGCCCAGCCGTGCTGGCACAGTCGTTTTAGAAGAGTCGACCGTGCAGCACGGCCAGTTTCGACCAGGCCTGAACCACCCTGGTGCCGTGACTGCGACCGTCTCATGGATGCATACAATGCTTCTCCAAATTATCTGAAAATCTCAGATGCAAGAGGAGATCGGATTCATACTTGGATACATGCGACTGCATCCATCAAAGCCAGGCAGTGATGCTCGTACGTATTTTGAAATCCACTGCCTTAAAACTGGGAGTACTACAAGCGTTACTGAATTCGGACCCCAGTCAATTGCAAGTCATTCGGACACCAGAGTGTTGTGGCCACAATAACAGAGAAGAGCTTCAACATAAATATAACGCTCTTGCCCATCTTGAGCAATAAGACTCTGCCATTGTGGGAATGCACCGCCCACCTTCGGCCCGGCTCAGCACAACATCGATCAGTGTCTCGATCTGCAGGAACACGCTCCCCAAGTTGCGGTGGCAGACGAACGCCGCTTTGCGCCGCATTGACGCCCGCACCTCTGACGGCATGCTCCTCAGTCGTTCAATCAGGCTTTCCCCCAAGTCTGCATACAGTATGTGTAAGCCGTACGTGTCAAAGGGGATAGTATCGTTGAAGGGCGGCACCCAGCCGTCGGAGATCAGGACCGGCACAGCGCCACTGCGAACCGCCTCTGTGAACCGGTAGCTGAACTCTACGTCGCCTGCCACCACCGCCGTGAAGGCAGAGTTCGCCATCAGCTCCGTGTACCCAAAGGCGTTGCCAGCATCGGAGGCATTCTGCAGCGCGGGCGGCAGTGGCTGCGACGAGTCAATCGCGATGACTCCTGCACTGAGGTTGGTCAACAGCCCGAGCGCCCCCCTAACATCAGGCCTGCTTTGAAAATTGCCCCTGAAGGTCAGCAGCCACTTGGGGGGCCGCCTGCTGCCCGCTCCTTGTTGCTGCCCCCATTTCGCTCCCTGGCCCTGCCCCTGGCGCTCCCTCCCAGTGGCTGGGTCTGCGGCACCCACGATGGAGGGCTGGTGCGGCACAAACTGCTCGGGCACTATCCCAGGTGGTGGCGGGAGGCTGATGTCAATGCCTGGCCTGTGTTTGCAAATAAGTACATGTATGGGCTTGTGAGTTTTGTGTGTGTGGTGTGCGTGACTGTGTGTGCATGCGCACGGAGTGCTCGCGCACATGCATTTATGCAAGTTTGCATACTCTGTGTGTGCATGCGTTTATGCTTGTGTGTATTTTTGCACATGCGAGCGTGCATGAATGCATGTGTGTGCTTATGCGGTGTGTGCATGAAGTGTATGTGCGTGTACAAATACATGCATTTTGTATTTGTATTGGGCGTGGGTGTGCATGTGATGTGTATATGTGCACACACCTGCCATGCACAGCACATTGAGTGACAGCAGGGCGCACTGCCTCCACTTTGCTTACCTGTGAATGCCCCTTAGTGCATTGAGCTTGGCCCACACCAGCTGAGAGTCATCATAACGGTCCAACAATGGCCGCCTCAGGTATAAGGGTACGGTATCCATCACTAGCAGACGGGGGAAGCCATCTGGTGCGCAGCCGCTGTTGTTGCTGCTGCTGTTGCTGTTGTTGCTGCTGCTGCCTCCTGCCAGCAGCAGCCGCGAGGCCTTGATGAGCCGTTTGCGGGCCAAGAGCACTGCCGCATGCACACGCGCGTCATCAAACACACAGGATTTGCCAGGGCGGGCCACGTTGGGTCCGGTGAAGCCAGCCCCGTACTTGGGCCTGTCGCGGGGAGCACATGGAGTGGTCAGCATGGGAGCTGTTCAGTATTTGGCTATAAAAACCCTAACAGACATTTTGAACTATCCACACAAACCTCAGAATTGGCTACCAATTGAGACCTATTTTGCATGGATGATTCAGGAGTGAAAAATAAAAAAACTGGGGAACAGAATCCCCCCAAAACCGGAGGAGGCCTGACCCCTTACCCACGCCCCTATCCCCCCACCCCCCCCCCCCCCTTAAATTTAAATACCCATCATTTTTAAAGCAGACATGGATTCTGGGGTTTAAAGGCAAGGGAACAAACAATGGCATCCTCAGAATTCACAAACACGGACCGCTTGACAATCCAGTTCTGCCCCCCCACCCCCACCCTCCGGGATCGCCTGGTAGTCAAAGTTCAGTTCTGCCACACACCTACCCCTCCCCTTATTGCACGAGGTCCAAAGTGGTGTCAATGAACGTCCCTTGTCAAGGCCTACTCAGTGGTGGTCTCAAAATGTGATTTGGAGACCTGAGTAAAAAGTTTGCAAAACAAGTTCTAAGCAGCGTCGCCAGCGACGCTAAAAATTGGCGGAGAATGATCGCGACGGAGCGACAGGTGGCAACGGAAGCGAGTTAGTTACGAGGCCGTTGGCTGACGTGTCGGGCTTCATCGCGGTCAGACGGATGGATGGATGGATGGTCGGATGGATGGTCGGACGGACAAATGGGTAACACTGGGGGCTCCCGCCCCCCAGAAGGGGGGGCTCCGCCAAAAACAGAAGGGGCTGACCCCCCCCCCCCTCCCCCCTCCTAAATGAGGTGCCCAGAATCATCTGAAAAGTGGCTCAAAATTCGCAAATAATTATGCCATTACGGCCCCATCCTCAGAAAATAACGACCAGGATAGTGTATTCCACTGCATTCTTCCCCCCTCCTGGATAATTCATATTTATTATTATCAGATTGCAACAGAGGTTTCTGTAGCCGAGTCTTGAGGTTTGTGCAGACAGTTAAAACAGCCCGGGGTTTTCATGGATGAAATAAAAAACACTGGAGCTGTTGAGTGACATAAGGGATCAGGTTGGGAACTGAACAGCTCAGCGAATGAGGTAGACGTCCCCAGTGCCTAATAATAGGGCTGTGACTAGGCGGCACCGGCCTTCCGCCTGGTAACACGGAAACGCATAATACCACACAATTCCGTGAGACCTTCCGATTTCGCGTCGACAGTCCCGAGCGAACCCACAATCACAGAACGAAGGAGCCTTCTACTTTGTACTATTGCCTACTTTTTATATGGTACCGGATTCGAAAAAACGCCTGGTTCCGAGCGGCTTTTGAGAAAAAGCACCGCCTAGTAACAGCCCTACTCATAACACTATTGAGCACCCAGCTCTCGAGTGTATGTTTGTCTCTGCACCCCTCGTCCGTCCTTTCTCTGCTAGGCCTCCCTGCACACACCCAGTCATCACCCTGGAGGACCAACACAAGCTACCATCCTTTATCTACCATCTGTTTGAAAGGCACAAATCAATAAGCAAGCATATCTCCTCATCCAAGTTGTGTCAAACAACGCTTGGACCCTATGGGCCTTGTTTCTGGCTTGAGCAAAAGAGACCATACTTTGCATTACCCACCGTGTGCTCACGAGGCCCAGTCGCATGGGCTTCCCCACCAATACCTGCGTAGTTATGGCCAGCTACATGCAGTGGTGCTGTCAATGGCTGCATCTGGGCTGATCGGTAGGGCAAGGGTGCAAGATCTGTAGGGATCAGGGAAGCATATGCTTTTCAGGGAAAAGGGTATTCGAGGCATATGCTAAGCATATAAAAGCACATGCGTCGCCGACTGAAAACCAGCAAAACACAAAAATAAACAAAAACGCATATGCTAGCGTATGCTTATGCATGACATATGCTAACATATGCAGAGCATGTCGCCGATCCCTACAAAACTGTGCTGTAAAACACTTAGGTGAGATCCATGAGCAAACCATTCACTCCAATTTTGAGTGGTCTTAGAGGCCCGTATTAGAGACAGTGGAATCTTTTTGGAAACTGTGAACCCTCCTACATTTTGGGACCCTTTTAGAGACAGTGTAACCCTTTCGGAAACGGTGGAACCTTACATTTTGGGACCCTTTTTAGCCCAAATAAACAGTCCTGAAGATCCCCCCAAATAGCAGTGTTTATAAGCCCACCCAAATCTCACCAGTTGGTCTCCCATGCCATGTAGGGTGGGAACACCCATATGGCGGCTTGCATTGGGTGAAGTGTACGGTGTGGGTGCAGTGCAAAGTGTGTATAGGCCTCTGCAGCGTACACGGGCAGACCGCAGCGCTTCAGCCATGGGTCATGCTGCTCCGCCGCGTCCAGCGTGATAAGATAGAACATACTTCTAAACTGGTGCAGCTCGGCACAGATGCAAAGTGGCAGCAATAGGTGCAGAAGCACTAGTGGGAGGCTGGTGGAATGAGAGGGCACACACATTTGTCTCTGCAGTGGGGGAAATAGAAGGGGGGAGGGGGGGGATCAGGGGGCCATGAGGAAGGTTTATTCATTGCTCATGCTCGGAAGTTTTTTTTTTCCCTCAATCTCCACCCCCCACCCCCCTCCCCCCCCAAAAAGGCTTGTAAGGCCCATATCTACCCAGCCAAAAATAATTAGGGGGTCAAAATAAGTATAAACTGATCCTCTCGGAGAGCTCTATCCATCCATGGCCTTCAAATAGTATTTTGACCAATTTGGGGGAGATGCTGTTTACATAAAAACTAGGGAAGGCTGTTGAACCCCCTAAAAAGGCTCCAGGGTGTCATAAATTGTTGTTTTGAAATTAAGTGGACAGAGAGTATAGAAGCTGCCACACGAATTAGCAAATCACCCGCAATTCAAAGTTATAGCACACAATTCAACATCTAAAAGAACTAAGAAGCTGTCTAGTGGTAAGCTGTCTAGTGGTAAGCTGTCTAGTGGTAAGCACATAGTCGGAATTATAAAAGATGGGCACATGTTGGAACACGACCATAGTTGGAGCACATCTTTGGATTGGGGTCTCCAGAATGCACACAAAGCAGTATAATGGCCTTGGGAGGGGGGGGGGGGGGGGGGGGGGGGATGGGGCATGTTCAAATTTCAGTTTGTTTCACTCACACACACATGCACATGCTCTCACACACACACACAAAGGCACACACAGACACACGCATTAAAAAAACGTGTGCACATAGACACACGTACATGAACACAAAGAAACGAACTTCCACGCAAACACACACATACAGGTTGCTCGATACGGGATACGAATACGATACGGAATACAAGACAATACAAGACATCATGGGCCGGCTGGCAAACGAAGCCCTTTATCTTTCTCGCGATTCACATCTTGGTGAAGTTGAATTGCTGAATGAACTGCATCCAAATACACAGTGAGTGAGTAACGTGAGTGTGTGGGGAGGGCTCGGCCAGGGGGGGGGGGGGGGGGGGGGGGGGGGTAGGGGGTAGGGTTCCCCGACTCTTCTTACAGGTGGAAATACCTGGGATTTCCCAAACTCTTTTTACAGGTGGAAGTCCTCCTACAAAAACTGAACTGTAACACCAGATAAAGTGGAGATGAACCATTAAGCAACCATTAAGGAAACCCAAAAATAAATAAAAACACTGACAGTGCAGCCCCACGACCAAAGCCGGCCGGCAAAACGAAGCCCAGGCCATGTATCAAAGTGACAAGTGAAGTGACAGAGAAAGTGATGGTGCGCAAGCGACACGAGGTATTGAGCGGAAGAAGAAACGATTATATGGCAATACTGTGCCTGCCAGACTGGCCTTACCTGCCAGGCTGGCCTGGCCTCTCATATTGGGCTCCCGTAAAATACGGGATTCCGATTCAATACAATACAAAACACGGATACAATACGGTATTGACCCCAAATACGGCCAGCATCGAGCAACCCTGCACTCATAAACGCATTCACGCACACATGCACACACACATGGACGCACACATGATCAAACAAAACGCACACACAAGCATGCACGCACACTAACACACAGACACAAACGTACACGCACACACAAGCACACACACATAACACACTCGTACACACACACAAACAAATGTGCAAATACACACACAAACATGCACGCGCACACACACACACGCACACACACACACGCACACACACACACAAACGTGAAAGTGTACACACACAACAAACAAATGTGCATACACACACACATACACGGACAGACACACGCACATGAACACACACATACACACACGAGCATGCTCACAAATATCCACGGACACACACAAGCACATGAACGCACACAAGCACACACACACACACACATATGAACAAACACACACAAGCATAAACGCGGAGACACAAACACACTTGAAACAAATATGAATGAAAATACACATGCAAACACAAACGTGCATACACTAACAAACATGCACCAACACAAACACACACACATGCACACACAAACATGCGCACACACATGCACACACACATGCGTGTGCATGCAAACGTGCACAAAAACACACAATGTGCAAATACACACACACACATACACAAACATGCTCGCTCAGAAACACATGGATCACAAGCATGCACACACACACACAAGCTCACGCATGAACGCACACATACACACACGCTTGAAAGGATGTTCCATGTGTGTGGCTGGGAGGAAGGGGGGGAGGGGTGGGGTGGGGGGGGGTGGGGGGGGGGTAGGATAATCATACACATATTGGCATCACTCACGTCATTACAAAGTCGTGCACACGATCAAGGTAACCACCAACATCAAACAGTGGCAACGACTGTCTGCATCTGCATCAGCCAATCCAGTGCATGAGGCGCAACACAAAATTTAACGGACATATCTCTGACGGAAGCGGTGCTACACAGCATCATCAACCCAGACAATTTCCAACCTCTAATGTAATCCATGCAAGCACTGCGTGTATCTACAAAGCATGCCCTCAAAATAGATAGCGGAGTCAAGCCTGCCCACACGCATACACAAGTTACTACCATCTGCCCCTACATCACATCCACACAACTAGCATAACTGCCCTCGCACAACTAATACAACTGCCCTCACAAAACTAGTACGACTGTCCTACACCCCACATAAATGCCATACATTTACTCGCACACTGTATAGCAGCATAGCAAGACCCCCACCGCCACGGCAAATACTGCCCTACCCCGCATGTATCATTCATGCCTGACATCCCCACACAGTTGCGCCCCAAACCTTGCAAATAATGTGAAAGCTCACCACTTCTACAAAGGTACCACTTGTTCCCACCAAATGCCAACTCCTGACCCCCCCCCCCCCCCACACACACACACACACACATAGCAGTCAGACGAGCCCACCAACTCCAATTTACTGCTGCCAATCTTGCTTCTACCCCTCACACATAGATCCCACGGTTTCCCCGCTTCCATACCACCCAACCCAGCCAAACTACCATATCATCAACCCACACCCGAACACATGCACATACTGCCCCCCCCCCCCCCCCCCCCACACACACACACACACACACCTCCTCCCCCCCCCCCCCCCCCCCCCCCCCCCCCCCCCCGCCTCCTTCCCTTCCCTAGCCCGATCATCTCGTGCACTCACCCCGCAATATACGCCTTGAAGCAGCACAGCGCAAAGCGCGTCGACCCATGCAAACTGTGCACTGTATAAAGGGGGTAATGGTGTGAGTTATGAACTAACTGCAAGAAGCATTCACTTTATCGGGGGAAGGAAGGATTTACCTGACTTCGGCACTGGTGTTCACTCGAGAAAGGAAGGGAACGGCGACCGAAGTGCTAGCATTCACTGGATCAACAGAAAGGAAACGATGACCGAGGTAACGCCGATCATCGGATGGAGGGGCGGCAAAAGAACTCAACTTTTGGCCCGGGTCCCCCGCCCCTGAGGTACCCGGAGCCAGAGAGCTCTCTGCCCGGAGCTACCCACGGGAGCTCCCCCGAGCTCCCCCCCCCCCCCCCCCCCCCCCCCCCCCCCCCAGGCCCCCGAGTTATCACTTGCAGGTCAACGTCGCGGTGTCACATTATCTCCTCTCCACCATCCCAGCCTAATTTGCAAACATACAGTCTTTCATCTTGCTGCCCTTTCATTTGTGCGAGACCAGCACTGCCCTAGCAGATACAGTTTCCACCAAGACGGTGGCGTTCTTTGCCGAGATCAACCAGATTATAGCTATTCGACATCAACTTCCTGTAGCAGAAGTAAACAGCCAGCGAGAGGTACTATTCAAGGACGTGGTCGTTTCACTGGGATCACTGAAGTGCAGACTTGCAGGATCTAACGAAGATTATATATATGTATCGACCAGGATCTAATGGACACGCGATTAATCTTGACGCAGCATGGGCAGGATCCAGTGAAATTCCTGACTAATCCTGTATAAGTGATCCGAGCATTACTAGATCCTATCTTGAGGTCGAATGGTGTCGAGTTCACCCTGGATCATGTACGGTATATATGATCAATTCTTATAACCTTCCGGGTCCACATCGAAACTTCTAACTGGCCCTTGGTCCCGAATTGATCACGTACACTGTACATGATCTTACATACCCTTTCCTGGAATAACATGATTCCAGGATTAGCAGGTCCTCTTGAGTCAGAGAGCCGAGTGTAGCATGGATGGCGGTGCCTTCAAGAATAGTAGTCATCCTGAAAACCAAGTGTGCTGTATTGGCCTGTCTGCATGTGAGGTTGTGTGTAGTATGTGTGTGATGCATCATGTTGCATGCATGTGGGGTATGCGTTGTATGTGTTTGTTCCATCCTATTGAATGCATGTGGGATGTGAGGTGTGTTGTGTGTTTCCAATGCTTCCAATTTCATGCATCTGGGGCTTGTACAATGTGTGTGTTGTATCCATCTGTCTGCATGTGAGGTTGTGTGTAGTATCTGTGTATGCGTTACATCATATTGCATGCATGTGGGATGCGAGGCATGTACTTTTTTCTTGTGTTCATCATCCTGCCTGCATGCATGTATGGGCATTCATGCATGTATGTGCATGCATGTATGAGCGTCGGCCCACACATTGTATCAAGTTATTCTGACGTTTTCTAGTCTTCGGTTTTGGAAACCCTACCCTGTAAAGCATGGTGGTGGCGTCAGCCATATCTGATGCACCCAGCAAGCGGTGCCTGCGACCAGCCTGTCAGACTCCTCGGAGCTAGTTGTAGCAATCAAGCAATAGCTTCTTTGGATAGCTAGGGCATCCCTTTTGTAGTGCCCGTCAGGATGGGGACTTTTTATTTAGCATATTCCATGCACTGTGTAGTTACGTGTGAGGTTGTGTGTGAGGCTTGCATGGTCCCACGATTCCCTGAAAATCTTCAATGCCAACCCCTATGATAAAGCTGACATGGCAGCCTGGAAACTTGTAGCAAGAAGTTGAGGTTCAGGAGGAGGAGCACTTGATAAAGGAACTGTGCTGTTCCTTTATCAATGTGTGTCATGTGTTGTTCCTTTTTTAATGTGTGTCCTGTTCTGCTCCTTCATCTCTGTGCCATGTGTCCTGTGCTGTTCCTTGTTCAATGTGTGTCATGTGTTGTTCCCTTTTTAGTGTGTGTCACGTGTTGTTCCTTTTCCAATCTGTATCCTTTGCTGCTCCTTTGCCACTGTGCTGTGTGTCTTGTGTCGTTCCTTTATCAATGTATGTCCTGTGCTGCTGCTTCACCTCTGACAAGATGATCACTCACTCCCTTGTTGTTCCTTCACCTCTAAAGACCCCATATGGACCTCACCCCCTCCACCCACCCCCCACCCCCCATGCTAAACCTGTGTTGTCCATTGCATCTGTTTGCTCTCTAGGCATTGAACCATGATAGTGGAGGCTGGCTTTAAGGCGTCATCACTGCAACCGCTGGCTTGAAGACATCATCATAGCGACAGCTGGCTTTGCGATAGTATCACGGCCATAGTTAGCTGTAAGGTAGCCATCACAGCACCTGCTGGCTGCAAGGTGCAATCACGCCGGTAGCTGGCTTTGAGGTACCACCACACTGGTAGCTGTTTTTTAGGTACCACCACGCCGGCAGCTGGCTTTGAGGTACCACCACACTGGTAGCTGGCTTTGAGGCACCACCACGCCGGCAGCTGGCTTTGAGGTACCACCACACCTGTAGCTGGCTGACACACCATGGCATCTTCTCGCACCATCATCTTGATCACCATCTCCACACTCATGCTATGCTTCGGACTGTTGCTCTTGATGACGCCCCTGTCGCGTCCAGCTAACTTGGTTAATGCAGAATCAAGACCACATCACCAGCTACCACCACAACAGCTGTCCAAAGCTCAGCAGGGCCCCCGCATTGGTATTATCACCCTCGCTACGCCCGACAAGAAGCACACACTACGCAGTGCTCTGCACTACTTCATCTACACCTTCTGTGGCGGCGTCACACGGATTTTATCGCACTGCTTCTCTCTCCACAACAAGAAGCGTTACGCCGATAGCTGGCACTATGTCTTCTTGCCTGTGTTCACAGTCCATGACGAAACGCTGCCCCCTGAATTTGAGAAGATTGTGTCAGCCATGCAATACTTCAAACAGCTGCCTAGCTTGGAGTGGCTGTGGCTGTTGGACATGGACGCCTACATAATGAATAAGTGGCTGTCGATAGAGGACCAGATTCTGTCCCGCATACCCCCACTCAAGTCTGACACAGTGTCCCTGATCTTGAACCGAGACGCAAATGGGACAAACGCTGGGAGCTACTTGATACGTAACACCCCTTTTTCAGCCTGGCTGTTGCAGACAATGTGGGATCTGCGGTACAACAGTAGCGTGGAGAACTACCATGCGTTGCATGATCAAGCTGTCATGGTCCACGTGCTTAAGTCAATCGAGTCGAATCGCTCCGACTCACGGGGGGATGCTATTATGTACGTACCTCAACGTGTCATGAACAGTTACATGGTGGGCGACAATGAAAGCAAGTACCAGGTTGGAGACTTCCTCATTCATTTTGCTGGTGTTGGACACAAACTGAGGGCACTTGACAATGTGCTAGACACCTACAAGGAGCCGCTGAAAGATCTCCTACCCTAGTGTGGTCATGACACACTCCATGAGACCATGACACCTACAATGAAGTAGATTTGAACAAGTAATCTAGTCTCGGAAATAAGTGTTGGGCTTATTAGTTCTTGCAGCACTAGTAATATGGAAACAGGCAACATGAGGTAAAACATGTAACATAGGGGTTAATTTAGGTAGATCTAACTGTGTGTGGGCTAAATTAAGCTTAAATCTAACCGGTTGTGGGCTGAATTAACCCCTTTATTCCATGTTTAATCGGTCGTGGTCTCTTTCCATATTAGTAGTGCAGAGTCTTAGACCTCTCTGGATTTCGCGGCATAGGGATTAGGGATGACGCTTTGCCATATGAGGGAACGGCAATATGATTGCATATGATGCCGGTTGTCTGACTAGTCATCATTTATGTACAGTATCAAATGATGCAGTTTGCATGGTATCATATGATATCATACTCGCCTTTGGCCTACATCATATGATATGCGGGCCCCTACATATGATGCAGCGGGTTCCATTTCTGGATGCAAGCTTCATGGCTAGGTTTGTGTGGGTGTGTGTGTGTGGGGGGGGGGGGGGGGGGAGAGGGGGGTAGAATCTTAGCGCTAATTGCTTTAAAAGCGATTCCGTCATAAGCGCTAGTTATAGCCTGAAATAGCCTGAAATAAGAGACGGGCAGGACGAGTTTTCCTTGTGACGTGTTGCTTAGACTTGCAAGTCACTTTCCCTTCCTACGTTCCTCTTCGATTTTTTGCATCAGCATATTTTTGCATTCCTTACTGTCCAGTACCAAGCCTCCATGCTCAGTAGGGACGATCGTAGGAATGCTCAATTTCCGTCCGCACGTACCCGCAAAGCTTCCGCCCTCCCTCCAGATCAGGTTAATTGCGCCTTCTTCAATAGCTTCCTAATTAAAGTCACTAAGCTGTATCTGAGCGAGAAGCGAGGGTGCTTGGGCGATTCCGTTGGAAGGTTATGTTTTGAGGTTGGTGTGATGTCACACCTTTCCCAGTGGAAGTCAGATAACCTACAGACCTCTTTGGCAGGCTGCCCACATGTCCCCCAAACTTACATCAACACACAAGACAGAACCATACAGCCTTGCCTCCATACATACCAGGCCCACGAAGCCCAGCACCGCGCAATTCAATTGTTCATCGCTCAAGCTATTGACTGATGTTATCTTTTTCTGAGATTTGCACAACCACAATATGTCAGATATTTATCTGAGAGTTGATATGTGTTGCCAATGAAATTGGCATTGCAGCATATTATCATGTTGCCTTCAGGGGATAATTCATGGGGACTGCACAATGTGCCCATGTACCCCTAGTAGTCTACTACCCAGTTATGAGCCACTTTATCATTAATTCATGATGGTCAGAGCATACACAGTTGCCAGAACATGCAGTAGGATGCATAACAGCACCATCCTGGATACATAACTCCAGGCACTTTTGGGGGGGTGTTTTGGCTGTGTTTGGCTCAATTAGTTTGGCCCCAATAGGGCTAATTGAGCTATTATCCCTAGTAGGGCTTATTTGGTCTGCAATTAGCCCTAACCTCCGAAGCCTATTTATGGCAGATGATCAAATGACTTGATTATCTTAATTAAGAATAATTGTTGCAAGGTTGTAACTAAGTCTCTGGGAGCTATGTAACCCAACGGTTGGTGCCAAATATATTTTCCATTCCGCAAAATGGCTCCTGCTATCTTAGTTTAGAAAAAGAATAATAGAGTAAAATAATACCATATAATATCACGGTACCGTACATACAAGAGACGATTACCATAAGTTGCTGTTCTCTAGACACAAGAGAGGATTAATTCAGATATCATGGACATATTACTCTTGTTGAAGCAAATAGAAGAAGTATCGAAACGTTACAAGGCAACGATGTCCCAAGGTTCCATTTCGGTGTTAGGCAGTTGGGTATTTGACGGATGCATCTGAGATGTCACATAAGATGGTGAAAACGGGATACATGTTGAATGTGGCAGATGGCACATATCATTCGCGGAGGATCCCAAGGCCATAAGTTCGAAACATGCTCTAGCTGGCACTCACGGCAAACGCTACACCCGGGGATTGAAAAATTGTTCACATTTCGAAACATTCACACGTTGTCAACATAACTGTTAAATAAGTGTCCATTAAACAATACGGTACAGTTTCTTCAGGGGGGGCATTACTGCACGTTTGCATGTCGTTGCACTTCCCACATCCATGTAATTGCATTATGTGCTTATGATGGTGGTGCAGTACTGTTCAAGTGTTCATACTACCCATGCTTAGGCCAGCAGACGCTGCCCACCCTGGATGCTAGTAGACCATGTAAACCAGGGGATCATCAAGAAGTTATTTTTGAGACCCACGGTCCCACGCTATGAAGTTTTTGTGTGCCCTCCCCCCCCCCCTATTGGCTTAAAAGGCCAATATCTTCCTCACCAATAATAACCATGTCATGAAAGTTAGGTGTACAGGTATACTGACCCTCGCGATGAGCTCTATCTGTTGGCCATATTACAAACGTGGTTTGGCTTATGTGTAAGCGACCCTTCCCCACCCCCACCACAGGAAAGTATCTCCGGTAATAAGATGTAGGCTGCAACTAGTGATTTTCATCTGCAGTTCCATTTTTTACCAAGTGTTGTTCATAAATACCATCAGTCAGAGGAGACGTGTGAGATACAACAGCGTTGGGCCAAAGGGGCCTCAGGCAGTGAAACGCCCCTCCATCCACCCAACACCCGCATAAAGTACACTATTTGGCTGCCATGCTCTCCTTGCTGGCCTGGTGCGACTTCGAAAACTAACTTGGAAAAGAGGTCCATGGCTTGGACTTGCTCAAGTCGAGACCTGAAATCCAGTTGGCGAATCGTAGCTTTGCTTGCATGTTATTGTTACATTTTCTTGATACATGTTCACTAAGTAGTCTGCCCAAACTTGCTGCAAAACCATTAAAAAGTCAAATTAGGAGCTGAGGTAGGCTGGCTGACTTTCCATTACTGTATGCTCGACCGTATGTAACAATTCAATTCGAATCAGGAGCAGAGGTGAGCTGGTCAGATCTGGGCTGGGCAGAGCAATTAATTTCAAATCAGGAGCAGAGGTGAGCTGACTGAGCATCTTGCATCTAAAAATTAAATTAAAATGCGTGCAACAATTAAATCAAATCAGGAGCAGAGGTGGGCTAACTGACCATCCATTGCCCGATACATGGCTCCTGCCAGCCAAATTGCTGGCTGGAGCCAGGTAACCAAGTTCAAGTAAAATCAAAACATTATCGACTGTATCAAGGGGATGAGAATCCGGAGAGCTAAAACATTGCTTGGGTATGAGAACCAAACAGGTCTGGTCTAAATCAACATATGGCGAAGCCGCTTTATAGGAAGGGGGGGGGGGGGGGGGAGGAGTGAGCATATGTGACCCGCACTCTTCACTCCCCCACTCTCCACGTCTTGAAAGGATGATGGGGGATGCAAGGGCAGCAGCAGGGGCAGCAACAAGTCAGCCATCAAAGCAGAGTTTAGACAAAGTTCAGCACCAAGAATCATCAAGCAGCAACAGACCAAGGTGGCGCAATTAGAATCGATCAGCAAAACATACCTAGCTCCTCCCTGTGATGGAAGGGGCCTCCCCACCAGCCGATTCATCTGCGTCCATCTCTTGCATGGCAGAAAAGACGTTGACCTGCAAGAAGAGGGGTGGGGATTGGGGGTGGGGGTGGGGGTGGGGTGGGGTGGGGTGGGGGAGCAAAATTCAGAATCTTAGAACGATGAATGATGAACGCCCGACAACAGCAGGAGCAGCATGATCACGATAGGGATCAAGAGCACCAGGAGCATCAGGAGGCGTAGGAAACCAAACAGCAGCAGACTGGACACATAAGGAAAGCATGAGCAGAAGCAGACGCAGGAGGGGCATTGTAAAATCGATCAAAAATTATATCTGGCTCCCCCCTGTTGGCTTAGCTCGATAAGAGTTCTTGCCCTGCTTTCTGTTGACCTTCACTAGCTTGTCCAATTTAGCTTGCTCTGATGCGGCAGCAAGGGCAGCCTTCTTCAGGGCTTCTTCTTCCCTTCTTGTGGCTGGAGCTTCACGTTGTCGCTGCACATCCTGCGAAGTCTGAGGACACAAAAACGAGCCATACATTGCTGACCTTTTAGCCCTTCAGGAGCAAGCTTCAGAACGGCTGGTAGCCTCTTTGAGGAGTCGTGGGGCACCATAGGGCGCGCTTCTTGCATGCCTACAAGCTCGAGAGCTGCCCTTTGAAAGGAGGTTAAACAATTCAAACCTGTATACTGCAAAGTACCATGGTAACCATAACTTGGCAGCGGCAAACCAGGTGGAGTGGTCACAGGTCTGAGCATAAACCGGTTTGGCGGTTTGGCAAAGGGTTCTTTGCCAAACCGTTTGCCAATACTTAAGGCGCGTACAGTACATATTTGAATCATTAACTACTGGCTATGAGTACGATATCGTGACATGCACGGTATAGTGCAGCACTGCTACCTGATTAGGAGCTTGGATATTTTTATGCTTAGACATTGGGGAAAGGCTAAGTTAGTTAATATAAGTGAATGCATAATATTAGTGAATGTTAGATAATATGAGACGGACGAGCCATCTCACCAGATTTTTGAATTGATTTGAAAAACTTATATTATTGTGACACTTTAATAACATGAGTTAATATTAGTTTTTCAAACGCTAATATTAGTTTCCGTTCCCTATTAGATATGCACAGTTGGACATAGATTAGGGTAAACTGCTGCCTTACTTAGCACATGCTTCCCTTCCGACACAAGGTTCTGAATAAGATCCCTGGCAAGCATGTGCCCTAGCCAAGTGAACTAATTTGCAGCACCTACAGGGCCACCTAAGCTCAAGCGGTTATATTCACTGATCATTACGCCTAGTAAGCACCAAGGCAAAATAACAACATGCCCCTGCAAGCACACAACTTTGAGCGCCATATGCTTTCATCAGCTCGTAACGCGCGGTTATACTTAGAGATAAGGCATGTGCCATTTGTGTTGAATTCCAGTGATTGCTTTGATAATTAACACAATGTGTTTTTTGACTAGACTCGAGAGCACCATATAGCAGCAGCTTCTAGGCTGCTCCTCTAGCTGCCTACTCAGCCCAAATTAAAGCAAGCTAATGCACCTCAAAGTGGCATGAGCAGCTCTCTAGCAAAAGGACAATCGTGGGAAGCAGCCCAGCGGCTTACTCATGGACCTGCTTAGAGGCTGCTGCTCGTAGCTGAAAAGAAAAAGCTGTTTGTGTGTGCGTGCGTGTGTGAGTGGCCTGGGGGTGGGGGGTGGGGGTGCAATGCCTGGGTAGTTTCCAAACAGGCTGTTAGAAGTATTGCAAAAGTACTAGACCATACGAGTGCATGTGTCATGATATATTCCCTATAATACAGATCTCATTGCATGCAAAGAAAAATGATACGGCTCCAGGCATAGGTGCATGCAAAAGCATGTTGTTCTTATCTCACTGCTCGCAAGCGGGCGAGCTGATCAAGGTATTCACGGGTGCATGCTAAAGCAAACAGATCAACAAATGTAGACTGATTGCCTAGAGGCTGAGTGTAGTACATTAAAGCAGATGCGTCTACGAATCATGGTGCGTCCCTAAGCGTTCAAATATACAGATCAAAGGTTCATATAATCTGGCTATGTGTCCGAGAGTAAGGTATAGAGCGTGCTGCATACATCCCATGGGAAGATGAGGGGATCACTGTGGTAAGCATATTCAAGCACAGTATCAGCTATAATAGCTTTCACTTGTTTATTGTGTAACACAGCCCCTTTCTTGTTCACCATGGCGGAAGCCAACTGATCTGCCCCTTTCAACTCACTACCCTTCAACACATCCAAAACACTCTCAGCAGTAAGATCTACTAGTGTTCCCTTCAATCGTATAACACAACTGTTACTTAACGCCGATGCTGCCAGTGATCGCAACAATGTTTTTGTGTCAGCCTTGGTCATGAGCTGTTGCTGGCCCCCCGTTGGTACCCTTGATGGTCAGGCATCGTTCTGGCTACTTAAGTCCTCACCTCCCACGTACATTCAAGCAAGAAGAGTTGGAAAGCTGGTGTGTGTCACGCCCTTCCGTCCGGACACGTTTACACTATGCATGCATACGTGCATCCACACCGGACCATCATGTGTAAGTGTGTGCGTGTGGGTGTGCGTGTGGGTGGGGTGGGTGGGGGGGTGGGGTGGGGGGGTGGGGGGTGGTGGGGGTGGTGGGGGTGGGGGAGCCAGAGTTGGCAGGGGGCATGCATGGTGTATATGGACCGAAGACATCGTCATGCTAGACTACCCACTGATGTTAGCACTGTTTTTCTTTTCGGCTACCAGCAACAGCTTCTAGGCAGCTCTCTAAGATTGCCACTGGTCCAAACCCAAACATGCCAGGAGCACTGGGAAGCGTATGATATCAGCTTCCATGAGCCTTGGTTGCTTCAGGTTTGGATGAAGAGAGAGCCCATGGAGCTGCCTAGAAGCTGCTGCTCGTTGCTAAAGAAAACATACTTTGTTTGTTACGTGGGCCAGTCAAAAGGAAACAGTTTGCATGAAATCAATTCGCCATCAAAGAAGATGGCCCAAGGTAACCATAAAGCAAGGCACATGCTCTAGGGGCTGCACGTTTTCACCTGATGCCTCATCACTTGGTTTGCTTGTAAAACCCGAGCCGAAAGTTGCCTAACGCGCGAATCTCTAGCATCAGAACGCAAGCAACGAAGGTAAATGGATGCGCTAACCAACCTGGACAACGCCGCGCGGCTAGTAACATGTGCCCAAGAGAAAGCCGAGAGTGGGGTAGAAACGTGCGTGCAGCTGTCTGCACCTCCAATGCTGCGAAGGCTTCGAATAGGTTGAAATAGGTTTAAATAGGATGCTGATCGTATTCGATGGCGCGGGGCGGGGACGAGGTCGAAGATTTTGAATAAGGTCCGGGGGATTTAAACGTCCGGAATTCCGGGATAATTATGGTCAGTCAAATCCAGAGAATCTACCGTCTACAGCCGCTGGTCTACAGTCTACAGCTCTGGTCTATAGTCCCCCAGAAACCCTACCCTCGTACCCAACCCCCTCGCGGCTGCAAAGCCGACTATTCTATCGCAGGGCCGATTCCCCAATAATGGGTTTCATCGCAACTTGCAAATTATCGCAGTAAAAACAACTGACGGTTGTTCAACATAACATTTGTCGTAGGCAGTCAATTTTCTGGATAACCCCACAGGGTTGTTCCAAACGTTATGTTTCATGTCTTTGACGCAGATTTATGAGGGGCGGTAACGCTGCGAACGTAGATTTTTGCTCGTGAGACGTAGGTTTGGGCTCACGTTCAGGTGTAGGCTCACATTTTGACAACATGAACATCTACAGAAGGAACCGGGTTATCAATCCTAAAGGGCTATCATTTATTGATAAGTAAGATCAATACATGATAACCCTATGGGGTTATCATTTATTGATAAATGATATCAACCAAACCACAACCTCCGGGAAAGATCTGTTTCCGAAATAAAAGAACCCAACAGAACAGACAGTTCAGTTTCTGACTTCCCTGAACAAACAGACTGACAGAATAAATAAAGGCATAAACTCTGCTCCCGCGTTCCCAATTTACCCTCCGTCCTACTTTTCGCCATCACTGTCCTCCTTGACCCGTCCCTCTCCCGAAAATAGCAAAACATCGTTGGGTAGAAAATCGAATCTACCAAGGAGTACCGTCCGAGATATATATATCGGACGAGCTAGGGAACCGCACAGTGAGTAAGTGAGGCTGCTGTCCGTGTGTGTGCTTGGTTGCGGGAGAAACCCCTTGTGTTCCTTCTTTGCACCCGACGACCCAAGTACTCCGACTAGGCGAATCATTGTTGCATGGTTTTGTTATATTAATCGATATAATCAGACCGAATCCAGTGTGTCCCCTTCGCTGGGGCATATGGCCCGCCCGACATTGTATGGCTCATTCAGATCAATCGATTTAAGCGGTTTTAGGTGCTGATGCATGCACGATGGTCCAGTTGTTTGGCGTGCTTATTAGCTTATGAATGTATCACCATGCATTATTGTTAGAGTGGTGAACTACAGGCACACGGATGCTATATCGGCATCTAGATCTAGATGTAGTTCACTACTCTGACAGTAACCGAGATGTTAGTCACAGTCGAATCTGCCTAAACAACATTGAATTATTATAAAAGCGTGCACTTACTACCGGTATGCGTGGACGCCAACCCGTTTGATGAAACGTCCCCCGTTCCTGCTCGTTCTGATAAAATTCACATTCCGATATATTAGGGTGTCATATATTAGGGTGTTAGGGTGTATGCTCCATTCGTTGATGGTGGATGCTCCATTCGTTGATTCTGAGCTTTTGTAGTTTTCTAAATTTCCTTCAAGTTTTCAAGACTTATTTGTTTCCCATTCACCAAGTTAACCCTTAGCAAACCCTATATATTAGGGTGTAATCACATCAGCTAGTGCAAGGAGAACCATCCATTTGGGTGAAATCATTTCATACACAACTACTGTAGCTAGGAATCAGTCCATTTGCTATCAAGTCCCAATACTCTCCCACACTCTGTACGTATGTTACAGTCCAGGGGTAGGCCAGATAGGCTAAAGGGACTTGCCCAACCGTATAGGAAGGGCTTAAAAAGAAAGAGCACTGATGAACTGAGCCCCAAACGATCGTTTAACCGACGGGGGCCCTGAGTTCGTGCTACAGTGACAATTTAATTATAAAATATAATTAAATCATTATCTAATCACACTCTACCAATTGTCGGTTGGGCAAGTCACGGCTAGAAACAACGACTGTTTGTATGTATGTATGTTCTAGTCCAGGGGGATGCCAAATAGGCTAAAGGGACTTGCCCAACCGTGTAGGAAAGGCTTACAAATAAAAAACAATGATGAACTGAACCCCTAACAAACGTTTTACAGACTGTTTATCAAATAGCTAATTTAATTAAGCACGCGAGTTATTTTATTACCTTCACTTACTTGGGCGTTCATATTCCTCCAAGGCGAACGAAGCATGTTCCCAAGAGACGTACACAATCGATCCACGAGATGCTCCATATATACCTAGGGAACCTCTTGGCGTTGCAGGTCGTCGTCAACCGTGATGGTAGCTTGTCCAGTTGAGGTAGGAGACCGCTCCCCACCTGCGTAAGACGGGCTCCCTTAACACCACGCCCCACCAGGCGTTATCATTACCTAGGGAACCGCAATATGATATCATATGATATCATGTCATCATATGATATCATATGATGCCGGCAGGCTGACTAGGCTAAAGGTACCGTGTATATACGATAGTATATGATGCAATTTGTATGATATCATATGATATCATACTGGCCTTTGGTCAACATCATATGATATGCTGGTCCCTGTATATACAGTACATTTGCGCTGACACAAAAACAATTGCGTAGTCGCCTGAAGAGTAAGGGAATAAATAAAGCCCCAATTGACCATACGAGTGTGATAGTATCTCACAGTCCGTACATGCATGTGGTTTCTTTAGCCGCTGTACAATACAGTTGAACACTTTACTTGCCCCATTACTCATGTACGGTAGTCGTGTCCAATCCTAAATACGCTTCGTCGATTGTTCAATCCACTTTTATATAGTAAATTTTTATCTCACAGTCCGTACATGCATGTGGTTTGTTTAGCCGCTGTACAATACAGTTGAACAATTTACTTGCCCCATTACTCATGTACGGTAGTCGTGTCCAATCCTAAATACGCTTCGTCGATTGTTCAATCCACTTTTAGATAGCATCCGTCCATCTTGCTAGTGATGCCAACATGTTTGCAATTACGTGTTGTTATCCTTATCATTCACGCTGCAGTGGCCGTCTTTTGTTTGTGAATTGTCAATAATTACTGCCGGTGATGATGATGGTGTCCTATTGGAATTCAACTGTGCTCGTAGCTTGACGAAAACCAGGGAGAAGCATTGACTTCAAAAGAAAAAATCCCATTTGACAAGTGAATTGTTTTGAATGTCACCCAAGTACATCAAATTCAAACATAATCGCAATCCAAGCCAAGTCTCTTCATATGCACACGGGTAAATACAAATACAAAACATCAACAAATATCAGCATCAAACCCTTAGTAAACCCCAACCGGCACATACCTGCCACCTTGCTTCACGCACGCACGCAGCGGTGATGTAGATGTAGATAGGTCAGAAGGTTATCTAGTTGGTTGGTTAGTTGGTTGGTTGGTTGCATCCTGTTGTTACCTGCCTCATTGTTTCCAAATGTGCCCAACCTCTACCCAAAAATTCAGAGGATGACGCGAGGCTTTGGAAGCCCCATTTGTGTTGATTCTCAAGCAGCAGGCAACAACTTGACCCTTCCCAAGAAATAACTTACTTATGGCTCTCTTTGGGAATGCAGGCAGTGAACCAAGTCAACCAGCATCCGTCTTTGTATGCGCGTATGGCAAAGAGCAAGGTAAGGTGCAACCCGAGTGACGTTTGTGAATTATATACCGGTAGTGGATAAATGTCTCGCTTGCACACACCAACATATGCGAGCAATTAAAGCAGATGGGTATGATGGGATGAGATGGGATGGCGTGGGATGGGATGGGATGGCGTGGGATGCGATGGATTTTGATGGAGTGGAATGGGATGGCGTGGGTAGGATGGGGGATAGGGGATGGGGATGGGGGATGGTGGATGGGGGATTTTGGGTGATTGGGGTGGGATATGGTGGATTTGTTATGGGGTGTAAATGGGTGCGTGTTTTGATTTTTTTATCTCTTTTTTTGATTCTTCTTGCTCTCTTTTTTCTCTCTGTTTTGTTCCCTCTTTTTTTTTCCTTTGTTTTTTGGCTCTCTTTGTTCTCTCTTCTTGTTTCTCGCTTGTGGAAATTTCTCTCTTTGTTTTTTCGTTTCTCTCTTTTTTCTTCTTTTTTCTCTCTTTTTTTCCTCCTTTTTCTCCTCTTTTGGTGTCTCTCTGTTTTCTCTCCCTTTTTTCCCTCTTTCTTTTTATTCTCTCTTTTTTCTCTCTTTTTCTCTCTTTGTAGTTTTGCTCCTCTTTTTTCTCTCTTTTTCTCTCTTTGTTTCTCGCTCTTTTTTCTCTCTTTTTTTCTCTCTTTTTCTTCTCTTTTTTCTCTCTTTTGCTCTGCTTTTTTTCTCTCTTTTTTTCAAAAGTTTGTTCTTTTCTCTTTTCTCAGGATGGGGATATATGGGAGGGGGGGGGGAAAAAATTGCATGGGGATGGGGGATGCATGGGGGATGGGGGATGGGATGGTGGGGTTGGCTGGTGGGTTGGTTGGGGTGGGGGAGGCTGGGGGTGACTGGGGGCTGGGGCTCCCCCAAATCCCCGGGCTCCGCGCTTTGTTAACATCATCAAAAAGCAAGGATGCCCTTATATGAAGGCTGGACACAAATAATGAAATAACAAGGCAATCAACAATTATGTGCTCATGACCACAATTCAAGTATGACATGAGGGAGATTCACACTTATCACATCTGTACATAACTCGTGCCTTGGCATGAATGAGGTGGGCATGAGCAACCGAGAGAAAATGCTATCTCTCTGCCTTGTCACCTGCTGTGTGTGAAGTGTAGCTGGCGTTTTGTTGTATCAGTTGGATATGTCGGTTATATTGGTTCCTGGTTTGTGGTTCCGGTTTCTGTCTTACTTGTATGGCTCGGAAGGTCGTTCCCACCCTTTGTCTGGTCATGAGCAACTGCATGGCTAAAAACTGGCCATGAGCGACTACATGGTTTTTGGAGGCCAACGGGACGTTCTTGCAGGTTGAAAAATTGTGCCTCATGGTGGCAAGCTAACACACTGTCCTGAAGTGGGGGGTGGGGTGGGGGGGGTTGGTGGGGTGTGGGGGCGTTTCAACGATTCCACACGACGATCACTGACCGCATCACTGGACTCACATTTTTCCTTGCTTTCTCTTTACTCTATGCTCAAATCCGTTTCTTACGTGCCTTTCTTTTGTCCTTCACCCGCCCCCTTTTCGCTTCGCACACTGGCCCCATCTTTACCCGGCCCCTCCCCCCGCGCCCCCCCGCCCCGCCTTTCCCCGCCCCCCCCCCTCCCCCCCCCCCTGCACCCCTGGCGGCTCAGGCCCCAGCCCCTACAGGCCGGAAGCCCGGGGTCGGCCCCCCTCCCCCCGGGGACCCCCAAGCCACCCTCAGGCCCCCGACCGAGACCGAGGACCAAGGGGCTGATCCCCAGAAGCTCCTGGAGGGCCCGCGCCGCCCCCGCCCGCCCCCCCCCCCCGCCCCGCGCCCCCCAGCCCCAACCCGCCCCCCTCCCCCCCTTCCCACCCCCCCCCCCCCTCCCAACGCCCCCAACCCCCTCCCCACCCCACCACCCCGCCCCAAACCCCCCTCAACTCCCCCCCCCCCCCCGCCGCTCCCCCACCCTCCACCGTCCCCCACTCACGCACGCTCAGACCCCCCCCCCTTTTCTCCCCTTTCCTCCTCCGACAGCAGCCCCACACCCCCCACTCTACCCCCGCCCAAACCCCCTCCCCTCCGCCCTCCCCCCCCTTTCCGCCTTTCTTTCCTTCACCTTTTTCCTTCTCACTTTCTGTTTTCCTCACCCCCCCCCCCTTCCTTCCCTTATCCCCCAAGTGGTGAGAGGGGCAGGAGGGGGAAAGGATTTGGGAGGTTGGAGGACGTGAAATATCCCGTTCTTCTTTTTTTCCTTTCTTCTTTCTCCTTCTTCGTTTTTCTTTTTCTTCCCTTGTTTTTTCCCTTCTTTTTTTCCCCTTTCGTCTCTCAAAATCCGTTCCTTTCCTTCCTTTCCTTGTTTCTTTCTCCTTTTTCTCCCCTCCTCTCTTCTTCTTTTCCGTTCTCTCTTCTTTCTCTGTCTTTTTTTTTTCTTTTTTTTTTCTTTTTTTTCTCTCTCTTTCCCCAAATGTTTTCGACTGCCTTCCTTCTTCTTTCCCTTTCTTTTTTGAACAAGGGATCATCCTATCAAAAACATCTGTGCGTGTGTTAGTTGCAATTGATTTCCAGGTTTCTTGACAAACCACATAAAACGGTATATTCTAGACCACATAAGAATTATAAGAATTTTTTGTTCTTGTCAGATTCACTGGAGAGCCCATATGAATGATGCCCATAACGGAAATCCAAAAAACATCCCCCCCCACGGCCTCCACACCCATCCCTCCCCGAAGTACTCGCCGATATCCCCCCGCTCACCCGCTGGAAAAAACGCTGAAACTCCCTCCCCCGTGACATAATCCCGCGCCCCAAGAAAAAAAACGCTCCCCACTCCCTCCCTTAACCCCTTCTTATCCCGTTCGTTTTCACGAAAAGGACGTGTTTTACGCCCCCCTTGGGAACTACGCTATACATATTCTCAGCATTTCAAAATTAATCACTTGGTGTAAAAACATATCCGTGCATGGGTGTTGTTATGTGTGTCTATGTAATGCAGTCAATAGTTTTCCTGGTGCCCTATTGGACTCCAGATGTGCCCACAATACACGATTGGAGTCAAGGGGGTCTTCTGGACATCTTGAAATATGTTTAGTCTTTGTCGTCCGAAACATTAACAATCGAGCATAATCTTGCGATGCTTGCTTCCTCCAATCCCCTTGTGGCTTCGGAAAACGTAAGTATCGGGAAGGACCCGTGCTGATGCTCCAGCTAATGTTTCAGAATCTGTAAACATTAACTAGACCTAAGATGTCGATAGTCAAATTCGCAATCATAAAAATAGCGACGAATCGTGCTTAAGAAAAATGCACGAACATTTTAACGTGCTTAATTCAATAAGCATATAGCTGATGTAAGACATGGCAAAACCACACCCCTAAACCTCCACCCCCTGAAACCTTGCAGATCCTTAAATCCTGAAAGGCGGGAACCATGGCTTTGGCAGGAGAAATCACAGCCTCTCAAACCCTTCTGCACATTTTCTGCACAAACAAACCCAGCTCAACCTCTGCTTCCATCTTTCAGCCGACTTCTGCGTATGTTGCACGACATGTGCTCCATGAAGTCCGGTCCTGACTTCCAATGGAACATGAAGCTCCACGAAGATACTGATTCACGTCCTCCTCCCTTCTGTAAAAAGGACTATGTACATGGAGGCTAAGGCTTAACGGAGGCCGTCACACCTGAACCTCGTTAAGGGAATGGTGGACAGTGAGATCGTTAGACAAGCGGTAAGAAAGAGCTTTGGACCCGGACCCGGATATCCCAACCCCCAACCAAACCAAAATGGCAACGTCAATGATCTGAACCTCGTTATGAGATTAATGGTGGAGAGTTAGTTCATTTGAAAAGCGTTAAAAAAGATATTTGAACCTGGACATCTACCCCCCAACCTAACCCAACCTCCAACCCAACCCAAATGGGGCTGTCAACGACCTGAACCTCGTTATTGGAATGGTGGACAGTGAGATCGTTAGACAAGTGGTAAGAAAGAGCTTTGGACACGAACCTGGACACCCCACCCCCCACCCCCCGACCCCCACCCCCAACCCCCAACCCCCAACCCCCAACCCCCACCCCCACCCCCCCCCACCCCCCACCCCCAACCCCCAACACCCAACCCCACCCCACCAACACACCCCAACCCCCAACCCTCCAACCCCCAACCCCCAACCCCCAACACCCAACCCCCAACCACCCCAACCCCCAACCCCCAACCCCCAACCCCAACCCCCCCACCCCCAACCCCCAACCCCCCAACCCCCAACCCCCAACCCCCAACCCCCAACCCCCAACCCCCACCCCCAACCCTCAACCCCCAACCCCCAACCCCCAACCCCCATCCCCCATCCCCCAACCCCAACCCCCAACCCCCCAGCCCCCCAACCCCCAACCCCCAACCCCCAACCCCCAACCCCCAACCCCCAACCCCCAACCCCCCAACACCCCTAACCCCAACCCCAACCCCCAACCCCCACCCCCAACCCCCAACCCCAAACCCCCAACTCCCAACCCCCAACCCCCAACCCCCCAACCCACCCCAACCCCAACCCCCAACCCCCAACCCCCAACCCTCAACCCCCAACCCCCAACCCCCACTCCCATCCCCCATCCCCCAACCGCCCACCCCCAACCCCCAACCCCCAACCCCCAACCCCCAACCCCCAACCCCCAACCCCCAACCCCCAACCCCCAACCCCCAAGCGGCATGTGCAGTTTGGCTCATGTCAATAGTGGACAGTGAGATCATTAGACAAGCAGTGAGAGAGATCTTTGGACCTGGACCCGGACACCTAAAAACCCAACCCAACCCAAACCCCAAACTAAGCCAAACCAAACCAAACCGCATAAAACCTACCTGAACCTACCCAAATCAACCCAAATCAAATCAAACCAAATCAAACCAAACCTAACCAAACCAACCAAGCCAAACCAAAAAGGTAATGATAATGCCTGGTGGAAGGTCTACAACCTCGACTGGACAAGCTACCATCGCGGTTGAAAACGACCTGCTTTGCCAAGGGTGACCGTAGGGGGAATCGAACCCTGACCCTTCTTCGTTTGAGCAATTTGGTGTACCACTAGACGCAAAGCCAAACCAAGCCAAACCAAACCAAACCAAACAAACCAAACACAGACACAAAAACGGCATGTGCAGCATGGCTCATGTAGTCATGTCAAGTCCGTCTATTGCTCTGCAATGGCAAGTGAGATTACACACACACGCACACACACGCACATTGACACATGCTGAAAAGTAAATTTGCAGGAGTTGGTGGTTGGCCCCAGTGCAAGGAAATTGGCTGGCTTTCTCAACCTCACACCTCGTAAAAAAGCGCAATATTTATTTATTTGTTTATTTTGTGCAGGCGGAGAAGCTACCAGTGCCAGACCTGGATGACCTGGAGCAAGCCAATGATTCGTATCCCAATCCTTCTGTGAGTGGGATGCAGTCACATGTCACACGAGTTAACGTTCCGAGAACGGGAAGGGGCCTCTTATTAAGACATTATAACCTTTTATAAAGCTTTGTCTTTCAAGTACCGGGTGGGCCCCCTTTGTTAGGCTCTGAAGCAGTACCTGAGGATTACTTGGGAGTGTGAGGGGCAGGTTCTCCATCACAGTGCAGGATAGCAACGGGGAATCTAGCCAGTGTGTGTGTGGTTTGCGAGTGTGTTGGTGGTATTGGTGGTGGTGTGTGTGTGCGTGTTGGGGGGGGGGGGGGGGGGGGGTGGTGGCTTATAAGCAATATATATCCAATACCTGGGAAGTTGATGAGTGACAGTGGTGGGATCAAACATGTTTATGTTTGTTAATATTGTAATGCTCCCCAGAATGATCGTATGATATCATGAAAGCTAACTTACGGTATTGTACAATAAGATAGGGTATTTGATATCGTATTTTTGTACGGTATCAACATCATACAATATATTGTGCTGGAGAGATAGAGGGAAGTGCAGATGCCGGAGATGGAAAAGAAATTGTAGGAAGATCCGGGCACCAAACCGGACAACCTCGTACGGAAATGGGTGGACGGTTGGAGTCTGGGGGGAAGGAAAACAAAATGCGTCAGGACGACAGGTCAGCAAGGTCGCTCCCGAGGCGCAGGCAGAAGCGAGACCCAGAAGTCTGTGGATTACAGCACTATGCATGTTTGTGTATACATACCGGGAGTAGACAGAAAGGCTGAACAGAGTTGCCATGCAAAAAAAAATCAAGTCCAGCGTTACTGGCTGTTATTCAACCCATTCCTACACTTGATCAAGTTTCATATTAGCAGAGAAGCTGGCAGGCTAAATGTGTAGGGACCTGCATATCATATGACATGGACCCATGGCAGGCATGATATCAAATGATATAATACTAACTGCACCTGATGATATTGTATATAAATGAAAACTTTAGCCTAGTTAGACTGCCTGCATCATATGATATCATATGATGACATGATATTGTATGTATGTATATGGTATCATATTGCCGTTCCCTAGAAATGTATGTCTCAAACCCACAAGACATTTACTCACCAAGGAGCTGCTTGACAACAGGGTACTACAAAGCGCGCGCAGCAGCGCGATTTTGCGCACGCTTTTTGAGCCCCTTTGCGCGTTCTGCGCAGTTTTTTCAACTCCCTGTGGGCGCAGTGTGCAGTTTTTGCGCTTTTTGCACTACAAAGCGATGACCAATTTGACAAAATGTAGTACCCTGCTTGGCAACTGATTTTTTTGTTCTTATGATATATCCTGTCAGGAGACAGCAAAAGGTACGCATGTGCATGAGTTGCATGTTCACATAGCCGGCCAGTCCCTACCATACTTCTATAGCTTTAGTTAAAAAGCGAATACGGGGTGGGAGGGTAAAAAGTACCTTCCTCTAAATAAAGTGGATTAAACCCCTAATGGCTCAAACCCTTAACCATAGATGGGAACAATATATGATTTTATTGGTTGATCCTGAAAGTTACTAAAATCCTGCAGACCGATTTGTAATGTTTTCATCTCCTAAAACCTTAGGCTGAGGCATCGAGCACTGTCGATATTGTTTTTTGCTAAAAGTCTTAGCCGAAGTGCTGCACATCGCACCAAGTTGTTTGCAACTTACAGTCCAGGGGCAAATAGGCTATAGGGACTTGCCCAACCTCGATATTAGCAGGGTCTAAATGGAAAAAAAGCCCCGTGGTGTGTGTATGGGGGGGACTTCTGGGATGCTGGTTGACATACGAATCTAAACGTATGAATATTGAGACACAAATCTTGGCATTCTACATTTGGAAAAGTTATATACTACATCTATGCTCAAAATCAGGGGAAAGGTTTGAGGCTAAAGAAAGGAACATGGGAAAGGGACCAACAGTTGCTGGGTTATAGCAGAGGACGAGATACGCCCCGTAGACGCATCTACACAGTGCCTACACAAACTGCTCTACTGCCAGGTATGTAGATATGGCCATGCATGCAGCTGACATGACCGCTGTATATGCGTCAGATTCTGTGCAGACAACTTCAACAACCTGAACACCCAAAACAACCTTAAAACCACACAAGAAACTAAGTAAGGATGTTGGTGGTGATGCATTACTCGGTCAGGGGCAACCAACCACAATCAAACCAAGACCAACCGATACCAACACCATCACCAACCAACACCAAACCCAGTATCAACAAACACCAACAATAACCAGCACCATCACCAACATAACTAACACCAACACTAACATCACAAACATCACCAACAACACCAAAATCACCAACCAACGCCAAAACCAACACCAAAGAACACCAGCACCAACCAACACCAACAGACACCAACACTAGTATGACTTAAATCAGCAACCAACAATAAAAACATCATCACCAAAATCCGTATATCACCAACACAAAACCAACCAACACCCAAAGCCAGCACCAACACCAATACCACCAAAACCATCACCAGCACGGACACCAACCAGAAGCCTCTATCCCAGTGGTTTTGTCTGAGGACGACAACAGCGATGATGCGGGGAACACTTGCTTCTCTCCCTCCTCTATCCTCCTCAAAGCCTCCAGCGCCCCCCCTGGCATCAAGACCGAGCTCGACGCCAACAAACTCCGCAGCCTAGGGAGGGAGTACAAATCCCTGATGGCCAGCAACATGTGGCATGTACTCAACGTGCAAGATACACTAGAGGACTTGGCTGCTTTGATGGCCTCGGTGGTTTGTGGAAGCACCTTCGAGCTGGGTGGCATAACCCTAAGGTACTGGATGGACCAGTTTGGGTGGTTTGGGGGTTCTGTTGGTGGTTGGTGTGTGCCTTCGATTTGATGCCTGCCAGGTGTTTAGGGCCCCAGCCCATCATCCATTTCTAACTTCTCTTTCACCATCTCTAGACCTAGACAAGTCTTTAAACTGTTTAATCCTCTTAGTTTGAAAAATGATTTGTTCGCGTTTACATTTTCCTGTTTCTGTTTTACTGCCGAAGACGGTGAGCAGCCATATTGCTGTCTGAAGCTATGTTACCAAGTTCAAGTTCATCCACTTAGTGTGCTCCATATCCTTGGGTATCGCACAGGGGTACGTTCAATTAGAAGATGGTGAGCTGCCCAGAGTTGGCTGAAAAACCATGTAACAATTAAACTTCAAAATAACCCTCAGGTCCACCACGAAGCCCGGAGCTGTGAAGAACGGCTCGCTGGCCATCAATCTAGATGGCGCCGTCCTCAAGAACGGAACCATTGAGTTAGAGAGGGGAGAGCAGCTGATCATTACCGGCCAGGGTGTGCATCTGCATAAAATCACGGTGGTGGGACAGGGCCTGACTCTGCAATCGATGACAACTCGAGCCAGGCTGAGCAAGGACAAGGACAAGGACAAGGACAAGGACAAAGAGAATGCCGACGGTCTGGTAAAACTGACTCGAGCAAGCGGCATTGTGTTGAAGGACTGCGCACTAGTTGTCAAGTCATCAGGTGTGTGATTCAAGACACTATCAGTTGTTGCATTTGTTATCTGAATATACAAGCCACGAGGACAAATCCGTATTTGAGAGTAACCGTATCAAAGTGTAACCAATACCGCCTGGTTGGAAAGCATGATGTAAGGCAGGGTAAAGTCTGGTCCTTGTAGTATTAAGTTACTACACACTCTTTATCGGAATATGCACTCTGGTTGGCAAGTCATCAGGTGGGTGGCGGATGCAAGGCTGCCACATAGGGTATCAGCACCTCCTGTAAATCTATCAATGTTCATGATTAATATTTGTGGTTGGGCAGATCCCTTTAGCCAATTAGAGGATGCAAGGCTGAAACCAGGGTACTACTAAGCACGCGGTGCCGCGCTGCCTTTTTGAGCCTCTCTGCGCGTTTCACGCAGTTTTTTCAACCCCCTGTGGGCGCAGCGCGCAGTTTTTGCGCTTTTCGCCACCAAAACGACGGTTTGACGTTTTTGCGCTTTAAGCGCTGACCAATTTGGCAAGAAGTAGTACCCTGGCTGTAACCTCCATACCTAGGATATGGGGAAAGTGTGCAGGCTGACAAGTCATCAGGTACGTGAGTGACACATCCATAGCTTCATTTCACTTGACCATATACGTTTATATATTTATTTATCTTTGTATCTATGTATCTATTGATCTGTTTTGTATTTTCTTTCATTTATTTCATTTCACCACACCCTGTGACACATCTATCCATCTTCCTCTCAACCCCACCGTTGCGACCTCCCACACTCTCTCATACATCCTTATCTTTCACTTCAACCTATTGTTTTGTTATGCAATACTTCAGGTCATCTGTATCCGTCCTCTTCTTTCCTCCTCAAGATGGCTGGGCAGGATAGCGGGGCAAGGTGGCTGGGCTAGGATGGCTGGGGCAAGATGGCTGGGATTCAAACCATGTATATATGCAATGACCTCCTCAACACAGCAGCCACCCTTGCTCTTTCATCAACACATAGTTAGCTTTCACTTCATCCCATGTGATTGTTTATAGGGTTTCTTGTCTCAATCCGTAAACCCCTTGGCATCATCCTAACCTCCCCTTCGCCCCACCTCAGCGGCCACCTACGCTCTGTGTGTGGAACAGGACTCGAGTGCTACTCTAGACAACTGCACCATCACCGGTAGCTCCAGAGGCACGGGGATCCTCGCAGTGGGCGCCGGCGTCAGCATCATAGCACACGGCTGCAGTGTCCAAGGCTGCAAGAAGGCGGGAGTAGCTGCCTTGAGGGGAGGATCCATCATGTGCGAGTACAGCAGCCTGACTCAGAATGAGGGCTGTGGAGTGCAGGTAGAGGGAATCGTATCCACTCTTAGGTGGTATGCACTTATTTTTAGCGGATTCCCCTCTTCAAGGGGGAGGGAGCCCTTAGGGCCACCCAGTTTTCTGTCCGTGTTACTGTCTGATCTGTGAATGGGGGTGGAGTGGGGAGTGTGTGTGTGTGTGACCGACTCATCCACACTTATGTTCCTAAAAAACCTCAAACACCTAAACCTAAACCCTGAACCCTGAATGCTGAAAACCCAAACCACCCAAACCCTTCAGGTTCTAAACCTAGACCACCATAAAACCCAAGTGCTGACCAGCTAAGTGTTGACCAGCTAAGTGCTAACCGTCTTAGTGCTGACCATCTCAGTGCTGACCATCTCAGTGCTGATCAGCTGAGTCCTGACCAACTAAGTGCTGACCAGCTAAGTGCTGACCATCTTAGTTATGGCCAGCTAAGTGCTGACCAGCTAAGCACTGACCAGATAAGTGCTGACCATCTAAGCACTGACCAGCTAGTTCAGACCAGCTAAGTGCTGACCAGCTAAGTCCTGACCAACTAAGTGCTGACCAGCTAAGCACTGGCCAGCTAAGTGCTGACCAGCTAAGCACTGAACATCTAAGTGCTGACCAGCTTAGTGCTTACCAGCAAAGTGTCAACCAGCTGAGTGCTGACCGACTTCCTGCTGACCAGCTAAGTGCTGTCCAGCTAAGTCCTGACCAGCTAATTGCTGACCAGAGAAGTCCTGATCAGGCAAGTTCTTACCAGCTGAGTGCTGATATACGTAGTGTTGACCAGCTAAGTGCTGACTAGCGAAGCACTGACCAACGAAACACTGACCAGCTAAGTGCTGACCAGCTAAGTAATGACCAGTTAAGCACTGACCAGCTAAGTGCTGACCAGCTTCTCCATACTTTGAGCGCAGGCGGTGGGGAGCTCCTCATTTGTGAAGCTCACCCGGTGCGATGTGCTGGACAACAAGGGCTATGGCGTTGCCTTCTTTGAGGGGGCGACGGGGGTGCTGGATGATTGTAAGGTGCGGATGGTGCATGTAGAGAGTGGATTGTTTATTCATTTTATATCCATTAATTCATTCATACATTCATTTATGTATTCATGTATTGCTGTATTCATTTACTCGTTTATCCATTTATCAATTTATAATTTTTTGTGTACCTATTTATTATTTTACTCATGTATTAATTTACCCTATTCATAGATTCTTGTATTCATGTATTCATGTTTTCAGTTTTTCATATTTTCACATTTTCATGTTTTCATTTATTCATGTTTTAATTGATTCATGTATTCATTTAGGACTAATATTTTAATATTTATTTGTTTATTCATTGAGTCGCTTCTCTCCATCAGGGTCTATGTCTTAAAACGCCCTAAGTTGAATTGCTGTTGTGATTCAAAGCCATACAAGACTTAAATGCTCAGAATCAAATTATGAGTATATCAGATTGTCCGCAAATGAGTCATCTAGATGCGCAGGTTATTTGTATTCGCATTCGCATCTGGCTGCGAACAGCCCTGCTTGGGAGGCCGATGGCAGTACACGAGATCTACAAAAAAGCTTGGATAAACAAGCTTGGATAAACAAGATTGAGGTATGAGATAGCGCAAGCTACCGCGTATTAAGTTTCGGCGCGACGGAAGACTTAACGAACCCCTAACACAAGGTTGGAGGCTGCGAATTTTACTGGAATAGCAGTACAATTTGAAAATTCACATCCCACTGTCCCAATCCCACCTCCCAACTTGAGAATTCACCCCCCTTCCCAAATCAAAATCTAGCTTCAGATGTGGATGTTTTTAGGGAAAGTTGAAGAATTTTTGTTTATAGTGATATTTGAATTTTGAAATTTGAAAATCCTTTATTGAAGTTGTTTCAGATGATATAAAGCAAACCCTCGAACTCAAAATGATTAATTGAATACAAAAAATCACCTCCCAAACACCATATAGTCGCATATGTTTGATGGTTACATTTTGAAACTTCGAAACTTGTGTTTCATGAATTGCAGCTAATGGCCCCAAAAGAGCTTATAAGACGTCCTTTTGCGAATTGCGATGCTCATATATGCTATCATTATAATCTGAATCGTACAAGTCTGATAATTGTAGTATATCTGTCATAATGCACACTTTTTGCTTATTTTTCATGAAAACTGGAAATTGTTGTACTATATGGCCCCAAAAGAGCTCCTTTTGCGAATTGCGATGCTCATATATGCTGTCATTATAATCTGAATTGTACAAGTAAGTCTGATCATTGTTTTATATCTGTCATAATGCACACGTTTTGCTTTGTTTTTTCATGAAACCTGAAAATTGTTGTAACTAAATAACTGACTAACAGGCGAACATTTTGTGTGGATGATCCCTCTTCACAAATTATAATGTTGTTTAATTCGGGGGGGGGGGGGGGGGGGGGGGGGAGGGGGGGAACGCACAAAAACCCTGTCTACATGCACCCCCCTCACACGCATATGTTTGATGGTTACATTTTGAAACTTCGAAACTTGTGTTTCATGAATTGCAGCTAATGGCCCCAAAAGAGCTTATAAGACGTCCTTTTGCGAATTGCGATGCTCATATATGCTATCATTATAATCTGAATCGTACAAGTCTGATAATTGTAGTATATCTGTCATAATGCACACTTTTTGCTTATTTTTCATGAAAACTGGAAATTGTTGTACTATATGGCCCCAAAAGAGCTCCTTTTGCGAATTGCGATGCTCATATATGCTGTCATTATAATCTGAATTGTACAAGTAAGTCTGATCATTGTTTTATATCTGTCATAATGCACACGTTTTGCTTTGTTTTTTCATGAAACCTGAAAATTGTTGTAACTAAATAACTGACTAACAGGCGAACATTTTGTGTGGATGATCCCTCTTCACAAATTATAATGTTGTTTAATTCGGGGGGGGGGGGGGGGGGGGGGGGGGGGAGGGGGGGAACGCACAAAAACCCTGTCTACATGCACCCCCCTCACAGGTGGCAGGCAACGCCTCTGGCAGTGTGCTGATGAGCAATCAACCCAACTCAACCCAACTCAAGCCAACCCCGAAACACCAACCTACACCAACCCAACTCAACCCAACCCCCTATACACTAACCCACCAACCCAACTCAACCCAACCCCGAAAACAACCCACACTAACCGCACCAGCCCACACCAATCATCACCAACCTCACATAAGGCAGGTAACGCCATTGGCAAAGTACTCATGGGCAATCGACCCACACCAACCCAACCTCCAAACACCAACCCACACCAACCCGCACCAACCTGAACAAACTGAACAAACTCGAACCTACACTAACCCACACCAACCCACCCTCACAGTTGGCAGGCAACGCCTTTGGCAGTGTGCTCATGAGCAATCAACCAACACCAACTCTCCAACCCAAACCCCAAACAACAGCCCACCTCAATCCAACACACAAATACCAACCCTTCCAACCCACACCAATCCACATTGGTGGCAAGCAACGCCACTAGTAGTGTGCTCATGAGCGAATGACCAACACCATCCCACCAACCCTCACCAACACAACCCTCGAACACCAGCCCACACCATCCCACACCCTCCCACATTAAACCCAAACCCACCCAACCCTTGAATGCCAACGCATAACAACCCACACCAACCTAAACCCCGAACACCAACTCACACCAACTCAACCCCCAAACACCAACCCACACCAGCCCACCTCAGGCAACCCCCCAAACACAAAAGCCTCACAAACCAAATCAACCCAACCCCCAAACGGCAATTCACACCAACCCACTCCAACCTCACAGGTGTAAGGCAACGCCTTTGGTAGTCTACTCATGAATAATTGACCCAAACCAACCCATCCTCCAAACACTAAACCACACCAACCCACGCCAACCCAACTCAGACCAACCTCCAAACACAAACTCAACTCAAATAAACCAACCTCCAAACACAAACCCACATAAACACAAACCCCAAACACAAACCCACATAAACACAAACCCCAAACACAAACCCACACAAACCAAAGCGCCAAACAACAACCCACACCAACCCAACTCATTTCAACCCCCAAAAAACAACCCACACCACCCAAACACCTAACACCAACCCACACCAACCCACCTCAGGCCAACCCCCAAACACCAACGCACACCTAACCAACACCAATCTGATCCGCAAACACCAACCCACACCAACCCACAACAACCCACATCAACCCTCACCAACCCAACCCCCAAACAACAACCCACAACAACCCAAACCCCAAACAACAATCCACAACAAACGAACCCTCAAACACCAACCCACCTCGGTCAAACCCTTAAACACCAACGCATACCAAACCCAAATTAATCCGACCCCCCAAACACCGACCCACACCAACCCACATCAACCCTCACCAACCCAACCCCCAGACACAAACCCACACAAACCCACCTCAGGCGAACCCCCCAAACACCACCGCACACCAAACCCACACTAACCCAACCCCCAAACACAAATCCGCACCAACCCACACCAACCCTCACCAACCCAACCCCCAAGCACCAACCCATACCAACCCAACTCAGTATAACCCCAAACATCAACCCACACCAACCCACCTCAGGCGAACCCCCAAACACCAACGCACACCAAACCCACACCAACCCAACCCCCAAAAGCAAAATCACACCAACCCACACCATCCCTCGTCAACCCCACCCCCAAGAACCAACCCATACCAACCCAACTCAGCCCAAACCTCAAACATCAACCCTCACCAACCCACACCAACCCAACCCCCAAACACCAACCCACACCAGACCAACATCCCAACAAACACCAACGCACACCAAACCCACACCAACCCGACCCCCAAACACTAACCCACACAAACTCACATCATCCCCCCTCAATCACCTCCCCAAGCACCAATGCATACCAACCCATACCAACCCAACTCAACCCAACCCCAAACCACCAACCCACGCCAGCCCAACTCCGAAACAGCAAATCACACCTACCCAAATCAGGCCAACCCCCAAACACCAGCCAAAAACCAACCCACACCAATCCATAACTACCCACACCAACCTCACATGTGGCAAGCCATGCCTCAGGTAGTGTGCTCATTATCAACTAGTCAAACAACAGCAACCCGCCAACCCACACCAATACAACTCATCAACTCAAACTCCAGACACCAAACCACATCAAATCACTTAGCTATGAGTGGCGGGCAATGCCTCATGAGCAATCGACCCACATCGACCCAAACTCCAAACATCAACCCAAGCCCTAAACACCAACCCTCACCAAACCAACTCAACCCAAGCCCAAACACCAACCCAACTCAACCCAACCACCAAACACCAACCAAACTCAACCCAATCCCAAACACCAACCCAACTCAACCCAACCCCCCAAGATCAACCCAACTCAACCGAACCGCGAAACACCAACCCAACTCAACCCAACCACCAAACACCAACCAAATTCAACCCAATCCCAAACACCAACCCAACTCAACCCAACCCCCCAACATCAACCCAACTCAACCGAACCGCGAAACACCAACCCAACTCAACCCATCCCCAATACGCCAACCCACACCACCCTCACAGGTGGCAGACAACGCCTTTGGCGGTTTGCTCATGAGCAATCGTCCCACTGGGTCTAGCTGGATAGATCGTATGGGGAGCAGTCTACTTTTTGGTACCTTTGAACCCTCTGGTGTTAAGGGTAAGGATAATGATGTGGGCCATGTAAGCGAGCGACGCACCGCTTCCAGCCGGTTGGCACGAAAGTACCTCAACAACAACAACTTGTTGACTCAAAAGTCTAACACCAACAGCGGCACCAACAGCAACACCAACATCACCACAAGCACCAACCTCTCGGGCGCCTCTTCTGGATCTTTTCCTGTGAGCTATATCGGCAGGGATGCAGGCAAGTCTCCCTTCTCTGTTGCTGGAAATTACACAGATGTAGGCCAAACCCCCTTCTCTACAGGCACTAAGGAGGCACCTCAAGGTAGGGTTCTGACCACCCAGACCTCCAGCATCACCACTGAATATTGCGAGGTTAAGGGTGAGGAAAGGGATGCGGGCCAGGTGCAAGGGCAGACCTCTTGCCAGTTACTGACATGCAAGGTGATGGGTAACAGAGGCAACGGTTTGACCCTGGAGGGCAGCGGCACCAAGACTAAGGCTACCGGCTGTCAGTTTAGTGAAAATAGGGAGTGTGGGGTGGCTGTATTGGAGTCTGCACACGTCGAGTTCGCCTCATGTCAACTGGCCAACAACGGGCTGTCTGGCCCGATTGTCCAGGCTGCAAGTGCCAAGGCCGGGCCAGTTGCAGCCACTGTAGCCATGGTGACGGACGTGGACATGGTGAAGAACAAGAAGCATGGTGCAAGAGTGGCCGGCACTGACACTAGTGTGACGTTTGAGAGCAGCATGTTCGACTACAACTGCAAAAGCGGTTTGTCAGTGATTGAGGGTGGCCAGGTCCACGCCTCAGGCTCTGAATTCAATTGCAATGCTGTGAGCGGGATGTCCCTGAAGGGGGGAGACACCATCGCTTTGAAGTGCTTGTGCAATGGGAACGAGGTAGAGGCAGTCATGGCCACTACCGGTGCCACTGGTCACTTTACCGAGTGTACGCTCAATGCATACAACAATGGCTGCGTCACCATCGTGGAGAAAGCTATGCTGGAGCTGGTTAACTGTATAATCGACCAGGAGCCTGTGTTGCTAGGGGGCAGTGTGAAAATCCGGGAACAATTCTGAACCACAAGTTGACCAAGACATCATCTATCTGGCCTTGCCCCCGTGTAATTGGTCAAAGTGCGCCCACGCACTCTTTTGTAGGAGTGGCAGCGCCATTTGAACTGTATCCTCGCATTCCTCGGTGTCGCTAGTTTGTGGCGGGAGACCCACCTCCTGGGGTGAAAATCCTTTCACAACTAAAACAAATAGGAGGACAAGCCAGAGTTTGATACCTCGTGGCTCTCAGCCACCACCCTTGCAGCTCAAGCTCAAGCCGATTTCAGTGCCTTTCACACTGCAAAAACAGACCCCTCTCTACATGTCCCACCAGACACCAGGCTTAACAAGGAGCCCATCCACGAACGGTCCCCACCATGCTCTGTTTATAAAACCAGCATATCAAGGACTACAAGGACTCTGATGGTACCAGCCACCAGCGCCCGCCACCCCCTACTTGGCACCCTCTCACTCCCCCGGCGTGCACTTTGCCTTTGACTACAATTATGTTGAATTATTTTTGTACTCGCCCGCCCATACCTCCCGATGATGTTTTTTACTAAATATAACAGATATAGTAGCATAGATTGTGATATACATATAACTGTATTCTCCGGTAAACATATGTAATGTAATACAACATAGTTTTGGTTCGGTTTTCCACATGTTTCGAGTCATGTCTTCTAGGTCTACACTACTACGATGGGCGCCTGGAGGCGGGTCCCGAATGTTTTTTCGGTTTCCTATGTTGATTTGTGAATTGAATTGAATTAATGAATTGAATTGAATTGAATTAATGAATTGAATAAATGAATTGAATTGAATTAAGGAGTTGACTAGAATGGATTTATTAATGAATGAATTGGATAGAATCGTGCCACACTCATGGTAGGAGCCTGTGGCCTGGACCCGAGGCCCCTATCAATACGAAGCACCCCCACGTGTCCAGTCAGCCAGACCAAGGATATTACAGTCAGTCGAACGGCACGTGTCACACTTACTGTACAAGCCTGTGGTCTAAACCCGAATGAAAAAAATGGTGAGATTGTTGGTACTGATGGTGTTAATGAGAAGATGATTGCGATCGTGTTATGTGGTGTTGTAGTGCGTGATATTTATTCGTGCTTCAGTAGTTGTGTTTGGGTTGTGCTGCAGTTGGATAGCCAGTTATGTGTGTGTTCAAGGTGTGTCTGAGTGTGTTTGAGTGTGTGCATGGGGTAGTGAATGGATAGCCAGTGTGTGTGAGTGCATGGTGTAGTGCGTGGATAGCCAGTGTGTGTGGGTGAGTGCCTGAGTGTGTTGTTTGTGTCAATGGGATTGTCTTTTAGTGCATGGGGATGGCGAGGTGTGTGTGTATGTAAGTAGGGCGGTGTGGCAGTGCATGCGTAGCCCCTTGAGTGTGCGTGTGTGAGTGTTTGGGTATGTGTGAATGTGTGCATGGGGTTGTCTTGTAGTGCATGGATGGCCTGGTGTGTGTGTGCGTGAGTGTCTGATTGGGTTGTGTTTGTCCATGGATTGTCTTGTAGTGCATGGATGACCAGGTGTGTGTAACTGTGTACGGAAACAGATCTGTGTGGCAGTGCATGTGTAGCCAGATGTGTGTGCATGTGCCTAAGGTTGTCTTATAGTGCATGGATGGCCAGGTGTGTGTATTTGGTATGAACTGTGCTGTTTTGCAGTGCATGTGCAACCAGTTGTTGGTTTGTGTGTTTGGCCTCACAAATCACCACACCATACCACACCACACCACACCACACCACGACATAACACGCCACAAAAGGACACAAAATGACAAGACACAACACAACACAACACAACAAAACACAAAACAACACAACTCACCATAACTCACCACAACTCACTACAACTCATCACAAATCACTAAAAATCACCACACCACAGGACACCACACCACAAAATAAACGCCACAAAAGGACACAAAATAACACAAAAGGACGCGAAGGACACAAAACGACACCAAACACAGCACAAGACAACGCACCACAACGCACCACAACCACACCACAGCCCACCACACATACACCACACCCCACCACACCACACCACACCACCACCACACCTCACCACACCACACCGCACCAAACCACACACCACAACAACGCACACCACACCACACCCAGCAGCGCACACCACACCACACCAGCACACACACCACCTACCACACACAACCACACCACACCACACCACAACACACACCACACCCACACCACACAACACGTCACCACATCGAACCACACCACACAGCCTACCAATCGGCGCCACACTCACGACGCACCACATCCCACACCAACCACCACCACACCACACCCCACCACCACCAGCACCGAACCTACACCACACCACACCACACCACACCACACCACACCACACCAAACGACACCACACCACACCACACACACTGCACGCACCATACCACACACACCACACAACCACCACAACACACACACCAACCCACAAACACCGACCCACCACACCTGAACAAACCACACCCGCAACCCACACCACACCTCACCACACACCCCACCGACCCACCACCGCACCACACAGCAACACAACAAAAACAACACAACACAAACAACAAAACAACACACCAGGCCGCAACCCACCAAACCACGACACAAAACGACACAAGCGACACCAAAACAAAACGACAGGAGACGCCATCGCCACACCAACCACACCCCACCAGCAC
Source organism: Chlamydomonas sp. ICE-L (assembly GCA_013435795.1). Taxonomy (NCBI): domain Eukaryota; kingdom Viridiplantae; phylum Chlorophyta; class Chlorophyceae; order Chlamydomonadales; family Chlamydomonadaceae; genus Chlamydomonas; species Chlamydomonas sp. ICE-L. The sequence goes on along the minus strand of JACBWV010000347.1, from coordinate 990,709 downwards.
CAGCACCGGAAACCACACACCAGGCACAACGGAGCCACACGCACCAACGAGGGCGCGTAGCACCAGCATGGGCACAGCGACCACACCTACAAATAAAACCACTAGCCACTACGCACGACCACACCACACAAGCACAACAACACACCACCCACCACACCGCACCGCAACACACCCCACGAACATGCCCTACCACACCACGACCAACCCACGCAATCACCCACCACCACCACTACATCCACAACAAACCCCCCACCCCACAACACCTCACACCACACCACACCGCACAACCACACCTTACCACCAACCACAAAGCCTTACACCTGGCCACACACCACGCCTCACCACACACACCGTCCACTTACACCATAACCACCACACAGAAGCAGACACGAAAAACAACAAGGCAGGGGAGACGCAACGCGCACACCCACCACACCACACCACACCACACCACACCACACCACACCACACCCACCACCACACCACAACCACACCACACCACACCACACCACCCAACACACCCACCACGCCTCATCCTCATTACACCACACCACACCACACCAAACCACACCACCACCACACCACACCACAACACACCATACCTCATCACACCACAACCACACCACACCACACTACACTACACCACACCACACCACACCACACCACCACACCACACCACGCCACACCACACCACACCACATGACACGACACAACACGACATGCCACAACACAACACACAACACAAATCAGAACACCACAACGGAACTCACAACACTTCACAACACAACACAACGCACCAAAACACACCAAATCACACCAAAACACACCAAAACACACCTCAACCTACCACATCACACCACACATAATGGTTGTCATATGGTATGGGGTAGGCCTAGACTGGTATGATTTGTTACTAATGCATGGTTTATGATATGATATAAATGGTGCAGCGTAGCATGGCATGTTATGGTTTATACCTACATGCATGGTAACTGGTAGTATGTTGTCGTTATACATGGTGTGGCCATAGCATGGTATATTGGTATGGTCTCTCATGGTCAGCGTAGCATGGCATGTTATGGGTTATACCAACATGCATGATACAAAGGTATATTGGTGTGGTATGGCATGTTTTGTTAGCATGGCATGGTATGGTTTAAACCTACATGAATGTTAGCATGGTAGTAGGGTGTGCTATGGCATGGTGTAGTATAGCATGGCATGGTATGGTGTATTCCAGCATGCATGATACAATGTCTAATGGTGTGGTTAAGGCATGGTGTGGCATAGCATGGTATGGTTTGTACCTACCTGCATAGTATATTGGTTATGGCATGGCATGGTGCAGCATAGCCATGGCATGTCATGGTTTATATATATTATATATGTTGTATGTATGCTTTAGGCCTCTGATGACCCCCTAGGTTCCACGTGTCTCATTGTACATTAGTTTTGTCTCTCTCCATCTTGCTGCTGATCCCAGCAAACTCTGCACCCAAACAGTTGGCTCGTAGTTGGGGAGTGCGCAATGAATAGAGACAGCATTGCAGCGGTCATGATCCTTCTCAAAAGTTTTTAAATGTTGTGTAGCTTATTCTGCTAGGAGGACCTACTTACTCCACTACTTTGGAAACTCCCAGCCTTCCTCCTCTCACTTTCTCGCATTCTGCATATCAACTATTCTCGACTATTTGCCCCATGTCCTGCGCGTGACTTCTAATGTGTTCAGGGTTTAGTTGCTTAGTGGTTTGAATGCAGCGGTTTTGACCATAATTCAGCGATGCCACGTGTCCCAGGCTGTCTAGACTAATGTGTTCAATCCTCATCCTACGCACGCCATGGAAAACGTCCCAGCCAGCCGACTCAACAACCTCATTGGCAAAGACTAGTCAAACTAAATCACAAACACACTGCGATTTCGTAATCACGACAATTGGTTATTAGGGGGGCAACAAATGCGCTTGTTTTTCCTAGGTGTCTCCCGAATTAATGGCCAGAAGTGTGGGGGGAATACACCACATCAACTTGTTGCTGCTGACCGAGACAAACTCAAACCCTCCTATATTGGTATCAGTTCTGTGTGCATCAAGTGCTTGCAAATCAATCCCATTTTGGAGTCCCAAACTCTCAACCTCGTTTAATAATGCTTTCAAATTGAAACAACCCTACAAAATGTCATTGTCGTTACTACTGATACGCTCTACTACTGGTTCTTCGTAGTAAACAAAGCTACATCCATCGATTCAATTAATTAAATGCCAAATCTATTGAATTCAAATGCATACATTCAATCATTTAATCATTAATCCCCTTCATACAACATATTAGATTCTTTAAAACAGTAATTAATACAGTTTAATTAATTGATTCATTAATCAATACATATTAAATTAATTAAATTGATAATTATTTAATAGAGTTTTAATTAATGATGTTTATTAATGTATTATTTATTAATACTTTAAATTTAATCAATCATTTTACAGAAATTTGGATCATTCAGTTTAATCATATAAATTCATTCTTAAACAATTTATTTATTAATTAGACAATTATACAATAAGAAAATCATACATAAATTTGTTAAACTTAACTCATATGATTTAAAAAACATTGTCCATTCGGGACGCGCCTGTCCAGGCGCCCTTTATTTGGTGACTGAGAGATTAGCCTGTCAAAAATGTCCGTGTGTGTTGTGTGTGTGGGTGTGTCCGTCAGCAACCTACTTTTCAGTGTTTTCATCTTCAAACACAAAAAACGAAACATTATATAAGATAGCTCAAATAAAGACTTATTGATACCACGAGATTTTCTCAAATACCACATCTTAGCCATCGCAATTCAAGAAAAGGAAGCTAAGGTTTGTGCTTTTTGGGCCAAAAGGGACCATTATGTGGTAACATTTTTCACCATCCAAATTCCGTAAACCATCCATCATGTGCGCATACTGGTGTTGGGAATGGAATTTGTTCGTCAAAATCCGAGGCGAAACATGTAAGCAATCACAATGACGAAACATTCCCCTAGGCATCGAGCTATTATTACAACGGAGACTTTACCCACACTGCCGCTAATGGCCGTGCGTGGTGGGACCGGGTGCGGTGGGTTGGGCCTTACGGATATGTATTGTTTTTCTAAATCACGTAATGTTCATGTTTCCCAGCCTCGCGAGCTTGCACATGAAACAATCACATGGGGAAACGATAACATATCCATCCTCTCACTTGAGGGCTTGGAATTAAGCAAAAAAAAACAGCGACTTTCGATTCGATTCAAAGCTTTTGGGGTGACGGGTAGTCCGGATCATTCGCATGGGCCAAGCCGCCCCCATTTGGATTGCCGAGCGGACTAATGGACCACGCCACCGCGGCCATACGTACCGCGTCCGAAGCCACGCCCTCCCGCGTTCTTTCCATTTTCATTGCCCCTCCCTGGCAGGCGGCCTCAGGATGCCAGGGACCCGCTCTTCGCTCGCTCGTTTCCCCTCCTCGCCCCATTCTCGCAGCTTTTCGTTGAAGTTCTCAATTATTTTAGCGTTGGTCGAACGGCGCCTAGACTTGTCTTTGAGCCAATTTCTTCGCAATTCGTGATGCCCCCCTCAGGTTCAACTCTGATAGTCGGCCCATCGTCCCATAAGCGGCGCGCGTCCCTGCTTCCATGCAGCTGAGACAACATGGGGAAAGGATCATGCTACACCCCTGCTCTAACCTGCAGGTAAATGGTTGGTATGACTGCATGTGCGAATAGCTGACATGAAAATGGGTTATACCTCAATGCATGGTAACAATTGTAGATTAGTATGGTATGGCCTGGTGCAGCCCATAGCCCTGCATGTTATGGTTTATACCCATGCTGGTACAATTTAATAATAGTTGGGCAATGGCATGGTGTAGCATACCTTGTATGAATGTGTACCCTACAATGCCATGGTATCTTTGGTCTAGTATGGAGTGATGTTGGAAATAGATGATTCTAATTGTAGGAGTGATGATGATGGTCATGGTGAGAAGTGTTAGTACTGATGGTGTTAAATGAGAAATGATTGCGATCGTGTTGTAGTGCGTGATAGTTTATTCGTGCTTCAGTATTTTGGGTTTTGCTGCAGTTGGATCTCCAGTTATGTTGGTGTTTCAAGTGTGTCCTGAGTGTGTTTTTTGTGTGTGTGCATGGTGTAGTGAAATGGATAGCCATGGTGTGTGAGTGGCATGGTGTAGTGCATGGATATCCGTGTGTGTGGTGGGTGGAGTGCTCCTGAGTGTGTGTTTGTGTCATAGATTGTCTTTTAGTGCATGGGGCTGGCGAGGTGTATGTTTTGTAAGTAGGAGCGGTGTGGCAGTGCATGCTAGGCCCGTTGTGTGTCGTGTGTGAGTTAATTGTGTATGTGTGAATTTATGCATTGGGTTTGTCCTTGTAATTGCATGATGGCCTGGGTGTGTGTGTGCGTGAGGTGTCTGATTGGGTTGTGTTTGTCCCATGTATTGTCCTGTAGTGCATGTATGACCAGGTGGTGTGGTAATAAATTGTGTGCGGACACAGATCTGTGTGGCATGCATGTGTATCCAGAGTTTGTGCAATGTGGCCTGGGGTTGTCTATAGTGGCATGGATGGCCAGGTGTGTGTGTGTTTGGTACAATGAACAGTGCTGGTTGCAGTGCATGTGCACCATTTTGTTCGTTTGTGTGTTTGCATGCGTGAGTGTCTGGGTGTGTTTGTGTGTGCATGGATTTGTCTTGTATTGCATGGATAGCCAGATGTGTGCATATGTGCGTGCACAGTGCTGTGTGGCAGTGCATGGATAGCCAGGATGTGTAATTTTGTGCATCACAGTGCCGTGTGTGCATGTCATGGATAGCCAATGTTTGTGTAATGTGCGTGCACAGTGCTGTGTGGTAGTGCATGGATAGCCAGATGTGTGTGTATGTGCGTGCACAGTGCTGTGTGGAAGTGCATGGATATTAATTTGTATTGCATATCCGTGTATTTGAGTGTGTTTGTGTTTGCATGGGGTTGTCTTATAGTGCATGGAAAGCCAGATGTGTGTGTATGTACTAGCCCATAACAGTGCGACAGTGTCTGTGTAGCCAGTTGTTTTGTGTGTGCATGCTTGATTGGCTGAATGTGTTTGTGTTTGCATGTGGTTGTCTTGTGGTGCATGCATAGCCAGAGGTGTGTGTATGCGCGTGCACATTGCTGTGTTGCAGTGCATGGATAAGCCAGTTGTTGTGTGATGTGCGTGCACGTTCTGGTGTCAGTGGTTGGATGGCATTTGTTTTGTGCGTGCAATGCGTTGTATTGGAGAGTGTGTATTTGTGTTGCATGGGGTTTGTCTTGTAAGTGCATGGATAGCCAGATGTGTGCGAATGACTAGCACATGGCTGTGCGGCAGTGTAAGTTGAAGCCATTGTTTTTGTGCGTGCAATGCTTGTTGGCTGAATGTGTTTTGTGTTTGCAGTGGTTGTCTTTGTAGGTGCATGGTTTGGCCCAGATGTGTGTGTATGTACGTGCCAGTGCGTGTGCAATGCATGGATGCCAGGATTGTGTTTAAGACTCTTTACACGCGGTGCTGTGTGGCAGTGCATGTATACCACATGTGGTGGCATGTGCGTTCGCAGTGCTGTGGGCAGTGCATTTATAGCCAAATGTGTGTGTATGGCGTGTCGCAGTGGCTGTGTTTGGGAGTGCATGGATATCCATCGATTGTGTGGATGTGCGTGCACAGTTTGTGTGGCAGTGCATGATAGCCACATGTGGTGTGTAAGTGCGTGCACAGTGCCTGTGTGGCATGCAATGGATAGCAATTGTTTTTGTGGCGATGCATGTGTTTGTATTTGAGTGTGTTCAGGTTTTGCATGGGGTTGTTCTTGTAGTGCTGGATAGCCAGATGTGTGTGTATGTTCGAAAAACATGGCCTTGCGGCAATGTATGTGTAGCCAGATTGTTTTGTGTGTGCATCTGGAGTGGCTAATGTGTTTGGTTTGCATGTGGTTGTCTTCCTGGTGTCATGGATAGCCAATTGTGTGTGTGTGTGTGGCGCACTTGCTGTGTTGCAGTGGCATGTATACTAGATGTTTGTTGTGCATTGCACAGTGCTGTGTTGCAGTGAGCATGCTATGCCAGATGTGTGTGTATGGTCGTGCACAGTGCTGTGTTGCAGTGCAGGAGGCAATTTGTTTGTGCTGCATGCGGTGGCGTGTGGTATTTAGTGTGTTGTGTTTGCATGGGGTTTTGGTGTGGTAGTGCATGGATACTAGATGTGTGCGTATGTGCGTTGCGCCGTTCTGTGTGGCATGCATGGAAAGCCACATGTGTGTAGGTTCGTGCGCAGTGCTGTGTGGTTTGCATGGGTTGCCAGCATGTGTGTGTAATGCGCGTGCACAGTGTTGTGTGGCCAGTGCCTGGATAGCCAGATGTATGTTATGTGCCGTGCATATGCTGTGTGGCATGCAATGGATAGCAATTGTGTTGTGCTTCATGTGTTTTGGATTTGAGTGTGTTCATGTTTTGCATGGGGTTTGTCTTGTAGTGCATGGATAGCCAGATGTGTGTGTAAGGTAACTAGCCATGGCTGTGCCCATGTATGTGTAAGCCAGTTTGTTTTGTGTGTGGCATCTTGATTGGCTGAAGTGTTGTGTTTGCATGTGGTTTTATCTTGTAGGGCATGGAGACCAGAGGTGTGTGTAATGTTTGTGCACATTGCTGTGATGTAGTGCATGGATGCCGATTTGTGTGTTATGTGCGTGCATAGGAGTGCTGTGTGGTGATGCACTGATAGCCAGAAATTTTGGGTGTGAGTGTAGGTGCGTGCGTGCAGTGCTGTGGTTGCGTGCATGGATAGCCACAATGTAATGTGTAATTGCCTGCACGTGCTGTGTGCATCATGGATGCCATTATGTGTGTATGTTGCGTGCACAGTGCTGTGGTGGCAGTGAATGGATGGCCATATGTGGGTGTGAATGTGCGTGCACAGTGCCTAGTGGCGGCGGTGCATGATATCCACCAGAGGCGTGTGTGGCCGCGTGGTGCCCGCAGTCGGGGGGTGGCGGCACCGTCGCGGTTGGGGTACTGTGAAGTGTGGCGCGCGCCCTGGGGGGGGGCGGGCGGAGACTAGACAGGCAACTCGCGGCCCCCAACAGTGGGGGCTCTAATTCTAGAAGGACGGGCTTGAATAAGAAACCCCTTTGGCAGCGGTCAGGAGCCGCTCAAGAGGGTGGCAAATGTTTTGGGTAAGCCTATTCTGCTATGAGTACCGTACTTCCGCCCTACTTCTGAAACTCCCAGCCTGCCCGCCTCTCAACTTTCCCCCTCCCGCATTCTGGCTTAGAAACTACGTGCTCGTCGCGCTATTTGCCCCCATGTCCTGGCCGGGACTTCTAATTTTCAGGGTTTAGTGCTTAGAGGTTTGAATGCCAGCGGTTACCATAATTCAAGATGCACCGTGTCCCAGGCTGTCTAGAATTGTCTACAATCCTACGCACTTCCAGGGACACGTCCAGACCGACTCAACACCTATTGGCAAAACACGAGTCAGAACGCATAATCACACTGCGATTTTCGTATACGACATGTGTAATTAGGCACAAGCCGGCTTGTGTCCCTAGGGTCCCGAATGAATTGCCATAAAGGTGGGAATGAGGCCCACAGTCACTTGTTATGCGGCTGACCGAACAAACTCCACCATACCTTAATGGTAACATTTTGTGTGGCAACAGTGCTTGCAAATACAATCCCATCTACAAGATTCAGTCCAAGACCGTTTAATCCTCGCTTCAAATTTACACCCTACAAATGGTCAATTAGTGTCGTTACTTTCGTAGTAACAAAGCACTCCTCGATCAATTAAATTAAATCCAATCCTATTGAAATTCGAAAGGCAGACAATTCAAATCATTAAATGCATGTAAATATCACTCTATACAACATAAATTGAGATTACTTTAAAAAGTATGAACTAAGTTTCAAATTATTGATTACTTAATTATAGTAATACCTTTCCCTTCCTCAGGTGTTCGCTTCCTGTCTTAGCTTTCTTCCTCCTTTTACCCGTCATTCCCTCACTTCCGCCGCCTTTTGCGCTCCCTTCCATTTTCCACCTCCCTCTCCTTCTTCCTCCTGGCGCCACTTTTCTTTAATTCCCTTCTACCACTTCCTCAATACACTACTCAAAACATATACAATAAATTTTGTACTAAACATGATTCATAGTAATTTTAAACATTTTCCGTCGGGACGCAGCCTCCAGCGCCCTTTATTTTTGATTGAGGGATTATCTGTCAAAAATGTCCGGGTGTAGGGTGTGTGTGTGGTGTGGTCCGGTCACACGTAGCTTTTCAGCTGAGTTTTCACTTCGAATCACAAAAAAATTCAAACATTATCTAAGATCACTCATCAATATAGACTTATTGTACCAACAGGGTTATTGTCTCACGAAAGACCACATCGAGCATCGCAATTCAAGAAAGGAGGAACGACTTGTGATTTTTTCTGAGCCAAATAGCGAACAATTATTGGGTTACAACTTTTCGAGCCATTCACAATACTCGTACCATCCAATTCATGGTGGCGCATGAGCCTAGGTTTGACGCGGGTAATGAATTGTCGCAAAAAAATCGAGGTCGCAAACTGTAAGCATCACATATGGAGCGAAACATTTATTCTACCGCCTAACAATGGCACTTGAGCTATAGTAGACACGGGACTTTCACCCACAACCTCACACATGCCGCAGGGCCGTGCGTGGGGTGGGGACGGGTGCATGGGGTTGGCCTACGAGAGTTGCTATTGTGTACTTCTACCTCAACGTAATTTCATGTTTTTCCCAGTCCTCGCGACGAGCTTGCCACAATGAAACATCCACATGGGGAAAACCTGATAACATATCCAGCTCACACTTGAGGCTGGAAAGCCCTTGAATAAGCACCAGCTGACTTTCGAGTTATGCAAACATGGAGGTACCATCATTCCATGGGCCAAGCCGCCCCCATTAATCAGTAGTATTGCCGAGGTCGAAATGGACCCACCCATCTCAAGATGCATCTTGGCGACACTACACGTACCGCCTTCCTACATCCACGCCTCCCGGCGTTCTTTACCATTTCCATTGCCCGGGCCCCTCCCTGGCCGGCGGCCTACATCGCCAGGACACGCCGCGCTTCGCTCGTTGTTTCCCACCATCCCCTCCTCGCCCAATCTCGCACTTACTATCATTGAGTTTCTCAATGCCTTAGCAGTGACACGCGCCTAAGACATGTGTCTTGTCGAACCAATCTCCAATTCTTGATCCAGCCGCCCCAGCTTGCAGTCTCGACTACTACGATAGTCCCGCAAACCATCGTCCCATTAAGCGCTTCGGCGGTTTTCCCTGCTAGCGCATCGCAGCTGTGACACATGGGAAGATCATGACTAACCACCTCACACCTTGGGCTCTACCTGCATGGGGAAACATTTGTAATGGTACTGCATGGTGCATGACTACAATGAACATGAATGGTTTATACCAACATGCATGGTAACCAATGTTAATAATAGTGGGGCATGGGCATGGTGTACATAGCCATGGGTATGATGCGTACCTACAATGCAGGGTATCTTGGTTTAGTCGAGTGATGGTTTGAGATAATGATGTCCTAAAATTGTAGGAGTGATGATGATGGTATGGTTGAGATTGTTAGTACTAATGTGTTAATAAGAAAGATGATTGCGATCGTGTTATGTGGTGTTGTAGTGCGTGATATTTATTCGGGCTCCAGTCTTGGTTTGGGTTCTTGCCTGCAGTTGGAATAACCAGTTTATTGTTGTTCAAGGTGTGTCCTGAGTGTGATTTGTGGTGCATGTGGGTAGTGATGGATAGCCAGATTTGTTGATGAGTGCGCATGGTGTAGTGCATGGGATAGCAGTTGTGTGGTGAGTTGCCTGTGAGCTATGCTATTTTGTGTCATAGGATGGTCTATTAGTGCATGGGAGGGGCGGATGTGGTGCTTTACTGTAATTAGGGCGTGTGTGGCAAGTGGATGCGTAGCCCCTTGTGTTGGCGTGTGTGATTTTTGGGGGTTTATAGTGTGAATGTACCATGGGGCTTGCTTGTAGTGCATGATGGCACCTGGTGTGTGTTTGCGTAGAGGTCTGATTGGGTTTGTGGTATTGTCCATGGATTGTCTTGTATGCAATGATGACCATACTGTGGTCTAATTGGTGTCACGAACACAGACTCTGTGTGGCAGTGCATGTGTAGCCAGATGGTTGTGCATGAGCCTGGGGTTGTCTTATAGGGCTGGATGGCCAGGTGTGTGTTTTTGGTATCGAACATGCTGGTTGGCAGTGCATGTGCAAACCAGTTTGTTCGTTCTGTGTGTTTTGCATGCTTGAGTTGTCTGGTGTTGTGTGTTTGCATGATTTTCTTATATTGCATGGATAGCCAGAGGTGGGCATAGTGCTGCACAGTGCTGTGTGGCATGCATTAAGATGTAAGCCAGATATGTAAGTTGTGCATGCACAAGTGCGTGTTGCAGTCCCAGGACCAATGTTTTGTGCGTATGTGCGGCACAGTGCTGACTGTGAGTGCATGATAGCCAGATTGTGTTCTGTGCGTGCACAGTGCTGTGTGGTGATACAATATGGCGTGGATATTATTTCTTTGCAATATTGCCGTGTTTTGCGAGTGTGTTACTGTGGTTTGCATGGGGTTCGTCTTATAGCTGCATTGAAGCCAGATGTGTGGTGATATGACTAGCCCATAACAGTGCGACAGTGGTCTTTATACCAGTTTGTTTTGGTGTGTGCATGCTTGTTGCGGCTGAATGTTTTTTGTTGTTGCAATGTGGTGTCATATTTGGTGCATGCAATAGCCAGATGGTGTTGTGTATGTGGCGTGCACAGTGCTGTGGTTGCAAGTGCTGGATCGCCAATGTTGTGTGTATGTCGTGCACAGTATCTGTGTGGCAAGTGTGGGATGGCACTCATTGTTTGATGGAGTCGTGCAGGCGTGTGTTATTTGAGTGTGTTTGTGTTTGCATGGGGTTGTCGTTAGTGCAATGGATACCAGATTGTGGCGAATGTCTCTGCAGCAGTGCTGGGGCGGCAGTGTATGGAAAGCCAGTGTTGTCGTTGTGCGTGGCATGCTGATTGGCGGAATCGTTGGTGTTTCAAGTGGTTGTCCTTAAGGTAGTTTGCTGGTTGGCCAGATGTAGTGTCGCTATACGTGCACAGTGCTGTGTGGCAATGCAAATGGCAAGCAATGTGTGTAAAATACTTACGCGGTGCTGTGTGGCATTGTCATCTATAGCCCGCATGTGGTGTGCATGGTGCGTAGCGCAGGTGCTGTGGCAGTGCGATTGAATAAGCCAAATGTTTTGTAAATGTCGTGCGCAGGTGCGGGGTGGTAGTGCATGGAGCGCCTCTATTGGGGAGTAATGTGCGTGCACATGGTCTGATGTGGGGCAGTGCGTGGCGATAGCCCACATGTGTGGTGTAAATGCGCGGCCAGCAGTGCTGGGCACATGTGCATATGACTATAGCCAAATTGTGGTCTTGTGCGTGCAGTGTGGTTGGTATTTGATGTGTTCATGATTTCATGGTCTGGTGCCAATTGTCGTGCATGGATACGCCAAGGTGTGTCGGTACCGTTCTAAAAACATGGTGCGTGCGAAGCGATGTATTGTAGCAGTTGTTTTTGTGTGTGCATGCTGGTAGAAGTGGCGAAGGATGCGTTTGCGTGTTTTTGCATGTGGTTGTTTCTGTGCACGATAGCCAATGTGTCTGGTGTGTTTGTGGCGTGCACAGGTGGACTGTGTTGCAATGCACTGATAGCTCAGATTGTGTGTGTATGTGCATGCACAGTGCGGTTGCGGCATGATCGCCGATTGTTGTGTATGTGCGTGCACAGTGCTGTGTGCAGTGCATGGATAGGCAATCAACAACTTCGTTATGGGTGCGTGCAATGCGTGCTGCGGTGGAGGTATTTGAGTGAGTGTCAATGTGACTGGTTTGCAGGGGCTTGTGCTCGTCTCTCTTTGGGTGCATCGTAGGATAGCTAGATGTGTGCGATAATGCAGTAGGTGCGTGTCGGCAGGAGTGCGTGTATCCTGCAGTGCATGGAAACCACATGTGTGTAAATGTGCGTGCGCCAGTCCTTGTGGTAGTGCAGGGGTAGCCAGCGATGTGTGTGTATCGGTGCACCTTAGGTTGTGTGGCACCTGCAATGGATATCGAGCGTAAGTGTATGTGTCGTGCATTGCTAGATTGCCAGTGCAAACTTGGAATAGCAAATTGTTTTGTGCTTGCAATGTGTTTATAGTGAGTATTCGAGTGTGTTCATGTTTTTGCATTGGGGTTTGTCCTTAAGTATGCATGGATAGTACCAGATATTGTCATGATTGTACTAGCACGTAGGCTGTGAGACAATAGTATATGTTACACCAATTCAGGTCTTGCTTTTTTGTGTGTGCATGCATGTGATAGCTGAATGTGTTTTTGTTTAGCATGTGGTATATCATTTATAGCACGAATAAGCCAGAGGTGGTGAGATGTGGGGTAGCAACATTGCTGTAGATGGAGTAGCATGGCATTGCCAGATTTGTGTGTAGGTGCGTGCATAGTGGCAGTGGTTAATGCATGCATGATCACATATGTGTGTACTATAGGCGTGCGCGTGACTGTGTTTAGCTCAGGATATACAATGGGATAGCCCACTGTAGTGGTACTCATTCTGCAGTGCCACAGTGCTGTGTGGCAGTGGCACGGATAGCCAGCTATTTGTGTATATGTGACGCACAGTGCTGTGTCGCAGTGAAATCGGATGCCAGATTGTGGTGAATAGTCAGTGACAGTGCTAAGTGGCTGTGACATGGATAGCCACATCGTGTGTGACTATGTCGGTGTGATATAGAGTATGTATCTTAGGCCTCGATCCCCTCTTGGGTCTTCCAACCCTGTCTTCTTTGTGGTAGGCATTTAGTTGTGTTTATTGCGTCTCCTTCTCCGTTGTGTGCTGCTGATGTGTACTGGCACACTCTGCACCCAAACAATTTGGCTCGTGTGGGTGCGCTTGACAAAGAATATCAGCATCTAGGCAACGCTGTCATACTCCATTCAGCAGACAGTTGGTCAAATGTTTTGGCTAGCGATCAAAAAAATTCATACTTGTGAGTACCTTACTTGACACTTCACACTACGATCTGGAACTCCCAGCTTACCTCCTCCTCTCCTCTCACAAATTACTATGGATTCAATCGCATTCTGCTTATAACACGATTTCTTTCATCGATACATATTTGCCAATGGTCCTGCCCGTTGACCTTACCTAATTGTCCATGGGTATTATTGCCTGATCTGTAGATATTCATGTAATACCTATTTTATTACAAGGACATAATCTTTACTAAAAAAACGGGCATTGTGACCCAGGGAAAGTGATTGATACCCTGTCGTTGCCCATCATTGCATTCTTTTCTGTCTACAAAATATCAGTTTCAACTACGTTGCCGGCCTCCTGGCCCTTATTGTGTTGGAACATCATTTTTAAAACGTTCAGCAAAACATGTAAAGCCCATAAGCGGTTTTTTTATTTTGTCTTGACATCTAGTTTCACTTCCACTGTCGGATCTGATTTCTCTGGACTGGGATCCATCTGTTATCACCTGTCGTCTTCTTCAGAGTCATCATCACTAACAACAATAGTTTGTCTATTCTTGCAGTGTCTTTCACTACTGTCCATTCGAAAAATACGAATTTTCATCGTCATTAGACCTTCTTCTTGTATGCTTTACTCTTGTTTTCCTTCTCCTGTTTCTGGAGCCTGTTTCTCTGTCTACTGTTTCGCCTAATATCCCTTTCCACTCATTGGCACCAGCCTTTTCCGTGCTCTTGCTATACCATGCTTGGGTGATCTATTCTTCTTCCCAGACACTCGACCCTCTTCTGCTTTTGGACGTTGAACCCACTTCCACAGCCGCCAATGGTTACGGAGTTTGTAATATCCCTCTCATATATAATTTCAGTTAGAATAATATGCAAAAATACCTTGACTTTACAAAATGACAATGGAATTGGGAACCACAGGAGATTCCTCCTCAGTATATTAGCTTTCTTTGGGCCTGCTTTGGTTTTAAAGGACGACGCACCCCACAGCATACTCAGTTCTCATATCACGTTGTCGATCATTTCTCCTACCTACTAGTTTGTACTGATTGAGCATATTGACTGTCTTCCTAATTAGCATATTTCTATAAGAGAGAGTAGCGCAATATATTCTATATTCCATTTTTATATATTAACCCTTGTGATAAAGTATGTCGAAGAGTCCGTTTTACACAACCAGTATCGTACATCTCCAAAAGAAGAGTTGTACCGTGACTAATAAAAGTGACATAGTTCTTCAATGTTGATATTACCAGTTCTGTGAATGTGATGTTATAGGGTATGTTCAATCCATTAATCTATTGGTAACCCAGGCTCCACTGACTGAGAATTTACCATACGAGTACGTTGCACTAAAGACCATCGTAATTAATAGCGGTACCATCCTTTGTGTCGAGATGATAGTCCATGTGTTCCATTGTTCTGTTGTCATTGTCAAATATCGTTGTCACAAGTATTCCTTTTGCCCTGAAATAGTTTTTAATGGGGTTGAGGTCTGCCCGGTATATTGTTGACACTAGTACCAAACATAACTTGACTCGTTTGTTAAGAATACTTGGAATTGGCCATGTGGAAAAATATTCGCTTGTCCTTTTTAGGGGAAGTCTTGGGTGAAGTCTTGGAGTGAAAATCATCTGTCATGTGAAACTTGCCATAGCAATACCTCAAATATCCCTGGAAGCAATCTGAATATTTTGTGTGTTGTTTTCGTTTTCAGTGAGTTGAAACATGGAATGATAATTTGATCAATTCAAATCGATTCTACTGTGACATTGTCTTGAATTTCAACCTATCGACAATAAGGTGTGAAGATCGGAAATCTCATAGCTTTTGAATCATTGTGTCTCTCAACAATACTGCAGCAAATCTGCCCAAACACTACAGATTTCAACTCGAACCCTGCCTTTGATTACACAGTCCCCTTGGTACCTCATATACAATGGCAACGGTGTATAACCTTGGCTCATCATCTGAACATGGAAATAAGATTCACAGCCTGCAGCATTATTAT
>JACBWV010000347.1:936870-975067 GCA_013435795.1 Chlamydomonas sp. ICE-L | reverse complement strand
TATGACGCGATTGTTACTGATTTGATACGAAGACGAACCAAAAGAGAACGGACGTAAGAAAGCCCAAACGTTTGTGAGTAACAGCGGCGTTCCGCTAACAACAGTATCCATTCATCCGTCCTGCGAGTAGAGGGGGCGACGGTAACCGGTAGATCAGTCGTATCTGCGCGGGGAGAGTAGGAAAGGGTAAAACAAAGTGTACGAATCGTATTTTGTAGCTATTTTGTCGATTTTGTGTATTTTGTGCTATCCATTCGTGTAACCTCCGGCAGCAGTGATGGTCGCTCACCTCCCGAATCTAGGCGAATGGTGGTACTGCATGATCAATTTGAGAGAAAGACGGACAGAACGCCCACAAAAAAACAAAAAGCCCGGGCCATCCGCAGACAGTCGCGGAATTTACCCTACCATTCTTTTGCATTTTCCCTGAATTTTCATATACTCGGGAAAGATGCCGTCCGTGCCCGCTAGTCCATACTTAATGACACCGTCGACTGTATTTAGCCCGGACTAGCCAGGCAGGTAAAAATGATTGCCACCGTAAACAGAACAATTTCAGAGAAAGACAACTAGCAAAATCCAATTGACCGGGGCAGCTCGCAAAGTGATGAAAATATCCAAGGACAAGCGTGGCCTCTGGCAAACGAGATAGGTTTTCGAAACAGCAGGAAGGCTTCAGGAAAGCCTCCCCAATATTCCCACTTATCCAAAGAATGACAAGGGCCGCAGAGACAAGAAATCTCTCACAGGGTGGGTGTCGGCCGAATAGGCGAAGCCAGCCCCGTCAATAGCTTCTACTTGCTTCTTACTTGGTTATCCCTGAGTTGGGGGGGTTGGGGTTGGGGGTTGGGGGGGGGGGGGGGGGAGGGCTTCGCCTGAGCTAGTCGAAGAATTGCCCACTCTCCGACCGGACGGGTAGGCGAACAACAGCATTCGTTCAGACGCTACATCGAAACTTGTTGGCCTGAGACAGCAGCTTTGTGCCAGGCGGCTTATCAACTTGTGATGAACGGGGAGGGATTTCGAGTAAGATTAGGCGCAGATGCCCACTTCTACAGTAGTCGAAAAACGGGGGGGTGTTAGCGCGCGCAAGAAGAAGCGAGGGTATAGTAAAAGGCTCAGATGGGACAAGAGTGGTGCAAAGATCTCCAATTCCTGTACTCACTGGATAGTAAGAGTCTGGGATTCAAACAGGAGAAGACAAAGTCAGGAGAAATGTCGACACCACGCCGGGTTGTAAAAACAACCAGTTGACTACCGGTAGACTACTCTAAACACATCGGGGAACCCAGGGGCTTGAGACAACGTCAGTTAAGGTAAGGGTTCGTACAGTTGTGTATAGGAAAGCAGGCAAATTATGAGAGGCATTGCATATCAACAAACTCACCTATGAAAGAAACGATACCTAGGTCAAGGGGGATGCAGCTCTCAGATTACAATTTGATACAAGGGGTAAAACCAAGGTTGGGACAAAAATATCAGCTTTTAAGGAGTTCCAAAAAAAAATATCACGTGCAAAACTGTTACCACTTAAATCCCCCATTTTGAGACAGGGAACCCGCAAAAAGGAAGACAAACGCCACTGTCGAGACAAAATCAAGAACCACAGTAAGGTACCCAGAACTGCATGGTGGAAAAGCAGCAGAAAACTGGCAATGGCATGAAGATTTGCCAAACACACTTAAACTAAAACATAGCGGAGAGAAGCTGGGAAAACGCGGGGCGCCAGTCCCACATGGTGGCAATCACATGTAGAAAAAACATGCATTCATTGAAACCTGTCACTTGTAGACGGAGTACCGGAAGATAACGTGTTACACCGCCACGGGTTACTATGTAAACATTGTAGACCTGACAGATATCGCGTCCACAAGGGGGGTCTTTCTAGTTTTAGGAATAAAAATTAAAACAACTAACTAGTGGGTCCTTGGCCAAGCAGCCAATGGTGAGGTCTGAAATTCTTAAACTTGGTGGAAGCATATGAACTAGGGGAAGCATGAAAGCTCTAAGGGTTAAAAGAACAATGAATTGAAATTGAAATTGTTACAATCCGTGTAATACAGTTACTCACAGGAGGGAAGTTAAGGCACACCTAGCGTAAGCGGGGCTACCTATAGTCACCGGTCTGAACAATGAAAGTGGTATGCTGTGTAAAACACCTATGATCACAAAGTACGCAAAGAAGGTCCGAATAGTTCCAAACCCAGATTTTCTTCTAAGCAAATTTCAAGGTATGGAAACCACCCAGAAAGCTCATGAGCCCTGCGCGGAAATATTCCTGCAGGTAAGGATGTCCTGGCCTCTCTCCCATGATGTGATTGATGGGCACACGGCTTGGGGGAAAGGGTAGCGGGGGTGTAAATACCTTCCAGGCACAAACAAACCAGAGCCATTGGGCCCAGGGAGCACACTACAAGGTGCATTGGGGGTGAAGTATGAGCAAGCGCGGCGGCGTCGGTGTGCCTTGAGTCACAAAGTGGGAATTATAACCAATTAAACTGTCGGGACCATAGAGTGCCCGTCTGGGCAGTCCGGAATTAAATGCTGTTATCTTTGCAAATCCTTCTGATTGATTGTCTCTTTTTCCGGTTCTGAATCTGTCTTTCACTTTTAAACAATGTTCATTTCGCTTGGTCGTATGACGTTTGATCGTCTTTAGCTTGCATCGGTATCCATATTTCTTCATGTGTAATCTCTGTGGAAAAACTTGGCCTTTCCTTTTCATAGGTCTTCTCTTCTGTACATTACACCACTCTGTCCCCTACTTTCATTGTCCCTTTTGTCATCCTTCGTTTTCAATTCTTTGTGACTGAGCTTCATATAGCTTTTGGCTGTAGTCATAATCATCATAACACTTCTTCTGGGGTTGCATCTTTCAACCCAGAATGGGCTGTATTGTTGTAAAGCTCAACAATATCACCAAGTGTATCTACCCATTTTTTAGTCTTGTTCTCCAGTGAGTGTTTCTTTATCAAACCTTTCAGAGTCCTGGTAAAGCGGTCAACGATTCCCAGCTTGATCCCCATCGGAGTAATGTGGTCGTCTTTGCAACGTCTGTATAAATCCTTATATTTAGTTCTTTATTGAAAGACTCAAATATTGAAGATGCCAAAAAAATTATCTCCTGATACACTGTTGATATCTTCGTCTACATCGCCTATAAATTCTGATAGGCGTCTAAGACAATCATTCATCTTGCCGCTTTTCAGTGGGTAACAATAAGCCTTTCTAGAAATGAATGTCTATGCACATAAGAATTGGTTTATGTTATATTTATCCTCTTACTCGACAATGGCATAATTGCTACATCGATCTGGAAAGATCTTGGAGGGGCGGTTATTTTGAATTTGAATTTGGTATTTTGTGGTTTTGATATATTTGTGTGAGTTCTCGTGGATTGAAGTAATCTTCAATATCTCGTTTGGTAATCCCGTCATCTTTTAGCCTTGTAAATAGCTTTTGCTTGGACAACAATTTTAGATTCGGATTATTTTTTAAAATATATTCAAGCTCCGTCATGCATTCTCAATTGAGATGGCTATAGGTTTGTCGTCCTTTGTCACGATGTGGTTCAATTCTAACCGTGAAATAATATGTCCAGTTTGCATGATCGGCTTGGGGTCACATCCTTCTTTTGAACTAAGTTTAACAGAACTTCTTTCATATCTCCGTTGTAGATGATTCTGATGTCCTTTTTGATGCTTCCATTCCAGCTTTAATAATTGGGAATATGTCTTCGTATTTGTTTGCCAAGTGATACATGTCTGTTAGGAACTAGGACGTATATAGACCACTTACCTAGACCACCTTCCTCTCGACCATCTCCGTCTAATGCCAATTATGCAGCACCTAAAAACGGTATGATTTGAGGCGGTCACTAGATAGATTTGACTTCAGGCACGCATCACCAGATTCAAGTGGCCAATCTAAGAGGGAGGTGCTTGCAATTGCAACCGAATAACAAGAACGTTCTAATGAGCCTGGATTACAAAGACTACTTGGCAAACGGAGAACCAAAAATCATTATATAGATATCTATAATTATCTGAAAAATAAACTTTGATTATTATCAAAATATAGAAAGTATACCGGTATAAGCTACATGTCTGCATACCCAAAAAACCTCCAGTACATTACAAAACGGATCTCTAACTATAGTCGAGCAACTAAACGGCTGTCCACCCTTAATAGTACTTCTGCAACCAACAATGGTGTGAGTACAGTCGACATGCCTTCCAACACTTTGATAGATACTGATAGCCTGATAATGAGTTTCAAAGCAATCACAGATACTGGGGGCATGCCAAGGAACATTGAATCAATCATACAAAGGTGCGACTTGGAAGTGAATGGGCAAGTGATAGGAGGGTTCTCCAATTATAATCAGCTTTTTAATATTATTGCTGATACATCCTTTGGTGCAGATTGCCACAACAGACGTAAGATTGTCCAATCGGGAGGTGATGGTTCAGCTATTCCCATTGGTATTCCAAAAGATTATTGCATTTGTAATTGGCTGACTCTCAATAGCTTTCAGCCCAGCATATTGGATACCAAACTCCTAGGGCAGGTTCGCCTTAGGATACAGCTAGATGGATCCAATTGTCTAATTGGGGGGAGGACAATTTATTCTATCAGACATTTCATTCAGTGTTGATACTATCTCAATAGATGATGGGCTCTTTGATGCCGCACACAATGCCTTTCTGCAAAATGGAGGTGTGTATGAAATCATGTTCAAGAACTATTTTTCATTTTCATCAGCTGCATCAAGTTATAGCCAGTCCACCAAATTTAGTGTGTCGTCCCAGTCGGTTAATCGAGCTTGGGGAATGTTTGTAGATCAATCACCTACAGGAGCATTGGATGCAGTGACCAAAAACTGTAACACGTTCGTCAGGAAAGCGACTGGGATGGAAAGTGCTCAGTTCACTATCAATGGGACTTATTATCCAGATTTTAGGGCCAATGTTGGACAGTGTTTTTCGTTAACACAAAGTTCTTACAACCAATTGCAGGACACCCTAGGAGGGTCAAGTCCCCTTTGTGATTCATTTGCAAAGCTGGCGTGATAAATTCTTTGTTCTCTCATGCAAGTTCTGCCACAATGATGATGAGTTCATGTCGGGCATTGACACAAGAGGGAACAGTTCGATTGGAGCATTCGAGTCTCAAGCCGTTAGTGGAGCAGCAGGCTCAGCCAACTTGACTGCAATGGTGTTTATTGAGTGTAGTAGCATGATCCGTGTGGGAGCGGGGAGGATGCTCGAATTAGTTCTATAAATACAAATAATTATAAATGTAACAATAATATAAATGAGTGCACTTCCTCAAAACATTACTAAAATCCATAGAATTGAGCCAATAGAACAAAAACAGGTTTCCCCCAAACACAGACCGTGTTTGAAATGACTGATGGCATTTGGGATTTATCCAGTGTCAAGCTTTTGTTCACTTTTAATTCGGATGGTGTTGCACCCAGGGGAATAGATTGCTTAATCAGTTCATTATCAGTTTCGTTTGATGACGTTGAGGTCCAGTCCATCAACAATTATCATCACCTCACAAGACTAATGGCTGTTCATAACACCCTGCGACTTCCTCCAATATGTTGGGTAATGCTCAGGCTGTGGATTTAATTTCCATGTCAGATGATGAGCCATATGTTATTGACCGTTTCCATGGTATCTTAGGTACCAAGGACTGTGTAATCAAAGGCAGGGTTCGAATCTGTATTGTTTGGGGCAGATGCTGCAGTATTGTTGAGAGACAATGATTCAACAAGCTATGAGATTTCCGATCTACACCTTATTGTTCGAAGTGAAATTCAAGACAATGTCACAGAACGTGTTGAATTTGACAACTTCTCATCCATGTTTCAACTCAATGAAAACGAAAACCAACAAACTAATATATACATTGCTTCCAGGGATATTGAGTATGCTATTGCAACGTTCATGACAGAAGATTTTCACTCCAAGACTTCAACCCAAGACTATAACGGGACAAGCTACTATTTTTCACAAGGCATTCCAAGTATTATAACAAATGATGCTCCAGTTTATGTTGGTATTAGTGTCAACAATATACCTGTTGCAGACCACCCAATAAACTATTTCAGGGCAAATGAATACTTGGACATGATTTTTGACAATGACAAACAGATCAATGGAACACATGACTACATTGACAAAGGATGGTACCCTATTAATACGAAGTGCAAGTACTCTAGCAACTCGTCAGTGGGCCCTGGGTCTACCAATAGATGTAATGGATGAAGACATACCCTATAACATCACATTTCACAGCACTGGTAATATCAACACGAGGAACTATTCACTTTTATTCGTCAAGTACAACTCTCTTTTGGAGATAGATACTGGTGAAAACGGCTCGAAATACTTTTTCACAAGGTAATATATAAATGGATAAATATTTTCTACCTCTCTGTCTAGAAACATGGCCTAATAGAGCCATTCAATATGCCCAACCAGCTACAAACTATGTAGGGTAGGAGAATGATCCGACAACCGTTACATGAGACTGAGTTGCTGTGGGGTCGTCCTTTACCCAACAAGCCCAAAGCCATACACATCCTGAGGACATCTCCTGTGGTTCCAAAATTCCAGTGACCATTTGTAAATTCCAGTAATTTTTTCTATTATTTTCTAACTTGAAATTATATATGGAGGATATTGAACAACTCAGTAACAATTTGTAGGATGTGGAAGTGATTCAACCCAAAGCAAAGAGGGTCATGTCTCAGAAGCAGAAAGAGGTACTAGCAAGAGCACGGGAAAAAGCTTGGGCCAAGAGAAAAGAATTAGGAGAAATCAGTAGACAAGAGAAACAGCTCCAGAAACAGGAGAAACAAGTAAAGCAACAAGAAAAGGCTACTGAGATGAAACTTCGTAAGAAGGCAGTCAATAAGAAACTGAAGACAACTATTTTTGTTAGTGATGATGACTCTGACGAAGACGAACAGGTGATAACAGATGATTCCCAGCCAGAATCAGAAGAAGTTGAAGTGAAACAGATGTCAAGACAAATTAAAAAACGCTTGAACGTTACAAAAGTTCCAAAAATAAGCCAGGAGGAAACTGTTGAACTGTTAGACAGAAAATAATGAATGATGGGAAACGACTGGCTTATCAATCACTCTTCCCTGGGTCACATGCCCTTTTTAGTAAAATATTATGTCCTGTAAAAATAGATGAATATCACAGAAAACGCAGTCAGTAATTTTATTCATAAAAAACTCGTTTATAAGCCAAACACTTACCCACAATGTTTAAACACGTCCCTGCCACGCAACTATTTTGTAGCCCTTTTCATTGGGAGCCGAGGGACTGGTAAAACATATTCTGTTTGCCAATTATTGAAACAATATGAGCTTGCGGGTTTTGATAAAAACCAAGCTATGAGAGTTATTGTTTTTAGCCCCACGCATGATGCAAATCCAGAATTCAATTGTCTGAAGATTGATCCTTCTGATATTGTAAATGATTACAGTGACTCCAAGCTTTTAGAAGTTATAGAAGACATCAAACAAGAAAAACAAAACACTGCAGAATACAAGAAAGATTTGCAAGTTTGGTCAAAGTTTTTCAATGGAAAAATAGATGCATTGACATTTGATGAGATAGATTTTCTTGAGAGAGCTGCATACCAAAAGCCTACTTGTAGATACCCAAACGGTGCAATAAATTAGTTTGTATTGGATGATCTGGTGGGTAGTAGTGCATTCAAAAGTGTGGGTAAATCAGTATTGACAAACTTGGTTTTGAAGAACAGGCATTTGGGTATAAACATCATGATTTGCTCACAGAATTTGAAAGCTATACCCAAGAGCATCAGAACCAATACTTCACTGTTCGTTTTATTCAAGTTTGCATCAACCAAAATATTGGTAGATCTTCATGATGAAGTCAGCTCTACTCTCACCTTGAGGAAGTTTGAGAGGCTGTATATACATGCAACACAGGATGAGCATGACTCTCTTGTTATAGATTTCACAGGAGACAAACTAAATAGGTTCAAGAAAAACTTTGATATTGTTCTGAACCTGCAATAAGACATTTTATTTTTCTAACTGATTGTTAAAGAATGGCCTCTTTGACACAAGAATACAAGCAAACGAATGAATACAAAAACTTCAGAGCTGCAATTTTAGACATGTCTCCTGGTCTACCTGAATACTTGGTAGATGTAGCTATTTCTGTACATATCAATAAACCATTGTTGTATAGGGACAAGAAAGCTATCAGGAAAGACTTGCTGAATAAAATTAAACCTGTTTCTGGTACTGAGGTTTTAGATGGCTTGGTTACAATACAAAATGTTACAGTATAATATATCCCATATTATAAAATGTCTCCCACCTGTCTTGAAAACACAATTGTTGTACATATCAAGCACGTTCGAACAAGTGGAACGCCTGACAATTTCACAACATCATTGCCTGCAGGAGTCCTGCAAAATCCCTATGGAGGGAGGACGAAAGTCACAGTTGCAGATGTCATCATCAACAGGTGTTTTTATTCGATTAGAGCAAGTAACAATGACTTTATTGTTAACAACAATGGTACCAAGACATCAATCAGAATTCCAATGGGAACTATACCCTTGATTCTTGGCTGACAGAATTGGGTGTGTTGCTTACGGGATGGACACTAACCCATAATGAAACAAACGGGCTTTGTATATTCAACCCTCCTGGGCCAGGGTATTCATTCGAATTCAAAGATAAAAGTAGTTATTTGTTTGGGTTTCTGCCTCACGAAACACCTGGTGGTGCTCCCATTGTTAGCTCCTTTCCATTGCGTTTAAATCTTGAAAGTTTCCTGACAATCCATCACAATTTACCCAAGGTAACTAACAGTGCTGTCAACAATTTTCGTCAAAACAATATGCAATAGAGTGATGTATTGATCCGCCTACCAGTTAATGTTGAAAGTTTTGCCAATATCATTTATCAGAATACAGCAGACGACTTTTCTTTCTATACAAGCGCCTCACATGTGTCAGAATTGAGTTTGAGCATTAAAGATGAACATAAAGACTCTATAGGGCCTTTTCCCTACGACTGGAGCATCACTCTTAGAATAGATTATGAATCTGATACTGATCCTATGAATTATATTTTATCAATTTTGAAATCCATAGACCAGAAATTGCTTTTACTTTCCATCAAATAATATCAAAGAGTATATTATTGGGATTCTTTAATACTCTCAAATCTGGCGTTGGTAAGGCTGTAGGCACTTTCGGGAATGTGGTTAGGAAGGTAGCTGATTTCGGTGGAGGTGTAGCTCGGAAGGTGGGACAATTTGCGGGACCAGTGTCCAATGCGGCAGCCTCCATTGCTGACTTGTTGGGACAGGGAGGGGTAGCCGCTGGGATTCGATCAGTAGGAAGCGCGTTACAGCAGTTCAGTCCAGAAGTTGAAAAAATACTATCCAAAGCGAGCGGGGTAGGCCGAATAGCTCAAGGGTTAGCAAAAGTCATCAAGTAGTGAGTAGCAGCAGCTCCCGCAGTCCCGTCACGCTGTGATGAGTCGCGGGCTGAACGGGAACCTGGAGACAGTCGGGTCATGCCGCGGCTCCCGACTTCCTCTTGACTTCCTCGGCTTCGTCTCACTGCTGAATCGGCAGACGGTTGCAGTTGGTTCCTGTCGGGGGAGAGTAGCTCAGGGGATCGGGAAAGTCATGATGTAAAATGTCGTATTTTGTCGTATTTTGATTCGGTTAGAATTCTAGTGGGGGGGCAAAGCCCAAACTGTGGGGCGCTGGGGGGGGGGGGGGGGGGGGGGGGGGGGGGGGGGGGGGGGGGGGGGGGGGGGGGGGGGGGGGTAAACGTTGTACTGGGCCTTGCCGACGACTACTATTTTTTCTTATCGACACACGCTTTGCGTATGACACATGCTTCGCATATGAGCCTTTCAGGCAAATCTAAAAGGCGAATCGCGTCACCTCCCGAATCTTAGGCGAATTGTTGGTACTGCATGATCATTTGAGAGAAAGACGACAGAACGCCCACAAAAACAAATAGCCCGGGCCATCGCTAGACAGTCGCCTACCCTTCTTTTGCATTTTTCGGAATTTTCTATATACTCGGGAAAGATGCCGTCGTGCCGCTAGTGCCATACTTACTGGTGTCAGTCTTCTTCCCGAACGTTGCGACTACCCGAAATCTCAAACTTCCTCAGAGTGCCTAACTGCTATTAATACAACCGCTCCGCATTCCGTGCCCACATTCGCACATCTGTCACTTCAGGTGCGTCTGTCTCGGTGCCTGCTATTTGCAGCTTGTAACGTCGCTTACCTGCTGTCGCCATCGAGCAAAGCAGGCTGGGAAAATGTCGCAAGTTAGGTTTAGGCCCGTCCTGTTGCGTTGTGAATATTAGCCTTGAGCTTGGGGGAAGCAATTGTTTTCGCCCTTCTATCTGTCGCCATCTATTCAAAGACTGTCAAGCAACAAAAAACAACAACAACTGTGCTTCATATGCCACCCTCTCTCCTCTTCTCCATGTCATTTCCTGTGCATTATTATGAGCAGTTATCTTCTGGCGAATCTCCGAGGAATGCCCCACCCCTCATGTAGATCACTTCGGAACTGAATATCTTAACTGTACTGAACGATTATCGAAACCTGCCTGTCCAAGGAAAGAAAATATAGCAGAGGCGACGCTAGCGTGTTGAACGGTTAATTGATTTGCTCTCTGCTCCTTCCCAGCCAGGTCGCGTTACCAATTGCCAACCATGGATTCGTGGTTTGGGGGACTGCAAAAGAATCTAGTCGCTGCGGCAGAACAGGCTTCCGTCTATGCGCAGCAAGCATCTGCAAAGGCGCTAGTTCTCGCAGAGCAGGCCTCGGCCAAAGCGAAGGTGCGAAGCAGGAGGTTTGCATGAGGATAAAGAAATAAACTTGGAACTTGACCTTGGTTACATAGCTCCAGCCAGCGATTTGGCTGCCCTCCTTCTTCGGCAGTAAAAGGATGATTCACTTCAAATGAAGTGGAATAAATATGAGGGGTGGATGAGGTGAAATAAGTAGTACTGGCCACAGCAGTCCTGGGGAATGGATTGGACCCATGACCCCCCACACCACCCCACACCCCACACCACAGCACACCACACCCCACCACCCACGCCCCACCACCCCACCCATTACCCACCCCACCCAACCCCTACCCACCTCACAGCCAACCACTACAAATACAACTACACCCACACCGCCACCACATCGCACCCACCTACAACCCTCCCCACCCCCCCCCCTCCCCCCCCCCACCCACCCCACACACACACGCCGTACAGACACACACACCTACATCCCACCGCACCCACCCCCCCCCACCCACCCAACACCTCCACCTGGCCCCCACCACGGCCCCCTCCCCCCCCCACCCCCCCACCCCCTACTCCACCCCACTCTCCCCCCGCCCCCCCACCACCACCACCACCCCACCCCACCCGACCCCCACCAACCCCACCCCAACCCCCTCCACCCCACCCACCACCCACCCCACCCTCACACACACACACACACAAACACACACTGCATACACATATAACATGCACACACCGTAAACACACACACACACAAACACACAAATCAGCTCCACGCAATGCGAATGTACTCAGGTGTTGGCGGAGCAAGCAGCTGCAGAAGCACAGGCAAAGTACAAGGAGCTCAATGAGATGGCTCAGGTGTGTGTGAGTGGTGTGTGTTTGTGTGGTGTGTGTGTATTTTATGTGTGTGTGTGTTTGGTTTTTGATGTGTGTGTGTGTGGTGTGGTGTGTGCGTGGCGTGTGTGTCTATGTGGTGCGGTGTGCAGGCGTGATGTGTGTGTGTGGAGTGTACGTGTGGTGTTTGTGGGTGTGGGTGCAGCCTCTACCATGCTCTACCATTCTACTATATTCTACTACATTCTACTCTACTGTGCCCTTCTATTCTCTATACTATACGACACGACACACTTTATTATATTATATTCAGGGGGGTGGGCAGAAAGACAGATTTTGGACCCCACCTTCGATATGGTGTCCAATTCAGATGGGAGTTGGAATTGTGGAAGTTTCATACAAAAAGAGGGGGAAAATAAAGTTGGGGAAAAGCTTTTTTACCCCCCCACCCCCTCCTAAAACCCAATTACCTCACCCTACCCCCTCTAAAATGGGGGTCATTCGAAATATCTTAAAAAGCCCATTCCAGTTATGCTCTTACATCTTTCATGAGGTTGCTGGAACGTGATTTATCGCAAAGTTCAAATTTGGGCCGCTTTGGTTGAAAAAAACTTTGGACCCCTCTGGACCGCTCTAACTTTTGTACAACTTTATTTTTGGCTAAAAATTTTTTTTTTTTTTTTTTTATAGTTTAAGGATAGGCTCTATCCAAAGGGAAGGTGCGGTACGGCAGCTTTTTTCCTGCCCCCCCCTCGACTATATTATAATCTATCTTCTTCTTCTTTTCTTCTTTATTTTTTTGCTGCTGCACCATCACCATCACAACGGCCACCACCACGACCATCACCATCACCACAGCCACTACCACGACCATTACCATCACCACGGCAATCATCACCACCACCACCACCATGCAGACCACTGGAGGAGGGCCCTCCACAGCGGTTTTACACCTATCATATATAGCGGTACCACCACCACCACCACCACCACCATCACCACGACCTTCATCATCAACACCACAAACCCCACTATGCAAAACACCACCACCGCCACTAACAACAACAACATCGACACCACCACCATCACCACTACCACCATGCAGAACACCGGAGGAGGGCCTTCTGCCGCGGTTGATACACCTGAGGAGCTCCTTCGTTATGGGGTGACTGAGGAGCTGCTGGAGTATGTGGGCAACATGACATACAGCACATTTAGGTGGGCACATGTGGGCAGTTTTTGTTTTTTAAATCTTCTTCCAGCTACTTTTTTTTATCTATTTAAGGAAATCCACCACTAACCATTCCAGTACTTGCTCAGTCATGGGGTGACTGAGGAGCTGCTGGAGAATGTGGGCAGCATGACATACCGCACATTTAGGTGGGCACATGTGGGCAGTTCAGTAACTGTATTAAGGGCGCCTGGAGGCGCGCCCAAATGAAATATTCTGAGTTCTGAATTGAATTGATTTTAATTCATTTAATTTAATGTAATTTAATGTATCTCCATAAGTGCCTAATCCCCAAAACGCCCTAATTCGGGACAAGTGTGTGGGACAGAGCCGTACCCGCCCCAAATGCTTGGAATTGAATTCTGAGAACATAGCGTTTCGCGTCAGTGTTTCACCTAGACGCGCAGATATTTTTGTTCCCATGGGCATTTGGTCGCGAGCAGCCCAGGCTGGCAGACAGTTGGCAGTACAGGAGATGTTCAAAATCTTTTTAGACAAATTCAATCCGCGTCAAATACGAGGTCGCGCGAGCTATCGCGAATCAAGTTTCCGCGGGAAGAAAGGCTTATCTAACCCCTACCGCAAGGTTGGAGGCTGCGCTTCAGCCTCGGCTTCTGAGTGAACTGCAATTGCAATTCCACCTGCCTTTTAGGCCTCTATACCTGCAAAATATCCCAAATCAAAATCCAACTTCAGATGTGGATGTTTAACGACAAGAAAAACAAATGTCATTCGAATGGTTTTTGAAAGTGGGTTTTGAAATTTGAAATTTATAATTTTAAATTTTCAGATAGTGATTCCGTACCTGCGAAATATCCCAAATCAAAAACTAACTTCAGATGTGGATGTTTAATGAAAAGAAAAAAGTTAGATTTTTGAATGTTTTTTTAAAGTGGGATTTGATTTTTTTTTTAAATGATTCCGTACCCTGTGCTGAAAAGACTGAGACGTAAATTAATGCGGTTGCGGCTGGGGTAGCACTCTATACATTAGCAGGCCTAACGCGTACATCTGTACATGCGGCGTGGCGTACCACGTGGAACTGTCAGCTTTACGGAGCATAGGCGCCAGCCTGTCGAAGGGCCAGGCGGGGAGATATACAAACACAGGCCATATGTTGCGCTCTACTGCTTGTCAGCCTAGAAATATCTTCTGGCCGTCGAGGTTGAAGTTCAGGAGCTTTACGCTGATGGTGCAGCTGTGCAGCATTCCTTCGTTAGCCTCAGGAAGCCATTGTAGCTTTGCTGGGTGGCCTAGATCAGACAGGGCAGACCTTTGCATTCCTTATGATCCAGGATGGTCGCCTTGATGAGGACCAGTCACTCCATCATGTGCTGGTAAGGTAATGTAAGCGCCTGGTGGGGCGCGGTGTGAAGGGAACTCGTCTTACGCGGGCAGAGAATGGTCTACCACCTCGACTAGACAAGCTACCATTGCGGTTGACAGTGACATGCAACACTAAGGGTGACTGTAGGAGGAATCGAACCCCCGACCCTTTGTCGTTAGAGCGATTTGGGGTACCACTAGACCAATTGTATCACTGAAATGGGCTATCATGTGCTAAATCCAGTCCAGCCGTATGTTCACCACATACAAATTCGCAAAGTCCTTATATCTCCCCGCCTGGCCCTTCAGCAGGCTGGCGCCTTAGCTCCGTCCAGCTGGCAGTTTGCCTTAGGTGTAAGTAGAAAAACTCGCGACTGGACATAATTAGTCGCAACTCGGAACCGAAATTCGCCAAAGTCCATGAAATCTCTTCTCCTGGCCCTTAGACAGGCTGGCGCATTTGCTCCGTACAGCTGACAGTTCCAAGTGGCACGCCATGCCGATGTACAGATGTACGCATTAGGCCTGCTACTGTATAGAGTTTTACCCTTGCGGCTGAGCAGCTTTTAACATAATTAGGGACTCCAAAAATGGCCCAAAACGTGCAAATATTCAGTGTGTTTTTACCTTTGTACAGCTCGTACTGACTGCACAGTATCTTCCACAACCTCCTGTGACAATTAGTAAGGGAAGATGTGAACAACAGGCCTACCTAATTCAAATTTCGAAAAATAAATCGACTGCGTTTTGCTCCGTCCCACAGTTGTGTAAAATCTGTCCTGAATTAGGGACCCCCATAGTGAAAAAAGAAAAGGTTTGACTTTTTCTGGTTCCCAAACCCTGAGCATACCCAAATGTAAGTATTTGTATGTTGAGCTGATGTGGTTCAGCAACTTCGTAGCATTTTTTGTTTACGCTGGACTGTAGTCCATGGGTCTAAACCGTCTGTCCCAAAAGGCCAATAATTAGGCACTAATGGAGATATTTTGAGTTATTTTAATTGTAGTTTAATATAATCAACTTGTATTGTGTTTACTTGAATTCAATGCATTTAATTGATTTTAATTGTATTCGTTTTAAATGAATAATATTTAATTGTAATACGAAAGTGTGATTTCAGAAAAATGTTTTTTTGTCCGAGTGAGATTCGACCCCCTTGCCCCAGTCGACCCTACACGGATACCCCCACCCCACCCCACTCCACCCCACTCATGTCCCACCTTCACCCACCCCATCTTGACCCACCCCACCCCACCCCACCCCATCCTACCTCACCCCTGTCCCTTGCACAGTGATGACCCCCTAGACACACTGCCCAGCATGAACCCCCTGGGCCTGGAAGCAGTGAGCCATGACACGAACCCTTGCATACACACACACTGATACGTCCCACCTTGACCCACCTCACCTTGACCCACCTCACCTTGACCCACCCCACCCCACCTTGACCCACCCCACCCCACCTTGACCCACCCCACCCCACCTTGACCCACCCCACCCGACCCGACCCCACCCCACCCCACCCCACCCTACCTCACCCTTGTCCCTTGCACAGTGATTACCCCCTAGACATACTGCCCAGCGTGAACCCCCTGGGCCTGGTTGCTGTGAGCAGCAACCCTGACAACATTTGTAGGACCACACACTCACATGCATACACGCACACGCATGCATACTGGGATACACACGAACCCTTGCATACACAGATACACACACATCTCTCTGTCTCCCCCCCACACAAAACTCTCTGTCCCTTTTGCAGTGATTATCCCCTAGACACACTGCCCAGCGTGAACCCCCTGGGCCTGGATGCCATTAGCCTTGCCATGAACCCTTGCATACACACACACTGATACGTCCCACATTACCCCACCCCACCTTGATCCACCCCACCCCACCCTACCTCACCCTGGGCCCTACATCCCTTTCGCAGTGATTATCCCCTAGACACACTGCCCAGTGTGAACCCCCTGGGGCTGGATGCCATGACCCAACATGACAGACACAACATGTGGTGGGACCTCACAAACACACATACACACACACTTGCATACACAGGTACCCCCCCCCTCCTCCCCTCCTGCCCCACGTTTAACCACCCCACCCCACCCACCTACCTCACCCTACACCCCTGTCCCTTGTGCAGTGATTACCCCCTAGACACACTGCCCAGTGTGAACCCCCTGGGCCTGGATGCGGTGTGCAACCACCCTGACAACTTCTTGGACCACACAAACACACATATACGCGCACACACACACTTGCATACACTGATACCCACCCCACCCCACCCCACCCCCCACCCCTCCTCCCCTCCTGCCCTCCTGCCCCACCTTAACTCACCCCACCTTGACCCACCCCACCCCCCTCCTGCCCCCCCTTAACCCACCCTACTTGACCCCCCCACCCCACCTACCTCACCCTACACCCCTGTCTTTTGCGCAGTGATTACCCCCTAGACACACTGCCCAGTGTGAACCCCCTGGGCCTGGATGCGGTGTGCAACCACCCTGACAACTTCTTGGACCACACAAACACACACATACGCGCACACACACACACTTGCATACACTGATACCCCCCACCCCCCACCCCTCCTCCCCTCCTGCCCTCCTGCCCCACCTTAACTCACCCCACCTTGACCCACCCCACCCCCCTCCTGCCCCCCCTTGACCCACCCTACTTGACCCACCCCACCCCACCTACCTCACCCTACACCCCTGTCTTTTGCGCAGTGATTACCCCCTAGACACACTGCCCAGTGTGAACCCCCTGGGCCTGGATGCTGTGTGCAACGACCCTGAAAACATCTTGTGGGACCCCACACACACACCACACACACACACACACACACACACACACACACACACACACACACACACATGCTCCGATACACACAAACCCTTGCATACACAGATACACACACATCTCTCTGTCTCCCCCCCACACAAAACTCTCTGTCCCTTTCGCAGTGATTACCCCCTAGACACACTGCCCAGCGTGAACCCCCTGGGCCTGGATGCGCTGTGCAACGACCCTGAAAACTTCAAGCTTTCCTCCTGGCAAGCTCGCCACTGTGTGTTGGTATTGTCCAGGGTGAACCAGCTGCAGCACTTGCGCTTTGCACTCTGCCCTAAGTGAGTCACTATATAGATATATAGATTTAGATATAGATAGATTTTTATGTGTGCTCCCACTGGTGATACATTCCGCGCTTGGCTTTGTACGATTTTACACTGCCCTACGTGGGTCACCACTTTTTTCTCCCCTACCACAGCACGCCACTGTGTGTTGGTCCTGTCCAGGGTCAACCAGCTTCAGCACTTGCGCTTTGCACTCTGCCCTAGAAAAGTGAGTTACTATTATTATTATTATTAGTAGTAGTAGTAGTAGTATTAGTATATAGTTAATTTGATACCACAGCAGCTGACATATTGTGCACTTGGCTTTGTATGACTTTACTCTGCCCTATGTCTAGGGTTGGGCCGACATATGAACGTATGATCATACGTTCGTATAATCATACGTATATTCATACGTATGATTTTTTCTCGAAACGTATATTCATACGTATGTACAAACGTATGAGTAGTGTACGTCGAAAAGTACAGCGCGCCTCTTGGCATTTAACTTTCCCAGCTTTCGTTCAATATTTGATTTAGATAGCTCATTGGGAAGCCACTGACCTCCTCTATCACAATATGCAATAAAATTTACCTTGCAAGTGTGCCATTTTGTTTTAATTTGGCCCAAAGTTTGATTTAGATAGCCAGATATCAGGCACAGATATCAGAGTGTCACCAAGCCTTCCATTCCATTGAGCTATCATGAGGGCTCAGTGGATTGCAGGTGCAAGCCTAGTGCAATGTGAACATGGACACTACTGCAATATAGGTATATAGACATATTAGTATACACGCATACTGTTATATACTATACCAACTAGCGTTGAATTGCTCCCTTAGGTTGGCACCGCGCTTCTTATCTAAGTTTGGGCAGGTGTACACAAAGCTGAGGGCCAACCTCTCCTTTGAAAGGGGGGAAAAGATGATCTACGTAGCTGCCAATGCTGACCTTGCCGACAAAGTCTACGTTGATTAGTAGGTGGCCTTGGATGCCACGGGCCTTGAGGACTGAACCAGTAGCTGACTTAGGTAGCTGCCTGAAGCTGTGACATACTCACATACTTGGTTTCACACCTGTAGCTGACTCAGGGAGCTGCCTAGAAAGATTACGCGAGCCTAGTGCAACGAGAACATGGTTACATAGACAGTATGTCAATATTATTGGGGGTGAATGGCTCCCTTAGATTGGCACCGCTCTTCTCGGTCGACGCGCTTCTGGTCGTGATTTATGATCTGAGATTTGGACAATCTAAAGTTGTCCGATTATCTTTTTGAGAGTTGATATGTGATGCCAATGAAATTAGCTACGCGGCAATATCTTTCAACCAATGTAAAAGTATTTCCTCGAGAAGTGTATCATTTTCCTCGTACGTTTTCATACGATTAAATGCATACGTTCATACGTTTATACGGCATATAAAAATCAAAATATACGTTTGCTTCCCAACCCTACCTGTGTCAGTCTCTCTATGTTTTTGTATTTTATTTTTATTTTTTGGTGCCACAGCATGCCACTGTGTGTAGGTCCCGTCCAGGGTGAACCAGCTCCAGCACTTGCGCTGTGCCCTTAGTGATTTTTATTTTTTATTTGTATTCCACGCTTGTCTAGTCCAGGGTAAATCAACCTCAGCACTCTGCCCTAAGTGACTCTCTATTTGTTATGTTTTTTATATATTTTATTTGTTGCTACCACAGCACGGCACTGTGTGTTGGTCCCGTCCAGCCTCAGCCAGCTCCAGCACTTGCGCTTTGCCCTCAGTGATTTTTATTTTTATATTTTTATTCCACGCTTGCCTTGTCCAGGGTCAACCAGCTTCAGCACTCTGCCCTACGTGACTCACTATTTGTTCTGTTTTTTTATTTTTTTTATTTTTTATTATTATTTGTATTTGTTGCTACCACAGCACGGCACTGTGTATTGGTCCCGTCCAGGTCAGCCAGCTGCAGCGCTTGCGTTTTGCACTCTGCCCCAAGTGAGTTTTGTGTTTCTGTTTTTCCTTTTTTTATTCCACGCTTGTCTTTTCCAGGGCTAATCAACTTCAGCACTCGGCTCTAGGTGAGTCACTACATAATTGATTTTCTTTCTTTGTTGCTACCACAGCATGCCACTGTGTGTAAATCCTGTCCAGAGTCAACCAGCTGCAGCACTTGCCCTGTGCACTCTGCCCTAAGTGAGTTTTGTGTTTTTTTATACCACACTTGTCTTGTCCAGGGCTAATCAACTTCAGCACTCTGCCCTAAGTGAGACACTACATAATTAATTTTCTTTTATTTGTTGCTACCACAGCACGCCACTCTGTGTTGGTCCTGTCCAGGGTCAACCAGCTTCAGCACTCTGCCCTACGTGACTCACTAGTTGTATGTTTTTATTTATTGTTTGTATTTGTTGTTTGTATTTATTGTTTGTATTTTAATTTGTATTTAATGTTTGTATTTTAATTTGTATTTATTGTTTGTATTTTAATTTGTATTTATTGTTTGCATTTTAATTTGTATTTATTGCTACCACAGCACGGCACTGTGTGTAAGTCCTGTCCAGGATCAACCAGCTTCAGCACTTGCGCTTTGCACTCTTCCCTAAGTAAGTCACTATTTGTTTTTGTTTTTGTATTTGTTGCTACCACACTTGTCATGTCCAGGATCAACCAGCTTCAGCACTTGCACTTTGCACTCTTCCCTAAGTAAGTCACTATCTGTTTTTGTTTTTGTATTTGTTGCTACCACACTTGTCCTGTCCAGGATCAACCAGCTTTAGCACTTGCACTTTGCACTCTTCCCTAAGTAAGTCACTATTTGTTTTTGATTTTGTTTTTGTTGCTACCACACTTGTCTTGTCCAGGATCAACCAGCTTCAGCACTTGCGCTTTGGACTCATCTCTTAAGTGAGTTTTGTTTTTATTTTCCCTTTTTTCCTTATTTATTTTTCCTTATTTATTTTCCTTATTTTCCCATTTATTTACCCACCACCACCACCACTGCCACTACCACGCACCTACCACACAAACCACCACCACTACCACCAGGCGTCTATCAGAGCAAGAGTTCTGGACCATCTACTTCACCATGACCAAGAAACTACTACCGCCCGAGGCCTCTGGTCTCCCACCACACACAACCCACCACACACCACCACACGCCTCCCACACACCACACACCACACACCGTCACCTCCCACACACACTCTCACCCACACACAACCACCACTACCACCAGGCGTTTATAAGAGCAAGAGTTCTGGACCATCTACTTAACAATGACAAATAGACTGCTACCACCCGAGGCCTTAGGCCTCCAACCACCCACAACCCATTACACACTACCACCACACTTAACCCACCTCCCACCCATACACCACGCACCACACACCACCACCACAACCGCATCCACTACCACCACCACCGCACCACCCCCATGCACCCCCACACACAACCCACACACAACCACCACTACCACTACCACCAGGCGTTTATCGGAGCAAGAGTTCTGGACCATCTACTTCACCATGACCAAGAGACTGCTACCACCCGAGGCCTTTGGTCTCCCCCCAGTCCCGGGCAGCATAGGAGCTTCTGATGCTTCCAACGCAGCTACTAATGCTATAGCTGATTCAGCTACTGCCAAGTCGGGCGCCAGCTCAGCAGATGCGTCGACAGCTGGCAAGGATTCCCCCGCGTCTACCAAGGAGCTGCCCTCCACCTCATCTCCCCAAGGTGCTCACATACTAACACACGTACCCCTACACACATGCACACATGCTCACTCACTAACGCACATACACATACACATATGCACATACTCACATGCACACACAAATACATACACAAACATTCCGTTGCTACCTGTCGTTCCGATAGCCAACACTCTCAGCCGATTTTCCGCGTCACTTGCGATGCTGCCTAGGACTTGTTTATTGCTGAATCGCCACAGAGCTTGAGGATCCTGCTGCGTATTTATATATATATATATATATATATATATATATATATATCCATAGGTGCCTAAGTCAGACCCTGAGTGATACGGATGGATTGAGCCTATGCCCTCAAGTCCAAAAACAAAGATTTTTTGCTAATAAGTTGCCCAACCACATCAGTTCAACACACAAATACTCGGATTTGGGTTTTCTCAAATGGTGGGGACCATGTCAAGTGAAACTTTCTAATTTGTTACCATGGGGTTCCCTAAGTCGATACGGGTTTTACGTAGGAAGTGATACGGAGCCTATCGCGACCGAAACAAGCCATTTTAAAAGAACACTGGGTACAAATGTTGTGTAACGTCTTTCCCTACCAGTAGTTATTACGGAAGGTCTTGGAAGGCAGTACACAGGCAGTACAGTTGAGTACGGACCCCCAAAACACTGATTATTTACATTTCGTGGGTGTCCTAAGTCTAGGTCAGAGTTGCACAGCCTCAATTGAAACATGTTGGGCCTCGGTTTTGCTCTATATCAAGATATAGCGTGCAGAACAACTTTTTCTTTTTTTTTGAAAATTCAAAATTCAAAATTCAAATATGTTATGAAAATAAATTCAAAAAACATTTTTTTTTTAATTTGTCTTCAAACATCCACATCTGAACTCAGTTTTTGATTTGGGGTAGATCATTGAAAACACACCCTAATCCTGAGCCATGGTGTGGTAGGCCACAGGGAGGTGAAATCTTGAGATGTGCAGCTATTTCAGTAGATTCCGAGGCCAAGGCTGAAGCGCAGCCTCCGACCTTGTAATAGGGGTTCGATAAGCCTTTCGTCCCGAGGTACCTTTCTTCGGAATAGCTCGCGCGGCCTCGTATCTGATGCGATCTGGATTTGTATCACTAATTATCGCACATCTGATGTACTGCCACTGGCCTGCCAAACAAGGCTGCTCGCGACCAGATGCGAAAGCGCACGAAAAGTAGCTGCGCGCATAGCTGACACTGTCGCGAACAATATGAGCCTGACAGAATTCGATTCCGAGCCGTTTGGGCCATAGACGGCTCTGTATCAAATTCTTGTATCGACTTAGGGCGTTTTCGGACTTAGGCACCTATATATATATATATATACTAGTACATTGCCCGTGTGGCCGGAGGCCACCCCCCACCCCACCCACCCAGGTCCTGGGTCCTGCTCTGGCCTGGGTTGCATAACATGCAACGCCCTTGAATGTACCCCCCCCCCCCCCCCCCCCCCCCCTTGCTCATATGCACACAAGCAAGATATTTCTCCCTTTGCAAAATATCGAACATATGCCCCCTTCCTTTCCCTACTATAATTTACCCCCCTAACCCCCAGCCTCCAGGACCTACATGATCCCTGTTTCCCCCTGCCCCCCATCCCCACCCCCTTGACACACACTATGTTTATCCCCCTTGCACCCCACCTAACCCCCAGTCATCTCCACACCACCCAAATATACCCCCCTACCCCCCAGCAATCTCCGCACCACCCAAATTTACCCCCCACACACCACCCTGTCCCCTCTCTCCTTCTTCACCTCTCCCACTTCACCTCTTTCATCCCCCCCCCTCCCCCCTCGTTTCTGTCTCCTATCCTTCTTTACTTCTCCTTCACCCTCCATCCATCTCCCCCCTTCTGTGTTTTCTTTCTCCTTTCCTCCTTGACTTCCCCTTGACTCTTGACCCTACCTCCATGTCTCCCTTTTCCCACTGTCCCCTGTCCTACCCCGTACGCATAGGACAGGGCTGGGAAAGATTTAGCGCTAAGCCACTGACCAGCCGGATTCGAGAAAGGATTGTAAGATTGCGATTAATTCAGTCCAGTTCCGAGTGACTCAGAAAGCAAACGAATCATCAATTCGAATTATTCTGGAGGCGCTGGCCCTCTCCTTTTATTTGCGCATGAGGCCCACGGATGGAGGAGTCAAATCGGCTCTTGGAGATTCATTCTCAATTTGCCTGAAGGACCCCCTGAAGCTGTAAATGTTTCTAACATGCATGACTTGTAAATCTGATTACGATAACGGACTGCTTGCTGGGCGAAAAAGCACAGGAGCGGCCACGCAGGAAGCTGACAAATCTCGAGTTTGTAAACTGAGGTCGTAGCCTACAACTCTGCAAGTTGCAGGTAGGCGGAAGCATGATGAAGGTCTGAAGAGGCGCTCATGATAGAATGAGCACTGAGGATGGATGGGCGCTTAGGATGAATGGATGTTCATGATGAATGTGCTCTCAGAACAAATGAGCGCTGAGGATAGAATTAGCGCATGGATAAGCGCTCAGCATAAGTTGAGTGATCAGAGTAGATTGAGCGCTGAGATCTAAGTTGCCCTGAGAAATTTTCGCTGAGAAGATTTCGGGGAGGGGGGCATTATTACTTAATTTGCCACCGTGAACTCCAGAACGACCGATTTCAAAAAAGTCGCCGGTCATGGCCAGTCAGAAATTCGTTGGTGAAGCATTTCTGTATGTCTACATATATATATATATATATATATATATATACGAGGGGGGGGGCAAGAAAAAAGCTGCCGTACCGCACCTTCGCTTTGGATAGAGCCTATCCTCAAACTATATAAAAAAAAATTGAGCCGAAATAAAGTTGTACAAAAGTTAGAGGGGTCCAAAGTTTTTTTCAACCAAAGCGGCCCAAATCTTAACTTCGCGATAAATCACGTTTGGGTAACCCCATGAAAGATGTAAGAGCATAACTGAAAAGGGCTTTAAAAGATCTTTCGAATGACCCCCATTTTAGGGGGGGTAGGGTGAGGTAATTGGGTTTTAGGAGGGGGTGGGGGGGGGAGTAAAAAAACTTTTAGCCAACTTTATTTTCCCTCTCTTTTTGTATGAAACGTCCACAATTCCAACTCCCATCTAAATCGTACACCATATCGAAGGTGCGGTCCAAAATCTGTCTTTCTGCCCCCCCCCCTGTATATATATATATATATATATATACTAGTACAGTAGCCCGTGTGGTCGGTGGCCAAACCTACACACACGTAGACAAACCACCCACGCCCAAATCATAGTACGGTGCCCGTTTGGCCCTTGGCCACACCTGTTTGGGACAATACAGTAGCCTGAGTGGCCGGTGGCCACCCCCCACCCCCACCCACTTACCCAGGCCATGGAACCTAGTCCGATCTGCGTTACAGAACGGGTAACGCCCTTGCATGTGCACCCCCCCTCCACCCCCCCACCCCCCACCCCTCTCTCTACCCTAAACACTGTCAAGATACTAGGCATCTCCGCCCTCGCTCCACGCTCCCTGCCCTCTCCCCCCGCACCCACATAGACAGACACCTCTTGTCCCTACCTATTCCCCTTCTGCTTCAGCTGTGGCCTCCCACCCTCTCATACACACATACCATCCCCCCCCCTCCCCCCCCCTCCCATCCACACCCACAGTATCCCCTACTTTCCCCGACCTCTCCCTCCCCCTCACCCCACCCCATGAACACACACTCTCTTTCTCCCACCTTCCCCCAACCACCAACACTCTCACACACACACTCTTCATCTCCCTACCTCATACCCTTTACTCCAGCTGTGGGATTCAATCGTGCAAAAAGAGGGGTTTAAGTGCAGGCTGTGTTTTGAACCAACCAAGAATTTGCGAACGCTCAGATTCAGATTCAGATCAACACCGGACTGGCGCAATCGCTAAGCTACAAACCTGCAGCTTCTTCTTCTCGTGCAGTGCCCCAGTTGGGAAGACTCGAGCAACACTCAGAACAGCAAAAATCGGAGCGACGTATTTCACGATATTCGAAACTTCGAAAAGAGCTTGCATATATGGAATGCATGGTGCAAGCGCGAGAGTGTGCAGGGGGACGGAATGGCCTTGGGTCTCTTGATGCAAGGGAAAGATCTTGCTGAGATGCAGGGGGAAAAGCTTGTAGGAAGACGGACTGTTGTGCTGCCGAAATCAGATGGATGAACGAGGGGGGAAAAAAGGATAAATCGGGCGGGATGCGCTACAAAAATAATACGCAGGAGGCGGAGTTCGCACTAGGTAGAATTCGGAGAAGGCTAAATAAGGCAGAAGTTGAAGCAGGAGGGATTAAATGCGGGAATTTGCTGGGCGGAAAATGTCTGGGCGGGAAGTCGTTGAAGTGGGTTACGCGATGACACCACCGCATACGCGACCAAGACCATGATTTCTTTATATATATATGGTCGTGGTCGTGGTCGTGGTGGTGTCATCATCGCGTACCCACGTGCCATGGGCGTGCGAAGTGTAACCGACTGCCAACCGACTTTCTGTACACTCAACTCGCAACACCCCGCCCCGCGAATTTTTCAAATGCCGAAACTGAAGATGCGCAAAGCTAAGCGCGCGCGCTCATTTCATCCCCACACTTGCCTCCCATACTATGACTGCAAGCAATTTAGATCCAGAAGATCGTCTCCTCGGAGGTCATCTGCTGACCCTCGCTTTGCATGGCACTCAGAATAATCGTTTCGGTTCATTGCTTCTTCACGGATCATGCGACCATGATGCATGCCAACGGTCCTAATGGACAGGAGGGCCCGCAACACCGCCAGCCAGCGCTCAAAGCGAGCTTGCATGAGCAAGGAAGAACTGGACAGAGATGGGCAGAGCCAACAAGAGTCGACGTGTGGCCCACGCTGCCCGACCCGAGGAGTTACGCCAGGCTCATAATCAAGCCGGACGTGAACAACGCGATCCCATGCCTCAGGATGAACGCGAGGCTGCTCTTAACCAAGCCAGGCGTGAAGACTATGCTTTCCAACCTCAGGAGTTACGCCAGACTCATAATCAAGCCAGACATGCAGATCGTCATGCTTATTTCTCCGCCAGCGAGCGTCGCCACCGTTCATCTCACGCATGCGCACTTTCGCCATGCCATCGCATCGCCTTTGTCATGGTTGGCTGGTTGTTGCGATTAATTCGACTTTGTTCAGATCGCCACGGCCATTCCGTCCCTCTGCACACTCTCGCGCTTGCACCTCTCATCCCACATCTGAAAGCTCTTTTCGTTGTATAGAATATCGTGAAATATGATTTGTGCTGTTCTAAGAGTTGACTATATGAGTATCAACTGGGGCACTGCATGAGAAGGTGAAACTGCAAGTTTGTAGCTTTGGAATTCCACTGGCCCGGTGATCACGGGATCTG
Organism: Chlamydomonas sp. ICE-L; assembly: GCA_013435795.1. NCBI lineage: Eukaryota > Viridiplantae > Chlorophyta > Chlorophyceae > Chlamydomonadales > Chlamydomonadaceae > Chlamydomonas > Chlamydomonas sp. ICE-L. The sequence goes on along the minus strand of JACBWV010000347.1, from coordinate 948,610 downwards.
AGCGTTCCCAAGTTGTTGGTCTGCACTTTCCCCTATTTCTGCAAGATTAAATCCCACAGCAGGAGTGAAGGGTATAGATAGGGAGGAGGAGAGTGTGCGTGCGTGTTGGTGGTTGGGGGAAGGGAGGCTTTTGGGGACGAAGGTGAGAGAAAGAGAGTGTGTGTGGATTGGGTAAGAAGAGGCCGGGGGAAGTAGAGGATACTGTGGGTCTGTCTGTGTGTGTGTGTGAGGGGGGGGGGGGGAGGGGGGGGGGGGGGGGGGGGGGGGGGGGGATGGAATACGTGTATGACAGGGGGGGAGGCCACAGCTGAAGCAGAAGGGGAAAAGGTAGAGAGAAGAGGTGTGCGTCTGAGAGTGCGGGGGGAGAGGGAGTGTTGGTGTGGCCACCGGCCACACGGGCTACCGTATTAGTATATATATGGACTTCTGTGAACAGTTACTACATGGATTTCTGTGAACAGTTCGCGACCCCCCCCCCCTGCGCTAGCTGGCTTTCAACTTAATTAGCGTTACTAATAGCAAAACACCCAACTACCCACCCTGGCTATCGGCTGAATTCGCGGGTTAGTAATAGCGTATCTCCCATCTCCCCACTCCAGTCATAAATGTCCTTCCGCATTCCCAATTTTCGAACTGACAAAGCAGATGAATGCGAATCGATCAATTTTCTTCCGCATTCGATCTGAGCGCCACTGTAGACCAAGTATGGCGCTCAGACTCATTGTCTACAATCTTTTGCTACTCGATGCATGCATGCGCCCAATCAACCAGATTTAGGCAGAAGGCGACGAATACAGCCAGCAAACTTCTCGATGCGGTCTTCTGCTCATGCTCCACGATGCGTGCCAACGGTCCTAATGAACATGAGGGCGCGCAACACCGCCAGCCAGCGCTTAAAGTGAGCTTGCCAGAGCAGGAGAGGAAGGGCTAACAATAATTATCACGATTCCACCATTGCATTTCTTTATATCACCATGCCTCTTTTCTCCGCCTGCGAGCGTAGCCACCATTCATTTCACGCATGTGCACTTTCACCATGCCTGTGCATCAATTGTGTCACGGTTGGCATCCAGTGGATGCGAGCAGCCATTTCCTTCCCATTTCTCGCACTTGGACCGCTCATCCTATCTACGCAATCTCTTTTCATTGTTTCGATGATCGTTAAGCACGACGCTGCGATTTTTGATTCAGCAGGCGTTGACCGGACGGAAGTCGAAGATTTATACCATAGAATCAGGAAACATGTCCCACGCAGTATGCTGTACCGAGGGCAGAGGGCAGAGTTGGCTGAATGAGATGTTTTGAGGTCAAACAGACATATCCCCGGCCCAATAGCATGTCAAGAAGATGCTGCAGGCAAGTCGTAATGCGGCGCGAGCCCAGTTTTCTCCGCAGGATTCAATCGTTCGCAAGTGGGTGGATTGGATCCGCTTGGTAAAATCACCCACAGGTCTGCCTTTTGTCCCCCCTTAGTCTTCCTCCTGATCAAACCTCGCAGCTAAAGTGGCAGGGTAGGGAGCAGTAGGGAGAAGAAGGGATGACTGATGAGTGTGTTTGTTTTTGTGGGTTTTGGGCTTTGGGGGTGGGCAGGGGGAGGAGAGAGAGATGGGGAGCAGGGGACGTGTGTGTGGTGTGTGTGTGTGTGTGTACAGGGGGGGGGGGATAGATGGAGAGAGGGGAGGGTGGATGGGAAGTAAGGGAGGGGGGTTTGAGACAGAAAATAGGAAGGAGGCATGAAGGAGGCGAGAGGGAGGGGCAAAGAAAGAGGGGAGGAGGGAATGAGGGAGGATTGTGTGTGCAAGGGGGCGTGGAGGGGTGACATGAGGCATTTTGCTACACATGCCTCCAGTTTTTGTGTGAAAAATGCAAAAGATATTCATGCTCACACCGGAAATTTCATGTACATACAAATGTTCATCAGGTTTTGTGAAGAAAAAATGAGTCTAAATTGCCCTTATGCAGGTTTGTATGGGTGGGAGGGGTGGCGGGTGGCCTTGGCCACACGGGCAATGTACTAGTATATATATATATATATATATATACATGGAATTGAAACTGTGGGTCTTTTATTGCAGAGTCCGCAGAGCTTGAGGATCATGCTGAGCTGGTAGCTGCTCTGAGTGACGTGGATGATGATGACGACGACGACGACGTTGACAACTATGACGACATTGATGACGAGGATCTAGATGATGCTGACCTGGATAAGTTGAATGACCTGGAGAATGATCCTGAGCTGGCAGCTTATCTCAAGGTGTGTGGCGTGTGTGCGTGTGATTTTAGTTCTGAAAGGTATTTCACCCCAGGACGTGGGTCTCTCGACACAAGCTGTGGTGTGTGGTGTACCGGAGTGTGGTGTGTGGTGTGGTGTGGTGTACCGTGACCTGGATAAGTTGAACGACCTGCAGAATGATCCTGAGCTGGCAGCTTATCTCAAGGTATGTGGTGTGCAGTGTGTGGGGTACAGTGTATGTTTTGTGTGGCTTGGACAGGTTGGTGAAATGTGGTGGGGTGTAATGTGTGGTATACGGGGTGAGGTGTTGTAGTGTTGTGGTTTGTAAGGTGTGATATGTGGTGTGTGGTGTGTAATGTGTGGTATACCGGTGTGCCGGTGCTAGTGTGTGCCGCTGTACCCGGTGTTGATATGTCGTGTGTGGTGGAAGTGTGGACTTTCAGGTAATCTCGATACGGTGTGCGGTGTGGAGGTTAGCGTGTACCGGTGGATATGTGATCGCTGGGTGTGTGTTTGTAGTGTAAATGTGTGGTTATAACGGGGTGGGGTCCGTTGCGTAGTGTAAGGTAAACAGTGTGGAATGTGTGGTGTCACGTTGAGTAGTGTACCGGTGATGTGTTGATAGAGAGAGCTATGTTGTGTTGTGTCATGTTGCGTAAGTGTGACAGCGTGTGGTGTTTGGTTGTCCTGTGGTAGTCTTACCGTGGGTGGATTGTGTGGTGTCCTGTTGCGTAGTGTACCGGTGTGTGGTGTCCTGTTGCGTAGGTACAACAGGTGTCGTGCGTGTGTGGGGTCCTGTTGCTGGAGTCGCTGGGAAAGGCATATCTGCTGTGGTGTGTGGTTGGAGGTGGCAAGTAGTGTGGACCGGTGGTGTGGTGTCTGTTGCGTAGTTGGTACCGGTGTTGTGTGGGAAATTGTGTGGTCCTGTTGACGTAGTATGTAACGGGATGATGAAGTGTTGATGGTCCTGTTGAGTATTTGTACAGGCGGGGTGTGGTGTGTGGTGGTCGGTTGCGTAGTGTCTGTACCAGGATCTGTGCTGTGATTGTGGTGTCCTGTTGCGTAGGGGACGTGTGGTTGTTTTGTGTTGGTTTTGTGGTGGTGTCCTGTTGAGTAGTGTTACCGGTGTGTTGTGGTGTTCCGTTGCGTAGTTGAATTACAGTGTGAGTAAACAGGTGTGTGGTGTGTGGTGTCCTGTTGCGTAGTGTACCGGCTGTGTAGGCTGTGTGGTGTTCCTGTTGTGAGTGTGACCCGGCTGAGGGTGGTGTGGTTGTCATGTTGTAGTAGGGTAAGGACTGTGTGGGTGTGATGGTGTCCTTGTTGGCCGAGTCTGTTTGTAAAGGTTGGTGAACTAAGACGTTTATGTTAGTGTTGCGTAGTGACCGGTGATGTGGTGACCTGGATAGAAAATAAGTTAAGCAATGACCTCGGGCACAAATTGATCCTGAGTGGACATCGCTATCTCAAGTTATGTGGTTTGTCGGATGTAGAGGCGTACATAAAACTGGGGATGTATGGTTTGTGTTAGATTTTTGTTTGTAAGGTGGTGTGGTTTGTGTGTTCTGGTAGATGGCAAGCCCAAAGAAACCTGTGTGGTTGTTTAATGGTGTGTATCAGGGATTGGTCTGGTATGTGGTGTTGGCGGTGTGTGCGTGTCGTCCCAAGTGGACTAGGGGAGTGATTTGTGGTGTGGTGTTCCGGCGCTGCTGTGGTTTTGTGGTTGTACCCGTTACCTGGAAATCTAATTTGAAGACAAGGAGAACGATCTCCTGAGTTGGCTCTCATCTAAAAAGTATGTGGTGCCACGTGGTCTACTAACTTTGCCAAATTGGTCAGAGCGCTTTTTGTGCCAAAAAGCGCAAAAAAAAACTGTGCGCTGCGCCTGCCCACAGACGTTGAAAAACTGCGCGGAGTATGCGGAGAGGCTCAAAGACTGGCCAGTGCTGCCGCGTAGTAGTACACTAGAAATATGTGTGGAAGAAGGAGAACTGATGTGTAGTAGTTGTTAGTTTTGAGAGTATTTGTTGCAGGAGTGCGGGTCACTTGACCAACAAAACTGTGTGTGTGGGTACAGGGTTTTTTGTGTTGGTCGTGCGATATGTGGTGACAGTTTTGAGAGGTATTTGTCTGCGGGAGGCGGGTCACTTGGCACAAACATGTGGGTTGGCCTGGTGTCAAGGGTGCCGATGTGCTGCTGGGTAGTTGTACGTGTGGATAATGCGATCTTGTTTGGAGAGCATGGCATGATACCAAATAGGCAGCATTTGTGACGAGTTTGATCAAACGATTTGAGTTGTACATGTAGGTAGAGAGGTGAGTTGATTATACTGGATCGATAGTGTATGCTGCGTAGAGACAAGAGGGTGCATAATTGCACGCAACGAAACACCGTTTTGTGTCTACAAAAGAAAGACACTAGAGCAATTCACACCAACATTCCAACTTTTTGTTTTTTTACAAGGATTTTTGCCCCAAATGTTCGCCTCAATTTTTCCCTGGCAGGAAGCCTTGGAGGTAGATGACGAGGATGAAGACGGTGATATGTCGGATCTAGGATCAGGCCTGGATGATCTTGATGATTACATTCACCAGCTGGACGACGAGATCGAGACCTAGACAGAACCCAGCCCAGCCAAGACGCCAAAAGCAGATTGACAACATAGCTTTTTTCGTTCCAGTTTAGTTAAAAGCGGAACCCCAAAAGAGGGTGAAATGTGGAATTAAAAAGCGAAGCCAATGCCTTTTAGGGTTTGAGACCATCCGTGTGCCTGTAGTAGCATCCGTATGCCTGTAGCTCACCATTCTGACAATCTGAAAGAGCACTAAGTCTAAAACGGGTAAATAAATAATTACAGCTGTAAGTAAGGCCCCCGGTCTAAATCTTCAAGAACACGCTTTTGATGCAACCCAAAATAGCGAAATTCAGTGCCCTGCTTGGGAGTCATAGCTTTTCTCTCCGGCTACGAGCAGCAGCTTCTAGGCAGCTCCCCTGAGTGTCTAGTCAGCTAAACCTGATGCAAGCTAGTGCACCTACACTTGAAGCTGGGACAACCAGCGTTCCTGTTTTGTTGACTTCTTGGGGCTTGGTCTAGTGTAGTGATTTTTTTAATGAATTGGGCATAAACATTAGGTATATGGCAGCCATATACCCAGGTGTAGACTTTGGTGGGGCAGAAACATTAATTATATGGCAGCCATATACCCAGGTGTAGACTTTGGTGGGACGGAAACATTAAGTATATGGCAGCCATATACTTAGGTGTAGGTTTAGAAAAGCACAAACATTAAGTATCTGGCACGCCTGATATTGCTTACAAATGGTTACATAAAAATCGGGCTGTCAAATTTGCTGTGTAACACACAACTGTGTTGCTTTGACCTCAATTATAAATATCTTGGTTACCAGTGGCATGGTACACAAATTGTCAGCTGTACTACTAGGACACGAGTGCCTTATTGGCATCTAATCAGATGCCAATAAGGCACTCGTGTCCTAGTAGTACAGCTGACAATAATGCATGTCCCGGGAGGAGAACAGATTACCCAGAGGTTCCACAAATCCACAGCCAAGCTCTCGGCTATGGTCTTACGCTGGGGGCAACTTAGTACTGATCAGACCCGCACCCCGCCTGTGTACCGCGACCTTCTGGGGAGGATCGAACCCCCCCGTTTTCCTCCCGAGTCAGGCATTATTGTTAGCTGTACACGGAGCTCTAAAGATGGTGTTCCAGGTGCCTGGGGTCAGTCCTAAGGACTGCGCCTTGGTCGGGCGACTAGTCTTCTGTTTCTTATACTTTGTGAGCATCTTGGATACTTTGATTTGTGAGGCCGAAGTGGGGTTGACTCTTTATACGCATGGGCTACTATAACCCCAATTGCTAGCCCTAGGCATCTGGGCCAAGGCAGTTATTATTTTCAAACGTGGTCGCCCTCGCAGGCTTTTTTGAATATCGACCGTCCATCGTCGAGCGCCTGTCGTCCCTGTCAGCCACGTGACCACGACCTGGTGGTGACCACTCAAGCATCCGAAAGCTAGAAACATTTAGTATCTTTTGGCACGCGCGATGCTTCAGCCAAAGCATCTAAAAGCCTGAAAAATTAAGTATAAGGCACGCGCGATGCTCCAGCTAGGTATCTCACAGACGTAAACATTAAGTATATGGCACGCCCGATGCTCTACCCAGAGATCTGAAATCCGAAAACATTATACAGTATACACACCTTGGAGCCCGATGGACCAAAACGGAAATAAACATTAATAATCGGGCGTTCCCGATTAATTGGGCTTAAAAAACATTGGTCTAGTGGCTGGCTGAGGGACATTCATCAACTAAGTAAACCCGGATTAATACAGCTAATTAAAGAATGGAGGGAAGACCTCCCCGTGGAAGCTGATTAGCAGGCTTGTACTTGATGAGGCAAGAAAGCTTTTCAGCTAATTTTCTAGAAAATTTGCTTTAAAGCTTTCTTGTGCCTGGCTCTGCCTCTGCCTCTTAAAAGTGTCTTACTTGGTTTACAAAAGAAAGTAGGTAGATCTCTAACTTGGTTACATGGCTCCAAGAAACTCTGATTTGAGACAACTTTACATAGCCCGCTACTTTCAAAGTAGTGTATTGAGGGACAGAGCGGTAACAACCTACACCTCGAGATAGTGTCATGATACAATTCGCTCGATAATGAGTAATGATAACGCCAGTTGGGGCGTTGTATTAAGGGAGCCCTGTCTTAAGGCGGTAGAGAACTGGCTGCGAGAGAGAAAGGGGGAGAGGGTTCGTTACATAAACTCGGCAAATCACTGCCGAGACTGGACAGCAGCACAGCCTGCCAACCATCCAATTATAACACGGAAGCACGAGGTTTTTTTAGGCACCCCCACAAACCTGAAAACAAACTAGGTCAAGTCAAAAAAAAGAAAGCAAACTAGAGGCGGAAAGAAAAGCGGAAAGGGGAGCGTGAAGGGGAAGGATGCCGAGGCAGGCATTGTCCAGTGCATTGTTCGGAAACGGAAGTCAGATGTCAGGTCAGGTTGCATTGACAGGCAGTTTGACCAGAGGGGTAGGAACCCTAGCGGATGATTTTGCGGGCGGTCAGGCGGAAATGAGTTGCTGGGTGGACTGGGGCGGAACAAGTTCTTAGAGCGTGTCGCAAGCGACACGGAAAATCGCTTTAGCAGTCACCGGAAGGGAGTTTCGAAACTAGTGGAGAAAGTAGCTACTCGTAGCCGAATAGAGCTACAAACATTGAACAACTTTTGCGAAGGATCATGACCGCTGCGATGATGATAACTCTAGTCATGCGCACTCCAACTATGAGCAAAAATTGTGGGTGCGGAGGTGATCGGAAACGTTCAAACGCCTGGACAGCTGTCGGACAGACAGCGGACAGCGGACGGCTTTAGCCCCCTCTGGACCCCCTAGGGCTTCACCCCCCAGGGGGTCCAGAGGGGGCTACAGCGAAAAACTTTTAAGATATGTCCCGCGTTAATAAGATATGTTCCTCGATAATAAGAAATGCCCCTCGTTATCATAAGATAAGTATTTATTATGTATTCATAGTTACGGGCTCGGACTCGGACGCGGACTCGGACTCGGTGTTGATCGGAATCAGAGATCTCTGATCGGAATGTAGCTGGCGGATGGGAGCTGGCTGTACCGCTGGGTCAGGAAAGGTTTATATGCACTGTTCCAGCTTGCGCCGGCTTGCGCTATACTTCTCTGCTAGTCTCATGCCCCGTTATCCACGCGTGTAGGGTTATCCACTGTTGTCCTTTCCCCCCTCACTCCGTGCGCGCTCATCCGTCTCATCTCATCACCTGAGCCGTGCACAAATCAGTTGTCCCCATTCCGATCTAAGAGGGGAAATAGCTTCTTTCAAAAAGCAGTTCCGCAAGTTTAAACGTCCAACCTCCAACCTCCAACGCGAAACGTCTATCGCTTCATCGCATCGCTTCATCACATCCTTCATCGTATCCTTCATCGCATCAGTGAATTATAAACCAGCTATACCTGGAGCCTTGCTTTTCTCGGCAACTCCGACCGGATCCAATTGTTGACTGCTGCTAGTACAGTATCCATCCGGGAGCGCGCATGCTGCCGAGAGCATTAGCTAGCTTCAACATGCCTAGAAACCCCAACCTGCGCGCACTCCTGTGCGCGCTGCTCTGCTTTCTGATCTCAGTGAATGCAGAGGTTGAAGTCTCTAGCAGGTGCGCGCACAGCTTCTGGATTCTAGATCATTCCATGTCGCTGTCATTGATGATCAGAGCTTATCCGAGTGTTGACCAACATACTCATGCGGCATGCGTATTTGCAAGTCACACCTCTCATGTTACGTGAAACGAATCGGTCTCAGCCCCCTTGCCCCTAGGGACCTGCATATCATATGATGTTGAACAAAGGCAAGTATGATATCATACGCTATAATATTATACAAACTGCATCCTATGATATTGTATATAATCTTTAACTTCAGCCTAGTCGTACTGCCGGCATCTAATTATATCATACGCTGAGATGATATCATATGAGATCACATGATGACATGAGATCGTATGACCTCATATGATGACATGATATATTTTGATACCATATGATGACATGATATATTTTGATACAATATGATGACAACGGAATCGAGAAACAAGTCAGTTAGTTTAGACAGTTGGCTTTGTGGCTTCATGTGGTCGGACAGACAGTAAACATGGTGGCACTGCCCCCCCCCCCCCCCCCCCCCCCCCCCCTCCCCCCCCTACACACACCTCACCTCATCCCATCCCAGAAGAGGGGGCTGCACCCAGAACACTGGTCCAGGGGCAGCCAAATAGTCTATAGGTACCAGCCTGGCACTGAATGAATAAATAGTACGCATTATTACGAGGCGTGAGGTTGAGGGGGCCAGCCCGTTCGCTTGCACTGGGGACAACCACCTACATGAACATCATTTAATAAATACAATAAATAAATAGTGCACATTATTACGAGGCGTGAGGTTGAGTGGGCCAGCCCGTTTGCTTGCACTGGGGCCAATCACCGACACTGGATAATTGACATTTTTGGGGCGCGGGTGGGGGGGCGCGGGTGGAGCTGTACTTTGACCATTACTTGTAAATAATGTATGCATCCAACATTGAGTCCCTCCTTCATTCCAACCCCCATTCACCGACTCATCCATTCACCAAGTCATCCATTCACCCAGTCATTAAAGCAGTCAGTGAATCATTCATGCATTCATTTGTGCTTGTTTAATGTGTTTACCAAGATACACTCCTTTACCATTATAGACAGCTTTCAAACATGTGTTTTGTGTCCTCATGTATAAAACAATGATCCAACATGTGTTTTGTGTCCTCATATATTAAACAATTTTTACAAATATGTTTTGTGTCCTCATGCATCAAACAATTATTAGACATGTGTTTTGTGTCTTCATATATTAAACAATTTTAACAAATATGTTTTGTGTCCTCATGCATTAAACAATTATGAAACATGTGTTTTGTGTCCTCATGTATTAAACAATGATCCAACATGTGTTTTGTGTCCTCATGTAGTAAACAATTATTAAACATGCGTTTTGAGCTATCATATATTAAACATGTATTGGACATAGCTGTAACACCCCCCCCTCCCACCCATCCATTTCACCCCCCCCCCCCCCTCTTCCCCCCCCCCCCCCCCCCACAACACCCCCCCCCCCCCTCCCCTCCCCCCACAACCACCACCCCACACTCACAAACTCCTTTCTCATGCATGCATTTCCAGCAATAGGGAAAAATTTACCCACCACCACCACCCCACCACCACCCCACACTCACTAACTCCTTTCTCATGCATGCAGTTCCAGCAATAGGGAAAACTTTACCCCACCACCACCCCACACTCACTAACTCTTTTTCGTGCATGCAGTTCCAGCAATAGGGAAAGCTTTACCCCACCACCACCCCACACTCACTAACTCCTTTCTCATGCATGCAGTTCCAGCAATAGGGAAAACTTTACCCCCCCCCCCCCCCCCCACCCACCCACCACCACCACCACCACCACCCCACACTCACTAACTCCTTTCTCATGCATGCAGTTCCAGCAATAGGGAAAAATTTGTATTGGATGGCGTGGCATGGCGCTCCTACAGGGACACCAATCGTGATGTAAGCATTTATGGTTATTATGATCGTTTGTTATTGTCATGCGGTAAGTATGTTACTGGCGTGTCATGGCTTTCCTACAGGGACACCAATGTTGATGTAAGCATGTAACTGGTGTGGTCATGTACTCGTGAAATTCAGGTTATAATTCGGGTCATAAAGGGTAGTTTACGATTCTGTTTAATGTGTCATGGCTCTCCTACAGGGACACCAATGGTGAGGTTTGTGTGTTCATCTGCCCTTGTGTATTACAGGTCATAACTTATGTTAATGTTTAATGTGTCGTGGCTCTCCTACAGGGACACCAATGGTAATGTAAGCATGTTACTGGTGTGTTCAGCTGCCCATGTGATGCGGCTTATAAAGTTAAGTTGAAGTGTATGTTCTACTTGTCTTATGGTGACTACTGCTAGCTCCGGCTTACGCAGTGGTGTCCTTAACTTCACGTCCTGAGAGAGGCGCATTACTCGGATGTAACAATGTCAAAATTTCAAAATTTCGACTTGTCAGGGCTCTTCTACAAGGACACCAATTGGTGGTTTTAGATTTATTGTCATGGGTGAGTCCGGGTGTGGTCATCTGCTTTTGTGATTCAGGTTATAACGCGGGTTATACAGTTTAGTCATAATTCATGTTTTACTAGTTATGGGTGTGTCCGAGATGTGGCCATCTGCTTTCGTGATTCAGGTTACAATGCAGGTTTATAAAGTTTAGTTTCAATTCATATTTTAATTGTCTCGTGTGTGCCCGGGTGTGGTCATCTGCTTTTGTGATTCAGGTTATAACGCGGGTTATAAAGTTTAGTTTCAATTCATATTTTAATTGTCTCGTGTGTGTCCGGGTGTGGTCATCTGCTTTTGTGATTCAGGTTATAACGCGGGTTATAAAGTTTAGTTTCAATTCATATTTTACTTGTCTCGTGTGTGTCCGGGTGTGGTCATCTGCTTTTGTGATTCAGGTTATAACGCGGGTTTAAAGTTTAGTTTCAATTCATATTTTACTTGTCTCGTGTGTGTCCGGGTGTGGTCATCTGCTTTTGTGATTCAGGTTATAACGCGGGTTATAAAGTTTAGTTTCAATTCATATTTTAACTTGTCTCGTGTGTGTCCGGGTGGTGGGTCATCTGCTTTTGTGATTCAGGTTATAACGCGGGTTACAAAGTTTAGTTTCAATTCATATTTTACTTGTCTCGTGTGTGTCCGGGTGTGGTCATCTGCTTTTGTGATTCAGGTTATAACGCGGGTTACAAAGTTTAGTTTCAATTCATATTTTACTTGTCTCGTGTGTGTCCGGGGTGTGGTCATCTGCTTTTGTGATTCAGGTTATAACGCGGGTTATAAAGTTTAGTTTCAATTCATATTTTA
>JACBWV010000347.1:889370-934370 GCA_013435795.1 Chlamydomonas sp. ICE-L | reverse complement strand
GTGCTAAGTATGACAGGTGTGGTATGGGTATAGGGTTCAGGGCCATGTTGGGTGCCTTTGTTTGTGTGTGTGGGGGGGGTGGGGGGGGGGGGGTGGGGGGGGGGGGGGCACAAGGTGTGTTCCTTGTTTGGCGGGAGCAGGAAATGGTGAAGATGGTGCTAAGTATGACAGGTGTGGTATGGGTATGATAGGGCAGGTGTGATATGATATGATGTGGGTATGATGGCAGGTGTGATGTGGGATATTACAGGCGTGGTATGGGTTCTTGGCCATGTTGGGTGCCTTGTTTTTGGTGGTGGTGTGTGTGTGTGTGTGTGTGTGTGTGTGTGGGGGGGGGGGGGGGGGGGGTCTCCTTGTTTGGAGGCAGCAGAGAATGGTGAAGATGGTGCTAAATATGTCAGGTGTGATATGGGTTTAGGGTTCAGGGCCATGTTGGGCGCCTTTTTGTATGTGTGTGTAGGTGTGGAGTGTGGGGTGGGTGGGTGGGGAGGGCACCATGTGCGTTCCTTGTTTGGCGGCAGCAGAGAAGGGTGAAGATGGTGGGAGGTATGAGGTATGAGGTATGGTATGAGGTATGAGGTATGGTATGAGGTATGAGGTATGAGGTATGGTATGAGGTATGCAGAGAAGGGTTTAGGCCGGTTTAGGCGGTAGTTTTGGCGGCAGCGGGGAATTTGAAGATGGTGCTAAGTATGACAGTCGTGATATCCTTGTGTGGGTTTGGGCGTGGGGCTTTGTGTGTGTGCGTGTGTGTGTGCATCTGTGTTTGTGTATGTGAGAGTGTGTGCGTGTCGTGTGTGTTTGTATCTGTGTTTGTGAGTTCGCGTGTGTGTCTGTGTGTGCATCTGTGTTTGTGTGTGAGTGCATGTGTGTGTCTGTATGTGTTTGTGTATCTGTGTGTGTACGTGTGTTTGTATATATGTGTGTATATGTGTGTGTGTGTATCAGTGTGTGTACAGCCCCAGCCGAGCCCAGCCCCAACCTTCCCCCCCCCCCCCCCCCCCCCCCCCCCCCCCCCTATAGCTTGCACACCCACAAGCTGTTTTAGAGAGCTTTGCTGGATTGTTTATTTATCTTTTTTTATACATCCATCCCTCACAACTTTCCCTCCTGCCCCCCACCCCCCCCACACACACACTGACCCTTCCACCCCACCCCACCCCACTCTTCAGCTTGCACAGCCACAAGCTTATATAGAGATTTAAGTTCAAAGGCTTAAATTTTGTGTCCATCCCCCCCGCACAACCTGCCCTTCTGCCCCCCCCCCCCCCCCCCCCCCCCCCCCTCCCCACTCCAAACACCCACCCACACTGACCCTTCCACCCCACCCCCCTCCCTGCAGCTTGCACAGCCACAAGCTTATCGAGAGCTTTGAGTTGAAGGGTGAAAAATGGGCGGCTTACTTACATTCAGGCTCCAACCCTCCGGTAGGTCCCAACCAACTAACCAACAACCCAACCAACCACCCAACCACCCAATCCCCAACAACCTAATACCCAACAAGCTTACTTACATTCAGGCTCCAACCCTCCGGTAGGTCCCAACCAACCAACCAACAACCCAACCAACCACCCAACCACCCAATCCCCAACAACCTAATACCCAACAAGCCAACCAACATTCAGGCTCCAACCCTCCGGTAGGTCCCACCCACCCACCAAACCAACCAATCAACCAACAAGCCAACCAACCAACCAACTAATCCCCAACCAACCACCCCCCAACAACCCAACCATCATAAAGGCTACAATCCTCCGGTACGTCCCAACCAGTCAACCAACCAACCAACCAACCACCCAACCAGCCACCCCCCAACAACCCAACCATCATAAAGGCTACAATCCTCCGGTACGTCCCAACTCGTCAACCAACCGACCAACCAACAACCCAACCAACCACCCCCCAACAACCCAACCATCATAAAGGCTACAATCCTCCGGTACGTCCCAACCAGTCAACCAACCAACCAACCAACAACCCAACCAACCACCCCCCAACAACCCAACCATCATAAAGGCTACAATCCTCCGGTACGTCCCAACCAATCAACCAACCAACCAACCAACAACCCAACCAACCACCCCCCAACAACCCAACCATCATAAAGGCTACAATCCTCCGGTACGTCCCAACCAGTCAACCAACCAACTAACCAACAACCCAACCAACCACCCCCCAACAACCCAACCATCATAAAGGCTACAATCCTCCGGTACGTCCCAACCAGTCAACCAACCAACCAACCAACAACCCAACCAACCACCCCCCAACATCCCAACCATCATAAAGGCTACAATCCTCCGGTACGTCCCAACCAGTCAACCAACCAACCAACCAACAACCCGACCAACCACCCCCCAACAACCCAACCATCATAAAGGCTACAATCCTCCGGTACGTCCCAACCAGTCAACCAACCAACCAACCAACAACCCAACCAACCACCCCCCAACAACCAACCATCATAAAGGCTACAATCCTCCGGTACGTCCCAACCAGTCAACCAACCAACCAACCAACAACCCAACCAACCACCCCCCAACAACCCAACCATCATAAAGGCTACAATCCTCCGGTACGTCCCAACCAGTCAACCAACCAACCAACCAACAACCCAACCAACCACCCCCCAACAACCCAACCATCGTAAAGGCTACAATCCTCCGGTACGTCCCAACCAGTCAACCAACCAACCAACCAACAACCCAACCAACCACCCCCCAACAACCCAACCATCATAAAGGCTACAATCCTCCGGTACGTCCCAACCAGTCAACCAACCAACCAACCACCTAACACCCAGCAATCAGAAAAACATTCAGGCTTGAACCCTCCAGGAGGTCCCCGGCATAAAACTAAAAACCAACCCCCCAACCATCCCCCCAACCAACATTCAGTCTCCAATCGTCCGGTAGGTCCCAAACATGCAACCAAAACCCAACCACCCAACCACCCAACCAACCACCCAACCCGCCCAACCACCCAATCCCCAACCGCCCAAACAGCTTGAATAAAACCCAACCTAATCCAATTTAAACCAAACCAATTCAAACAATTTCAAACCAACCAAACCAACTCGAATAAAAACCAAACTAATAGAACTCAAACCAAACTAATTCAAACTAACCAGACCAACTTGAATAAAACCCAAACTAATCTAACTTATAACAAACAAATCCAAACTAATCCAAACCCACCAAACCAATCCAAACTAATCCATACTAATCCAAACCAACGGAACCAACTTGAATAAAACCCAACCTAATCCAAACCAATCCAAACCCTAAACCCTAATCCAAACCAATTGTTGTATCCATGCAGTGCGTCTTCTCTAACAACTTGTTGTCTCCCAACCAAACCAAGCCAACTCAAACCAAACTCAACCTAATTCAACCTAATCCAACCCCAACCAACCGTTATAACCATACATCGCGTCTTCTCAACCCCAACCAATATAAACCAATCCAAACCTACCAAACCAACTAAAACCAAACCAACCCTTGTATCCATGCAGCGCGTCTTCATTAACAGCTTGGTGGCACCTAACCAAACCAAACCAAACCAACTCAAACCCAAACCAACCTTATCCAACCTAATCCAACTTAACCCAATCCAAACCAACCGTTGTATCCATGCAGCACGTCTTCATTAACAGCTTGGTGTCACCTAACCAAACCAATTCAACCAAGACTAAACCCAACATAATGAAAATCTAACCAACTCAACGCTTGTATCCATGTAGCACATCTTCTTTAACAGCTTGGTGGCACCTAACCAAACCAAACCAACTCAAAACAATTCCAACCTAATCCAACCTAATCCAACTTAAACCAACTTAAACCAAACTTAACCCAATCCAAACCAACCCTTGTATCCATGCAGCGCATCTTCTTCAACAACTTGGAGTCACTTGACCAAACCAAATCAAACCCACCATTGTAACCATGCAGCGCATCTTCTTCAACAACTTGGAGTCACCTAACAAACCCAAACCAACTCAAACCAAACCTAATCCAACCCAATCAAATATAACCCAACTTAATTGTTGTATCCACACAGTGTGTCTTCTCAACACCTCAAAATCAAAATTAATACAAGCCAACAGTTGATTCCATGCAGCACGTCTTCTTCAGCAACTTGGGTACACACAACCAAAACAAAACAACCAAAACCAAAAAAACCAATTATAATCCATCTCTACGCAACCCAAGGCAACCCTAAACCAAACCAACTCAACCAAACCAACCGAAACCAACAAAATTATAATCCAACCCTACGCAACCCAACGCAACCCAGAACCAAACCAACACAAACCAAAACCAAAGCAAACCAACTCAAACCAATACCAAAGCAAACCAAACTAACTCAACCAAAGCAAACCAAACAAACTCAAACCAAAACCATACCAACTCGAACCATATCCAAACCAAACAAAACCAAACCAAACCAACTCAAACTAAAACCAAAGCAAACCAACTCAAACCAATACCAGACCAAAGCAAACCAAACTAACTCAACCAAAGCAAACCAAACAAACCAAACTCAAACCAAAACCATACCAACTCGAACCATATCCAAACCAAACAAAACCAAAACCAAACCAACTCAAACCATAACCAAACCAAACCAACTCAAACCAAACCAACTCAAACCAATACCAAAGCAAACCAAACTAACTCAACTAAGCCAAACCAACTCAAACCAACTCAAACCAAAACCATACCAACTCGAACCATAAACAAACCAAACAAAACCAAAACCAAACCAAGTCAAACCATAACCAAAGCAAACCAACTTAAACCAATACCAAAGCAAAGCAAACCAAACCAACTCAAACCAAAACCAAACCAACTCAAACCACAACCAAACCAAACCAACTCAAACCAACTTAAACCAATACCAAAGCAAACCAACTCATACCAAAACCAAACCAACTCAAACCAAAACCAAAACGAACTCAAACGAACTCAATACTGCTTACCAAACCAAGCCAAACCAAACCAACTCAAACCAAGACCAACCTAATCCAACTCAAACCTAGACCAACCTAATCCAACTCAAACCTAGACCAACCTGATCCAACTCAAACCTAGACCAACCTAATCCAACTCAAACCTAGACCAACCTAATCCAACTCAATCCTTGTAAGCATGCAGCGTGTCTTCTTCAAGAGCTTGGGATCACTCCACCAAAACAAACCTACCCTAAGCTAACCGAACCTAACACCACCAAAACAACCACACAACACCAAAACAAACCTACCCAAAGCTAACCGAACCTAACACCACCAAAACAACCACACAACACCAAAACAAACCTACCCTAAGCTAACCGAACCTAACACCACCAAAACAACCACACAACACCAAAACAAACCTACCCTAAGCTAACCGAACCTAACACGACCAAAACAACCACACAACACCAAAACAACCACACAACACCAAAACAACCACACAACACCAAAACAACCACACAACACCAAAACAACCACACAACACCAGAACAACCACACAACACCAAAACAACCACACAACACCAGAACAACCACACACCATCAAAACAAACACACACCACCAAAACAACAACACAACACCAAAACAACCACACAACACCAAAATAACCACACACCACCAAAACAACCACACACCACCAAAACAACCACACACCACCAAAACAACCACACACCACCAAAACAACCACACACCACCAAAACAACCACACACCACCAAAACAACCACACAACACCAAAACAACCACACACCACCAAAACAACCACACACCACCAAAACAACCACACACCACCAAAACAACCACACACCACCAAAACAACCCTACTCAAAGCTAACCTAATCCAACCCAACTCTGCTCAACCCAAACCATCTCAACACTAACCTTGCATCCAAATAGCGCCAAGTCTTTTCAACCCAAAACAATGACAACTAATTCAACCCAACCAAACCAATGCAAACAAACCTAAACAATCAAAACTAATCCAAACTAATCCAAACCAACCAAACCGACCAAACCAACCAACCAAACTAACGCAAACCATGCCAAACCTAATCCAACTCAAACTTAACCACCCAAACTAATCCAAACCAACAAAACCAACTCAAACCTAACCTAATCCAATTAAAACCAAACCAATACAATATAATCCAAACCAACAAAACCAATTCAGAACAAACCAAACCTAATCCAATTAAAACCAAACCAATACAAACTAATCCTAACCAACAAAAACAACTCAGACCAAACCCAACCTAATCCAACTCAAACCAAACCAATACAAACTAATCCTAACCAACAAAACCAACTCAGACCAAACCCAACCTAATCCAACTCAAACCAAACCAACTCAAACTAATCCTAACCAACAAAAACAACTCAGACCAAACCCAACCTAATCCAACTCAAACAAAACCAACTCAAACAAAACCAAACCACCTCAACACAATCCACGTTTCTATGCAGTGCGTCTTCTTTAACAACGTGGGGTCACCCAACCTAATCCAAACCAACCCAAACCTGAACCAACCTAATCCAAACCAACGGTTGTAACCATGCAGCGCGTCTTCTTCAACAACTTGGGAACACGCAACTAAACCAACTCAAACAAAAACCAACCTAATCCAACTCCAACCGAACCAACCCAACTCAACCCTAGAAACCATACAGCGTGTCTTCTCAACCCCAAACAATACAAACTAATCCAAACCAACCAAAACAACTAGAACAACCAAAACAATACAAACTAATCCAAACCAACCAAAACAACTAGAACAACCAAAACAATACAAACTAATCCAAACCAACCAAAACAACTAGAACAACCAAAACAATCCAAACTAATCCAAACCAACCGTTGTAACCATGCAGCGCGTCTTCTTCAACAACTTGGGAACCCACAAATCTCAGTACTACGACCCTAGAAAGGTAAGAAGGCCTGTGGGCCATGAGCAGGGATTGGTGCACTTGTCTTGAATGGGTCCATGTTGTTGCAGCCAACTCTGTAATTCTCAGCACTACGACCCTAGAAAGGTAAGAAGGCCTGTGGGCCATGAGCAGAGCTGTAAGTAAGGTTGCTGATGTCATTGTAGGGCTCCCCATAGGTTGACTCAATTTGAATTATTCCATGCGTTTTCAGCTAACTCTGCAATTCTCAGTACTAACACCCTAGAAAGGTGACACCTCCCGAAGGGTAGACTTGATTTGAATCGTTCCATGTGTTTTCAGCCAACTCTGTAATTCTCAGTACGACTACCCGAGACATGTAAGAAGGCATGTGGGCCATGAGCAGAGCTGTAAGTAAGGTTGCTGATGTCATTGTAGGGCTCCCCAGAGGTAGACTTGACACCACTTGTCCCATGCTTTTTCAGCCAACTCCGTAATTCTCAGCACTACGACCCTAGGAAGGTAGGACCTCCCAATGGGTAGACTCAATTTGAATCATTCCATGGTTTGTTTAGCCAACTCTATAATTCTCAGCACTACGACCCTACAAATGTAAGAAGGCCAGTGGGCCATGAGCAGAGCTGTAAGTAAGGTTGCTGATGTCATTGTAGGATTCCCCATCGGTAGACTCGACATAACTTGTCCCATGATTTTTCAGCCAACTCCGTAATTCTCAGTTCTACGACCCTAGGAAGGTAGGACCTCCCAATGGGTAGACTCAATTTGAAGCGTCCCATGTGTTTTTAGCCAACACAGCAACTCCTCAGTACTTCAACCCTACAAAGGTAAGACCTCTCTATGGGTAGACTTGATTTGAATCGTCCAATGTTAATCCAGCCAACTCAGTAATTCTCAGTACTAGGAACCTAGAAAGGTCAGAGCTCCCAATGGGTAGACTCGATTTGAATTATTCCATGTTTTTTGTAGCCAACTCTGCAATTCTCAATACTACGACCCTGCAAAGGTAAGACCTCGCTTATGTATACTTGATTTGAATCAGTGTTGTGGGCCCTATCTGTTTTTTCTGGGAGAGAACCAGCACGGGCCCCTCCCCTTGACACTCCCTCAAATATGGTGTAAAAACCCTTAAGGGTTTTTTAGAGACCATATTGACCCTAGGATTCTCTTGGAGCCAGAGGGCTCGACCCCTTTTTTATGAAGGGGCCTTGGAGAGAGTGTTTGCAAGTGCTCTCTCTAAATATGGTCTCTACAAACCCCTATGCATACTTGATTTGAAGCATTCCATGTTGCAGCCAACTCTGTAAATCTCAGTAGTAGGACCCTAGAAAGGTCAGACCTCCCAATGGGCAGACTCGATTTGAATTGGTCCATGTTGTTCCAGCTATCTCAGCATTCATTCACCCATCCCCACACCACACTGCCCAACCCCAACCCAACTCAGCCCTTCAATTCACACACACAGGTTGTTCAGGAAGATGAAGGATCTGTTCTCACCATTATTGCTCTGCCATCCATGTTGGTCTTCATGCATTCATTCATGCATTCATGCATCCATCCATTCATGCATTCATCCATTCATTCATGCATTCATTCATTCATTCATTCATTCGTTCGTTCGTTCATTCATTCATTCATGCATTCATTCATGCATTCATTCATTCATCCATTCATTCATTCATCCATTCATTCATCCATTCATTCATTCATTCATGCATTAATTCATTCATTCATGCATGCATGCATTCCCCCCCATACCACACTGTCCAACCCCAACCCAACCCCACCCTTGAATCCACACACCCAGGTTGTTCAGGAGGACGGGGAATCTGTTCTCACCATTATCAATCTACCGTTCATGTTAATCTTCGTGGCTTTTTGTTTTTTTGCCATGTTAGTGTTTGTGGCTGGTGCTGCGTACGCCATGTTCCTCATGAAAACAAAGCCTGAGCTGTGCAGCCTGTTTTTCATTTTGTCCAACCCCCACCCTTCACTCCACACACACAGGTCGTTTCGGAGGACGGGGGATCTGTCCTCACCATTATCGCGCTGCCATTCATGTTGGTCTTCATTGCTGGCGCTGCGTACGCCCTGTTCCTCATTAAAACCAAGCCTGAGCTGTTCAAGCCCCCTAAGAAGGTCCACCGCACTCGATACGGCACCATCATCCTATCCGCCAAAGAAAAGGCTGAGAAAGCAGAGCAAGAGGCACGGAAGAAAAGTGGGAAGGCTGAGTGATGGTTGGGGAAATGCATGATGACACAGGGATGCTAGTGGGTGGTCGGGGTGGTTGGGGCAATGCATGATTACCCCGGTATGGACCGCACGCGATACGGCACCATCATTCTGTCCTAAAAGAAAAGGCAGAGAAAGCAGAGCAAGAGGCACGGAAGAAAAGTGGGAAGGCTGAGTGATGGATTTGCAATGCATGATGACACTGGGATGCTGGTAGATGGTTGGGGTGGTTGGGGCAATGCATGATAACATGGTATGGCACACCCGATATGGCACCATCATCATGTCCGCCAATCAAAGAAAAGGCTGAGAAAGCAGAGCAAGAGGCACGGAAGAAAAGTGGGAAGGCTGAGTGATGGTCGGGGCAATTCATGATGCCACAGGGATGCTGGTGGATGGTTGGGGTGCTTGGGGCAATGCATGATAACACGGTATGGCACGCACCCGATACGGAACCATCATCCTGTCCGCCAAAGAAAAGGCAGAGAAAGCAGGGCAAGAGGCACGGAAGAAAAGTGGGAAGGCTGAGTGATGGTTGGGGCAATGCATGATGACACAGGGATGCTGGTGGATGGTTGGGGTGCTTGGGTCAATGCATGATAACACGGTATGGCACGCACCCGATACGGAACCATCATCCTGTCCGCCAAAGAAAAGGCAGAGAAAGAAGAGCAAGAGGCACCGAAGAAAAGTGGGAGGGCTGAGTAATGATAATGCCTGGTGGGGCGTGTTCTTAAGAGATCCCAGTCTTACAGCGGTAGGGAACGAGTTGCTATTTTACCTGGACTAAGTTACCATGGCAGTTGACAGCGACTGCGAACAGAAAAGCGCACCCGTTGGAATTGAAATTGAAATTGTTACATCCGTGTAATACAGTTACTCACAGGGCGTGAAGTTAAGGACACCATAGCGTAAGCTGGAGCTAGCTATAGTCACCGACCCGTTGGAATTAAAACCCCGCACATTCAACATTTCAACGAGCTCTATCATATGCTGAGTGATTGATGTGAAACAGCATGCATACTGTATCTGGGGTGAGGTGGGATTGGGTGGGGTGGCTAGACTTACTCATCACTTTGCAATTACCTGCGAGCAGCACAAGCAACCAAAAGTGAGTTGTGAGGCTGGGTGGGGTGGGGTGGGCCTATCCTTTTTCAGTCCCACTCACGAAATCAAAAAGTGGGGCGGCTGTGTGATGGATGTGACGGAGCATGCGGCACTGTATACGGCTGCATGCGGACTGGACTGGACTGCAAGCGACAGAGGATGCGGCTGCATGCAGACTGGACTGCATGCGTCGCAGATACAGCTTCAGAGGTTGGTTGCTTCGCAGACCAGGGCTGTAGGTTGGTTGCGTCTCGGGACGCAGGCTATGCTGGGTCAATTGCGTCTCAGGATGCAAAGCTGGGGATTCTCCTGTATTACCCTGCTTGAGGGTAGGAGAGTAGTTGAGGATGAAATGCACCTTGTGATCGAATGTCTCTTATAATATGTTGAGAGGAATTTAACTTGAACTTTGTTACATACCTTCAGCTAGCAATTTGGCTGCTCGCCGTCTTGGGAAGTGAAAAGGGGAAATTACATTACATTACATTACATTACATGTTAAAGTCTACTTGACACCGCGAGGGTGTATGAGACTCTGTGCTTTAAACAAAAAGAAAAAGCACCCACAAAGCAAAAACCCCATTACATCAGGGGTGTGTCGAGGACAAACAAACCAAACTCCCAACCACCGTTTTGGTGGCGTAGGTATTAAACCCCTTAGAGCCGGACCCAGATCTCAACCACTTACAGTGGCGGAGGTAAGAAGCTAACAAATGAGAAGTCACAAGAAGAAGAAAAAAAGGGATGATAAATTACGGTGCCACTAAGCAGTCCAGGGCTTCCTGTCTTGCTCTTCTACAAGTAGAAAGATAGTCGGCTAGGTTGCTCCAAAAAGACTTAGTGCCATTTCCATTCATAAAGGTTCTGAATGTGGAATCGCAGAATTCCACATTCCATACGGTTAAGTTGGTATCCTCATGGACATGCCTATAAATATCTGTAAACAGCTTCTGGTAGCGGAGGCGAATATCATTATAAAAAGGGCACTCAAACATATGCATTTCATCCTCAGGTTTTTGGAACCCACACATTTGACAGTGTCTCATTGAGCGAGGGATGTGTGCTCTATCCGCCACCCTCATTCTTTCTGTGTTCAGCCAATGGGAACCCATTCTAAACTGTGCTATAGAACGAATCTGATCCTGCTTATGTAAGGCGGATGTAAAGGGAATCAAGCCATTCTCATCATTGCTGTTGGCTGCGAACCATTTTTGGTATCGGAGGCGTTTAAAGCCAACCCTTCTCTCATCAGGGATGTCTCTAACTGCATTGGTGTCACTTGGGTACTTAAACCTCCATGACTCAAAAACTTCAGACATAATACCTTCGACATCGACAGCCTCCAAAATGTTGATGTTTTTACTGGATCCTAGCTTGTGGAGAGCACAACGCAAGTCATGAACCCAGCCAGTGTTGGAGTCAAAAGATTCCTCAAGAGCCATTCTAATGAGATCCTCAGGTTCTTTATGTATGGTCTTGTTCCAGAAGCGCAAAGCTTGTTTAAGCCAAGCAAAACACAACGGGGTTCTACCCAGCTCTTCCATGATAATATTAGATGTAGTAGATTGGCAAACACCCAACATTTGTTTAAGTATACCTCTATGCCATTTCTCACAAGCATGGTCATTTGAGATAAGTGTGTTGTTCAGAATAGAAGGAGCCCACACCTCACAGCCAAAATTCAGGATAGGTTGTACAAGAGAATCAAACAGGTGGGTGAGAATATCAATATTGTATATCTCCATAGTATGGCATCGCCTACGGAGCATGTGGTGTGCCTTTTGGGCCTTAGTGAGCATCCTAGAAAAAGCAGCTTTTGCACGATTGCTTGAGTCACCATCCACAAAGAGGGATCCCAAGTAGATAAAAGATAACTTTGTAGAAAGTTGTGCTCCATCATAGACAAATTTGTAATCAGGATCCATGCGGGCCTCATCACAGAATTGCTTGTTGAAAACGACAATCTCAGTTTTCTTTATATTCACAGCCATCTTAGTAGCCTCACAGAAATCTCTCAGACAGTCAAGCATCGCTTGCATATCTGCCGGGGATTCTGCCATTATAGCTAGGTCATCAGCATAAAGTAACAGTTGCAGAATCTTTCCCCTAAGCTCAGCCCCTACATTTGGGAGCTTGGATTGGAGGAACGATTCAATTCTATCAATGAACAGACCGAATAGGAGTGGGGATAGGGGGTCTCCTTGTTTAACTCCTACAAGGGATGGAAAGGAGGATCCAATGTCCCCATGTAGGCGAACTTGGAAAACAACATGAATATACATGGACTTCAGAATACTGAGATAGGGGTCCTTGACTCCTAGCCTTGCTAAGCAATCCCATAGCAAGTCTCTGTTGACCCAATCATAAGCCTTCTTGAAATCAACAAAAGCCACAAAGAGTGGTTTTTTCTTTTCTCTATATTTATCTACAATATGGTTAAGAATGAATGATGCATCTGCAGTACCCCTACCACTTCTAAATCCATATTGGCCAGCGGCTCTGAGGTTGAATTCTTCTGACCAATCATCTAGTCTACGTAGCATGCAAAGGGAGAAGATCTTTCCTATGGAGTTGCTCACCGCAAGACCTCGATAGTTGTCCTTGTCATACACACTGCCTTTGGATTTGGGTACGAGTACCAAGGCAGCTGCAGCCCATTGGCTAGGGTAAGAAGTCTTCCAGATGAGATTAAACAGGTTAGTCATAGCTTGTACAAATCGGGAGTTGGCTTCATGGGAAGCAAATCTGTACCATTCTGCAGGGATACCATCTACCCCGGGGGAGGAGTTTTTCCGTAGGGATTGGAGAACAGAAAACACCTCCTTGGTGGTAAAGTCTTGACATAACCATGTTGGTGCGGCCTCTATCTGAGGTCCATCAGCTTGAGGGACAAAGTCCCTAGCATCCAGACTTGGATCAATACCTACTTGCACATCAAAGAGGTCTGCAAAATAATCAGTCCAATCATGAATTGTGATGTCTGCCGTAGTGGCCTTGTTAGGCTCACGCACGTCTTTCCAAAAACTTTTCGGATTATGCCGAAGATTCGTATGAAGGTTCTCCATGCGTGTTTCTAGCCACTTCCTCTTCTTTCTTCTGAGAATCCTCTTGTACTCCTTGTGCATAGAACCAGCCAAGTCAGAGCTAGAGCCAGGAAATGTAAACCGGATGCAAACGCGAGCTAGAGCAAACCAGAGCTAGAGCCAGGAAACCAGAGCTAGAGCTAGAGCAAGAGCTAGAGCAAACCAGAGCTAGAGCTAGAGCTAGAGCAAACCAGAGCTAGAGCCAGGAAATGTAAACCGGATGCAAACGCGAACCATTTTTTCTTCATGTTTCATCTTCCGAACCAGGAACAAAAGAGCTGCAAACCTCGAGCTGTCGAGCATCCAAAGCCTGAGGAGGACTGACCTCCCCCCCCCCCCCCCCCCCCCACACACACACACACACACACACACACAAAATATATAAAGACCCATGTAATGGACGTAAATATGGATTCGGGGGGGTGCCAATATGGCGCACACAATGGCATCCTCAGTATTTCCAAACGATAATCAAAATACTCACCCATCCATACCACACATCCTGAGTTTACTCACCCATACTCACCCACCCACACAACCCACCATACACTTACCCCGGTCTTAAGTGGTGCCAATGAACTGCCCTTACCCTGCAAACTCTTCACCACTATCTGTAACACGCTGTCAAGCTTGATCCCCTGCATACTCTTCACCACTATCTGTAACACGCTGTCACGCTTGATCCCCTGCATACTCTTCACCACTATCTGTAACACGCTGTCACGCTTGATGCTGGCAAAAAATGGTCGAGCTGCGAATTCAGAAGCATGTTTCATGCATCCCTTCTCATTGAATACCACACCAGGGTATTTGAACTTAACAATCTCTACTCTATGTGACTTGAGATTCAAATGCTCAGATCAGTGGGTTGAAGTGTAGTGGGGTTGGCCTGTAATAGGTCTAGGTAGGGGGTAAATGAATTAATGGACCAGTCCGAGATGGAATGTAAGGATGGATTAACATAAATAATGGGGGTGGATCTATACCGGTGGGGTTATAGTCATTGGGCATGACCAGGGCAGAGGAGAGCAGGGTAATTCAAAGCGCGCGCTTTTGCGCTTTTGAGCGCTGACTTTTTGACCCCCTCTGCGCTTTAAGCGCAGTTTTTTGCAATCCCTTGTGGGCGCTGCAAGCAATTTTTGCGCTTTTTGCACTACAAAGCGCAGTTTTTTTGTTTTCAAGTGCGCTAAAGCGCTGGCCAATTTGATCATTTGACGTACCCTGGAGGAGAGCCCTTGCACAAGCGCTTTATTACTTCGCATTTATTCGCCTTCTTCCTTGTTTTCTACGGTACCTCTGAGTCTCTCCTCTTTTCCAGTTGTACTATACCGTATACGATTAGGGTACGGAGACATGATACGATGCCGGCAGTCTGACTAGGCTAAAGTTACCATTTATATTTTATATACGATATCATAGTATGCATTTTGTACGAGATCATGTGATATCATACTTGCATTAGGTCAACTTCATATTGATATGCCGGTCTTTCTATATGATACCTTCTGTATCTTCTCAGCATATGCTATTTTTAGCAAAGCATTTTCAGCACAGGTTACTTTCTTTTCGGCTACGAGCAGCAGCTTCTCGGCAGCTCACTGACTCCACCGGGACATGCGTAATGATTTCAACAGGTGCTCCACACTTTTGTTGCCGTTTTAATTTGTGAAAGGAATTTCACCCCAGGAGGTAGGTCTCCTGACACAAACCAGCGACACCGAGAAATCAGTTCGAATGGCGTTGCCACTCCCACAAAAGAGTAGGCGCACCTAGAAAAATCCCGAATGGAATCCCGAGGGAAGCTATCAAGAAGACGGGGTGGTCCGGGGTGGTCTAGGGACCTCCCGCCCCAGTCAATAAGGAGTGAATATGCGTCTAAACCATTTGACATATTTTGCCAAATTGCTGGCTGGAGCTATGTAATCAAGTACAAAAAAGTTCGAGTTCATTGCAGACATCTTTTGCAGACGGTTAACCTGGTAGTTTTGTTTGACTGCCGAAGACGGCGATCCGAGCAGCCAAATTGCTAGCTGACGCTATGTAACCAAGTTCAAATTCAAGTCAATTGCAGGCATAGGTAAGGGAAGGCACTGCGACACGCCGCGAAAAAATTGCAGATCTGCCCAAGTGCCCAGACAGGGCTGATATTATATTCCGAGGCAGCGAATTGGAGTTTCGAATCAGAAAGATTGTGATACTTGGCGCTTTGGTGTGGTGGTGACCATGCTGATTGAGATTGTGTTGATTATGGTGGTGGGGATGATTGTGGTGGTGATGATGAAGAGTACGGTGGTTATGGTTTTGAATATCTCCCCCCTCCTGATCTCCCCCCCTCCCCCCTCCTTCCTAAGTTCTGCCCCCCCCCCCCCCCCCCTCCCCCCCCCCCCCCCCCCAATTCATCCTCCCCCCCATCCCCCCCCACGCACACCCACCCACCTATTTTTTTGAAGATTGATAGGGGCACACTCTTCCCTCGGGATTCCACCTCAATACCTCATATAGGATACGAGGTTTTGGGACTTTCTTTGGGACCTTTATTTGTAGATCTAAGTATTGGTTGGTCCCAAACCGTAGTGTTTGTAGAGGTGATCGTAATAAAGATTATGGTAGTGTGGTGGTGGATATTGTGATGGTGGGGGCAAGGTCATGTCTTGCAGTTTTTCTCGTGGAGGTATTTATACAATATTTCAGTGGTGGTGGTGATAGATGATGGTGATGTTAATTATGATAATGGCAATGATGTTATTGTTGGTGGTGATTATCATGGTGGTGCGTGGTGATGATACTGATGGTGATGAATAAATTGGTGATGATGGCGCTTTGGTCCTTTGCGTTTTGGTGTGGTGGTGATGATGATGGTGGTGGTGGTGGTGGTGGTTGTGATGGTGATGATGATGGTGGTGATGGTGATGGTGGTGGTGGTGGTGGTGGTGATGATGGTGATGTTAACGATGATAATGGTAATGATGGTGATTGGGATCATCGCAACAAAGGCATCATATACCATACTGCCTACCGTGCTGCCTAACCGCTTGTTCTACCTCTTCATTAAACTCACTTTGCAGGACGTGTCTCTTCTACCGATCTCTTCGTCCAGTCCCGTTCGATCAGTTCTTCCAGCATACCGCTGAATAGCAAATCCTTGTTCCTTGTGTCAACAAGTGCCAGCAAGGCCAAGCAAAAGATTGCAAACTGAGAAGGCCCTTCCAGCATACCGCCAGCCAGCAAATCCTTGTTCCTTGAGTCAACAAGTTGTCAGCAAAGGCCAAGAAAGAGATTGCAAACTGAGAAGGCCCTTACAGCATACCGCTAGCCAGCGAATCCTTGTTTCTTGTTTCAGCAAGTTGTCAAGGCCAAAAAAGAGATTGCAAACTAAGAAGGCCCTTCCAGCATACCGCTAGCCGGAAAATCCTTGTTTCTTGTGTCAGCAAGTTGTCAGCAAGGCCAAAAAAGAGATTGCAAACTAAGAAGGCCCTTCCAGCATACCGCTAGCCGGCAAATCCTTGTACCTTGAGTCAAAAAGTTGTCAGCAAGGCCAAGCAAGAGATTGCAAACTGAGAAAGCTCAAGTTGTCTTACTACCTGATTGAATAATGACACTGTCGGTATTCTTGCTTGTCTTGATACATTGCCTAGTTCCAGAGGTGAAGGGCACGCAAGGACCGGCGGAAGCCAAACTAGATTGGAAGCATGTGCTTTCTCTCCCATCAGAAGGCCATGCATATCACGACTGGAAGCAGAAGACTCAAGATCTGGTGCGAGGGCGTCCCTTTGACAGCTACGACCGACACATTCCAGTTCTTGGCTTAGGCCTGAACAATGACCCATTCAGCCTCCTCATGCGGTTATTCTACAGCATTGATTATCCCATCGACAAAATTGTACTGTTCACAGGCAGCTCTATCGACAAGCATGTACAACGCGAGCTGGATCACATCACAAGGCACTTCAAGAATGTTGTGGTCAGGCAGGGCCACGATACCTGGTTGGGAGTTTCAGACTCGTGGAATGGAATCATGATGGAGGTCCCAGATGCGCCATGGGTGTTTATAGTGTCCATGGATGTCGAGTTTGCACTTGGCTCTTTGCAGCGCCTGGCGCACCATGCATGGGCAGACTGGGACAAGAAACAGCTGGATCAGGCCTTCATTGAGTTCTGCAACGACGAGCTCAGTTTCGGGTACTCCGCATTCGTCATGTCTCGCACTATGATTTCCAAGGTGGGATTATTTGATGAGAATATCTACCCCGCATACTATGAAGACACAGAGTATGCCTTGCGTGTGAGGAAATACAATGCAACCCCTGGCCTAAGCATACACATACACTTTTACGGTGACATTGTTGCACTTCATGGTTTGCCCGATGAGCAGGGTGGCGTTGATCATAGGGGTGTAATCAATGCGATGAGTAAACAGGTTTCAGCTATACCAAAGGAATTGATATTCAGAGCTGTTCCCCTTTTCATCCAACCATACCTTACAAAGAAGTGGGGGTGCAAATTCAGTGGACCTGTGGACTGGAAGGAAACATGCATGTTTGCCACTCCGTTTAATGAGACGAACAACATATCATTTTGGCAACTTGACAAATTGCGGAGGGCAGAAATCCTGCATTTCCTTCTGCAAACAAGCTCAGTCCATCCGTCCACAGACCCAGCTCAGCCCAGTCCACCTCAGTCCAGCAGGCCAGCCCATCCTAGCCTAGCCCAGCCCAGCCCAGCCCCAATCCATCCATCCAGGGATCAGGTAAGGCCAGCCAGGCTGACCAACTCGGTCTTTCTCTTGTACGTTGGGTGCTCGTTCTTCATGACGCTTACAGTTCTAGCGCTGTGTACTGTATTCATCATATTTATGGGGAGGCGGCGTCCGTCTGCTCCTCGGGCTGACAGCCACACGGATGTGTGTTCTTGCCGTGTATAATTTGCAGATTGTTTCGAAATACTGGGCAGACATGGCGCATTCGGTGCCTCGGGAGAGTATTTACAGGGGTCACTTTGGGGGGTGGGGGGTGGGGGTGGGTGGGTCCCCTGACGGGGGTCACCTTGGGGGGAAGGTCCCCTAATGGAGGTCACCTTGGGGGTGGGTGGGTCCCTGAGGGGGGTAGCCTTGGGGGGGGGGGGGGGGGGGGGGGGGGGGGGTATGGTCATAGCCCAGGGCTGGGCATGCCGGTATGCAAGCCGAGGATGTGCAGCTTGCAGGAGTGGAGCAGACTGTGGTTAACTGCAATTAGTAACTTTTGATGTTTTGTTTTTACTCCAAAACCTGGCTGGTTATTAACTTCAACCCTTGGCTGGCCCAATGCTGGGTTGCCAGAAGTGCCGGTTTTCACTTGGGAGGTCAGACTAGTAAGCATGTTACCAACTGCCAACCGACTGTAACATGCATACACGAAGAGGAAGCAGAACTACATTACATTACATTGCCCTAGATAGTAAATAGCTGGCACGAGACATTTCCCGCCGTTAAAAAGTATTTGTACTGCCAAAGACGGCTAGCAGCCGAAGTGCTGGCTGCAGCCATGTAACCAAGTTCAAGTTCAAGTGAGCCCTGACAAGCACTCCACAGCATCCTGGAGCGCCTTCCAACAACTATCCTTGCCATGGGCAAGTCTTTAAACTGTCTCATATGCTTAGTGTGCTCCCTGGTTTCTGTAATAATAAAAAACTAATAATCGCAAGGGGGGACTACGAATTGGAAAATGGTGAACAGCCCAGCAGAGTTGGCTGAAACATTCAAATTCAAACTCAACAATTCTCCCATGGAAAATCAAGCAATATGCGTTTATACAATCATATGCCGGCAATAATCAAGACACCCAGGTTGGCCCCAGTGCACTACTTGGCCCCAGTGCACTATAATCAAGACACTCAGGTTGGCCCCAGGTTGGCCCTCGTGCAAGACAATAAACCTATCAGAAGCAATTTAACTGCCTTGCTGGAATCTTCAAGTGTTCTGCAAATATAATACAACTATAAAACTTGCCTGTTGTCAGCGCTAGCTTTCTTATGTCTTTTCTATCGTGTGTCTTCCTCAGGAATGACACAGGTCAATGTCTTTTACACCGTATTGTCACTCGTAGGTGTCAAGAAGGTACCCATGGTTACACGTGGTTCTAGTAAGCCCCGTACCCTAAGTCATGTTGGCGGCACGCCTGTCAACCTTAAGTCTCTACCGAGACTCTGTAAATTATTCGCAAAGCTACCAAAGCTTTAGTTTCCTCCCTTCCGTTCGAAGTCCAGCTTTATAAGCTGACAGGTTATCAGCCCATCAATTGCTGCAAACCACTGTCGTTGGACCACATGCCGAGCATTCCTCCTCATGCTAATGTCACGAAGCTCACGCGTGAAAACGCAGAGGTTTGGATGTTAGAGATGTATTCATTACTCTCTATCTATGGCTGGGAGGTCGTCATAGATCGCGGTCAACTTCAGACTACGATATCTTGGCTGGAAGGAGCTACGGCTAGGTGTGTGGATCAATCCAAGCTACGTCAACGGACTCAACCTGTTCGACACCGACTACCTCCAGGACTGTCTACACCGACTGTCCAACGTCCAGCCCAGACCTATTGGACGCAACGACAAGGCCTGCAGCGCGACGCGGAGGCGGAGTCTACAGCTTGTGCGGGACAAGCTCCGGGAGGAGGTGGGCAAGGGGGAGGTGGAGCGCGCACCCCAGTGGTGACGCGATCTGCTGGCCCCCAACTCGGTGAGAGTTCCTTAGTGGGCACGCCCTTGCCTGTTTCTAGTAGCGCTACCAATGCCCTGTCCTCTGGTGAAGATCTAGACCTTCACCAGACCCAGACCGCTGAGGTCTTAGCTACCCTAGCATCTCGACATGCGCAACACGAACCCTCTATTACAGAATTAGAGGAACTAGTGACAACTTCTAACGACGCAAACTTAGAAGCACTGCGTAGGATTGAAGTTCAGGTCCTTGCTTTTATGATGCTATGCATCAGCCCTGCGCTGCGGTACCACTTTGCGGCCTACGCCTACGCCCAAGATATCTGGGATGAGGTAGAGGGGTGGGTAGTCACCGCGAACGAGTTAAGGGGTCCAACCCTCATGCTAGAAATGAAGCGGCAGAAGATGCGCGCAGGTGACTTTGTTACCACCTACTTTGACGGCATTCGGCATCAGGCCAAGCAGCTAATCCAGGCTGGGATCCCGGTCACTGAGCAGCAGTGCACCGAGATTGCAATCGCAGGAGCGGCTCCTCGTTTCACTGCCTTGCAAGTTCTTTACAGCAGCCCTGATCTGTCTGTAGGTTTCTCAGCCACCCAGCTACGGTACGAGCAGGCTGATATTGCCAATCAGCGCCTTGCCCCTGATCACCCGAATTTCCCCCCGTACTTGCTCGAAAATAAAGCCCATGCTAACCCTCCTCCCCTGCTTTCCCTGCATTGGCTGCAGCTCCTGCAGAGGGTCGACAAGGTGATCGCCGCAACCCAGGCTATGGAGGCAAGGCGAAGCGTGGTGGAGGCAACCCTGCGCAGTCCCCTCGTGGACGTGGCGGTGGGGGAAACGGCAATTCCGCAGTCTGCTCCCACTGTCACTTCCCAAGACATGTGCAGGACACGTGCTGGAAGCTACACCCGAACCTTCGTCCGGCCCGCCCTGGCCAGAATGGCCAACCTGGCAACGCTCCGCGAGGAAATGCTCCTCGTGGGAACGTCTCCCGAGCGGAGTTCGAGGCTCTCAGCAGCCAGCTCTCCGGCTTACAGTACATGTGAGAAGTAGCTCCTGCCTTGATTTATGCTACGACCCCATGGTCCACTCCTACTGATAATTGTCCAGACACCGCTTGGTTTATAGATAGTGCCGCAGGCCGATCGATTAGTGGCACGCAATCGCTGTTTTCAACCCTCACTTTCATAGCTAATGCGCCGTCTGTGCGGTTTGGAGATGGGGTTGTGCAGCAGGCTACGGGTGTAGGAACGATTTTTCTGGCCAGTGAATGGCTAACTGCCCCCATTGTCCTGACCAATGTTCTCTACATCCCTGACTGCCCAGTGAACTTTTTAAGTGTTCATACTACTGCCAAATCTGAGGACTGTGTCGTATCTTTTTCTGAGCATACCTGTGTTGCAAACAAAGGGACTAATACCCTTTGGACTGTCCCTGCCTCAATAGGTGGTGTGTATCACTTTCTGGCCCATGGTTGCACTGTTCCTGCCTTAGCTAATGTAATTGTTGAGCCAAGTGCTGCCCCCCCTCTCTCCCTGGTTGGGTTGTGGCATAGACGGTTTGGCCATCCAGGCCAAACCGCTATGCAAGAACTCATTAATGGGGGATTGGTGGAGGGATTACCCAGCATTTCGCACAAACAGTTGCAGCGCTTTGCGCTGGACCCGTGTGACGCTTGCTGCGTCGGAAAGGCTACAAAAGAGTCCTTTCCAGAACGTAGGCGAGTAACACATGCACCGTTGGAATTGATACACATAGACCTGCAGGGCCCCTTTTGCATCGGTATTAGAATGGAGGTTTACCTCCTCGTGGCGGTAGACGATCACAGCGGGTGGAACGCAGTAGTACCTATGCGCCTTAAGAGCAAGTCTGCGGGATGGATCATAGCAATTATCCGTAACTAGATGGGGCTCTTGCTTGGGGTAGCCTTCAGGTGCCTTCGTACAGATCAAGCGAAGGAGTTTCTTGTGCCAGAATTGACCAACTGGTTAGCAAGTGTTCAAGCGAAACATGAGGTTAGTTCCGTTTACTGTCCACAGCAAAATGGGGTGGCAGAACGGTTCAACGGGGTAGTCGCGTCTATGGCTAGGACTATGTTAATCGAGTCCGAAATGTCCAAAGGATTTTGGACATACGCCTTCACCTGCGCTTCGTATCTCCGGAACCGCCTCCCCTCGAAGCGTGGAGCCACTCCTTATGAGCGGTTCTTTGGACAGGTACCTGACGTATCCTTGATGCGAGTTTTTGGCACTAGGTGCTATGTGAAGCTGTTAGACGGCAAAACTCGTAGTAAAACTGACGAACGCGCAATCCGGGGTAGGCTTGTAGGGTACTCCTCTATGAGTAAAGCTTACCAAATTTGGATCCCATAACAGCACAAGGTTGTTGTAGCTCGTGACGTAGTGTTCTTCTAAGGATCCGGCCCAGATCTGTCCTTGGGCAAGTGCCTTATGACGGTAGCCCGTTCTCGGAGGCTTCCTCTCCCGCTGTCATTGGTGAAGGACTTCCAGTCGTGGTAGGTATCGAACACGACGCTGCGCATTTAGTGAACGGCCCCTACGCAGGCTTCCACATGAACCTACGTTCTAGGAAGTCTGCTGAGCCGATTGATGCTGGTGTGCCAGCGGTCTGTGGGGGCACTGTTTTGGGATCTTCAGATAGGGTGAATTTTAATTCTCTAGGAGCCCCTCCCCCCGCCTTGGGTACGCATTTGCAGGTTGGATTAGGTGGAGATGGGGACAATGTCCGACATGTAGAGACTCCAGGGCTACGGCCTGGAGCACTACAGCCAGAAGTGCCTCCGAGGGCATCTCCTGAAAATTCTAGTAGTCGCTCTATTAGTCTTGCAGGAAATGTTGAGGGCTCGGCCGGGGTGTCCGATTTTGATTCACCCATGAGCACGCTTGTGCCTGGATGGATGGGTGCAAGTGGTGTAGGGGATGCAATGTCACCATTGCCTCCGCCTGGGGGGGGAAGTATAGCTTCACTACCCCCGAATTTGTTACAAGCTGATAGTACCAGTATAGTAACTCCTCTACCTGACGGTAGGCGAGCCCCTAGTCGCAGGATGTTGGGGGCTACTCCTGAGTTTGGTACCTTGTCTGCTGAGAGAGCTGCTACATTGGCTGCGGCTCAGGTGCGATACCCACCTGAGTTACATCCAGCCCCTATTCTGGACCCAATTCCTCTTTCCCCTTCACTTGGTGTGGAAGAGCCTGAGCCTGCAGATGCTTTCATATCAGAACCTATCAACCTCACATACAAGCGAGCTGTTGCCCTTGATAACCCTGACAGGGAACATTGGCTTCTGGCCATGAGAGATGAAATGGCATCTTTGGAAGGTCACCAGACTTGGACTCTAACCCCGCTGCCCCGTGGATGCAAAACCATCACTGGGCGGTGGCTCTTCACCATTAAAAATGGGGTAGATGGTCAACCAGAACGGTACAAAGCTCGGTTTGTGGCAAGGGGATTTTTGCAGCGTGAGGGCATTGACTATGACTTAACGTTTGCACCGGTTACCTCAAAAACAACCCTCCGTGTTTTCCTGGCTGGCATGGTGCACCGCAACATGTTTCCACGTCAGTTAGATATCAAAACGGCGTTTCTAAACGCAACCCTAGAAGAAGGGCTTGACTTGTACCTTGCCCAGCCAGAGGGGTTTGAAGTGGGCAAGGGCTTGGTCTGCAAGATCATCAAGTCCTTGTATGGCCTCAAACAGGCCCCCAGGTTGTGGAGCGCTGAGGTTTGTCGTGTGTTACGGTTGTGTGGTTTCCGTCCTACTGCCTGTGACCCTGCACTATTTGTCCGTCTGGAAGCTGATGGAAACTGGTCCTGGGTCACCACCTATGTGGATGACTTCTGGCTAGCCCTTGATGAGCTCTTCTTATACATAGCTATCATAGAAATCATGCGCCAAGAGGGCTGGACAGTAACATAAATGGGCGTACCTCGAATGTTTTTATCACTCGACTGTGACCTTAGCCTCGATGCTGAGGGCAGATGTGATAAAATAATCATCAGCCAACGGACTGCCATACAGGGTATGCTGGAACGGTTTAGGATTGGGAAAGGTGAAGCTACGAGAGCTACTGTTGCGGTCCCTATGGTCTCCGGGGCAGTAACTACTCAGGCTGAAGGCAGCCGCGTGCTGCCCAATAACCGCCTATATTCCTCTTTGATAGGTTGCTTCATATATCTGTCTACTTGCACTAGGCCAGACATAGCTTACGCCGTAAGCTGTCTCTCACGATTCACATCTTGTCCAACGCAGGCTCATTGGCATGCTGCTATTCGGGTACTTGTATACCTTCGGACCCACCCCCGTCTTGGGATTGGTTATAGCCATGCTCCTGATTTCTGTTTCAAAGCATATAGTGATGCTAGTTTTGGAGAGGATCTTGCAGGCCGTCGCTCCCAGACAGGTCTTGCTGTCCTGGCCTCTGGAGGGGTAGTGAGCTGAGTATCAAAGCGCCAAATCACCCCTGCGCTCAGCACGGGTGAGGCTGAGTATCAAGCCCTAGCTGCAGCAGCCAGGGAGGTTCAATGGTTAAAGCACCTAAGAGCTGACCTTGGTCTGCCTTGCAAGCTGGTTACCATTCGCTGTGATGCTTCCGTTTCTTTGTCCTGGTGTGCTGATTATAAGCATGAACCCAGGGCAAAGCATATTGATATTATCCATCATTATGTGAAAGACTTGGTACTAAGCAAGCGCTTGGGTACTGTTAAGGTACACACATCCCTGCAGGTGGCTGACACCTTCACTAAACCTCTCACAGCGGATGTGTTTTGGTCTATGAATGGGATGTTGGGACTGGTGGATGTGAAGGAGTTGAAGCCTCCCTCGAAATAATTTGTTACGTACACCTTCACACAGGTGGAGTGGTGCTTGGCGGAATTTATTTCCTGACTCTGTTGTATTATTGTTTTCAGTTCTTCTGTTGTCTCAACGTGAACTTCGGGTATATCCCCTCTTTAATTGATACCTCTCTTGTATGTTCAGCTCGATATAGAAAATCTAGGTTAAAGGTCTACGGCTGCTGAACACATAGGTTCCTGGCACACCCGGCTGACCTACAAGATTAAGTATATATTTTTTTGATATATCTGGTTGGTTACACCTGTGGACCCTGTGGGTTCACACGGTGAATAATTCTGATTGAACCTCTCATTATTTTTCTGTCCTTTGTACTCTCCTTTTTTTTTCTTCAGGTGGTTTAAATAGCTTATGCCTGCAAGGGCATTGTTTGTCAACAGCTGCCAAACACTTAGGTTTGCGCACACTAGACTTACTTGATGGATTTATTCTAGCCTTGGGATGTTTATCTGGTTTGTTACCCTAAGCACCCTTGTGGTGCACAACAGGCATTAAGTAATTGGTTTCATCTTGTGTATACGACTGCACTGTATTGGCAATTGCATTGTGTGGTTGAGTGTATAGTATATTTTACTGCACACTTTAATCCTGTGGGATTAAGACTTTCAGCTAGACGAGAGTAGTTATAAGTGTGTGCACTGGTCTGTCCACGCACACATGGATTTAGCTCTACCCTGATTGGTACTTACTGTTGATCCTATTTTCCCCTGGACAGGGAGATTAGTTGGAATATAGTGATCTGAAGATTTTGTGTGTTTCCCGTGCACCTACAAACAGGTGGAGATATGATTATACTTCGGTTTTTAGGCTACGGTTCTTTCTTAGGTCTTATGTGATAGCAAAGACAGGTGGAGTGTCAGCGCTAGCTTTCTTATGTCTTTTCTATCGTGTGTCTTCCTCAGGAATGACACAGGTCAATGTCTTTTACACCGTATTGTCACTCGTAGGTGTCAAGAAGGTACCCATGGTTACACGTGGTTCTAGTAAGCCCCGTACCCTAAGTCATGTTGGCGGCACGCCTGTCAACCTTAAGTCTCTACCGAGACTCTGTAAATTATTCGCAAAGCTACCAAAGCTTTAGTTTCCTCCCTTCCGTTCGAAGTCCAGCTTTATAAGCTGACACCTGTAAATTATAATTGTTCATAAGTATGATTTTAGTAATCATACAACTTGCACCAATTCGGGATTAATCGCATACCAAGACCAACTCAATACAAGGTGTGATACTTCAATTCTTCATTCTCCTCCTCCTCCTCCTCCTCCAAATTGCTGGCCGGAGCCATGTAAACCAAGTTTAAATTCCTCATCCTCTTCCTCTTCTTCTCCTCTTTGTCTTCCTATTCTTCACCCCCCCCCCCCCCCCCCCCCCCCCCTCCTCTTCCTCTCCCTCCTCCTCTTCCTCCTCCTTTTCCTCCCCCTCTTCCTTCTCCACTTCCTCTCCCTCATCTTCGTCTTCATCCTCCCCATCTTCCTCCCCCTCTTCCTTCTCTGCTTCCTCTTCCTCCTCTTCCTCCTCCTCCTCCTCAGGTAATGTAACGAGAACGGGCCGTGGGACATGATATTAAGGGAGCCTGTTGTTCGGAGGTACGGTACGGACTGCCACCTGACCTGGACATCTCTCAAGGCGATTGGCAGCGATTGCGAGCGCTAAAGCGCACCTGGAGGGATTCGAAACCCACACCTTGGTCGTTTGGACGAACAGTCAACAATTGAACCATTCATCAAAACGGAATATTCTTCATAAGGGGCTAGACCCCCTAATTTGGGACGCGCTTTTGCTGAAGGCAGTCCTTTTCTTTTTAGCTACGAGCAAACCCACATGCTCCCTATTATAAAATGAGATGGTGGGCAGGCTGTGCTGCTGTCTTGTCTCCACAATTATTTGCTGAGTTTATGTAACGAACCCTCTCTCTCTCTCTCTCTCTCTCTCTCTCTCTCTCTCTCTCTCTCTCTCTCTAAAGGCGGAAAAGAAAAGCTCAGGCAGGAGTTCAGCGGGGTCCTGCTTTAAGGGGGGGCTTCCTTTGAACTTTCAGCCCCCTCTGCCTCATCTACCCCCTCATGCCCCTTGGGCATGCCTTTAGGGTGGCTTGTGGTACCGGGTACACACAGCTGAAGGCAGGTGCAAAGCTTCAGGGTGATTGACTTTCTAGTGTGGGATGCGCTAGTCCAGTGAGGGGTTTAGGGGGGTCCTGTTTCAAGGGGGGCCTCCTTAGATCTCTCTGACCCCTCCGTTTTAAGGGGGGCCTCCTTGGATCCCTCTGGCCCCTCTGTTTTTAGGGGGGACTCCTTAGATCCCTCTGGCCCCTCAGGACTGTCTTCAAGGGTTTGTAGTACAGGGAACTTATCATGAGAGGAATCGGCATAGGCTGGCGATTCACGCTCTTGTCCAAGGGGGTTGGGGGCCTGGGGTGCAGAGGGGATCCGCATGTACGCAGCCCTCTATGATTATTCACGCTCTTGTCCAAGAGGGTTCGGAACCTGGGGGGCTGAGGGTCCGCATGTCCGCGGCCCTCTATGATTATTCACGCTCTTGTCCAAGGAGGTTGGGGGCCTGGGGGGCAGAGGGGATCCGCATATCAGCGCCCCCCTATGATTATTCACGCTCGTGTCCAAGGAGGTTGGGGGCCTGGGGGGAAGAGGGGGTCTGCATGTCCGCAGCCCCCTATGATGATTCACACGATTGTTCAAGGAGGTTGGGGGCCTGGGGGGAAGAGGGGTTTTGCATGTCCACAGCCCCCTATGATGATTCACGCTCTTGTCCAAGGAGGTTGGGGGCCTGGGGGGCAGAGGGGGCCTGCATGTCCGCAGCCCCCTATGATAATTCACGCTCGTGTCCAAGGAGATTGGGGGAATGGTGGGCAGAGGGGGTCTGCATGTCCACAGCCCCCTATGATGATTCACGCTCTTGTCCAAGGAGGTTGGGGGCCTGGGGGGCAGAGGGAGTCCGCATCTCCGCAGCTCCCTCTGGTGACTCAGGGCGTGTTTCTAGTGGACTAAATAGTTCAACTGTGGGCGCCAGCGTGGCACGAGTGTTTTCAGTGGGCACAGTTCAACTTCAACAGTTCAACTTTTCGCCGATGTGGCACGCCAGGTGGGCAGCCACGTCAGGGTTTGTCCGTCGCCCTCCCCCCTCAACAGTTCAACTGTTGAGCAATCCCGACCCCCCCCCCCCCCCCCCCCCCCCCCCTGTTCGGGATTGCTCAACAGTTCAACTATTTTGGGGGGAGGGCGGTGGACAATTTCGAGGGAGGGCGTTGGACAAAATCACGAAAGTGATACAGCAGCGAGCATCTTCGCAGATTCTCCCCGAGATCTGTCAACACGCCCCGAGTTGCGAGTAATTGGGAGCCAATTTCAAGTTGGATGGGCGAAGACATGAAAGAAAGGCGGGAATTAACCAGTTTGAATGATGATAGCGAGAGCCACAGATTTGACCGAAATCTCAATCTGACCCCCCGATCCATTCGACCGGACGGAGCAGATGCAGAAGCGGCAGCGGCAGGAGGAGCAAGAGAACAGATGGAAGTGAAGAGCGCAGCGAAATAATACACTGGCGGTGGTAAGCGGTGGATGCGGTGATTTGAGGAAACTTCGAGCAAGCTGCATGCACTTGCAGCGAGGGGGGCAGGGGACCAGAACGCGCTCGAGGGGCAGCCGTGATGACAAGGCACTTCTTGAGGTTTTAGGGCCCAGCTCAGCACTCGAACTTGAACTGTAGGGTTGAGTGGTCTACTATACACAGTTGAACTGTTGGGCCACTGGAAACACGCCCTCACGCTCTTGTCCAAGGAAATTGGGGGTCTGTGGGGCAGAGGGGGTCTGCATGTCCGCAGCCCCTATGATGATTCACACTCTTGTCCAAGGAGATTGGGGGTATGGGGGGCAGAGGGGGTCCGCATGTCCGCAGCTCCCTCTGGTGATTCACGCTCTTGTCCAAGGAGATTGGGAGTCTGGGGGGCAGGGGGGGTCCGCATGTCCGCAGCCCCCTCTGGTGATTCACGCTCGTGTCCAAGGAGGTTGGGAACCTGTGGAGCAGAGGGAGCTGGTTGCCTCCGGAGAGATGACGGCGTGCCCCCAGCCCCCTGTGGCCCCTCGTCTAAGGAACCAAGGCGTGACTTGGTGAAGGACCCCCCCAACAGCAAAGGGGCGGGTTTATTTAGAAATTGGGCTCCTATAGAGGGGGGCGAGTTTTGATCCGCGTTCGGCGATTGTGAGGCGGGCTCGAAGGAGTTGGCGAGCGCAGCCAGGATGCGTCGGAAGCTAGGGCGTGACTTGGGGTTTGAGGACCAGCATCGGCTTGCGAGCAGGCTGTACGCGACTGGGGTTCCCTCGGGGAACGTGGGTCGCATGCCGTCAGTGACGACCGCCTGGATCAGCTTGGTCGGGTTTTGAGAGATGTTGGCAAAGGCGATTTGGCCTGAGGAGCGGCGAAAGGGGAGGGGGGTTGAGAGGGTTGGATTATTATAAATTAGGTTGGGTTGGGTTGGGTTTGATTTGGGTTACATTTTGCTTATTCGGTTATTGTTTCCTACTATTTTTTCATTTTCAGTGGCCACCGCCTCGATCAGCTTGGTTGGGTTCTGAGAGATGACAGCAAAGCCGATTTGGCCTGAGGTGCGGTATAAGAGGAGGGGGGTTGAGAGGGTCGGGTTGTTAGAAATTAGGTTGGGTTGGGTTAGATATGGGTTATATTTTGCTTATTCGTTTATTGTTCACTGCTAATTTTTCATTTTCAGTGGCCACCACATTGATCAGCTTGGTCGGGTTCTGAGAGATGATAGCAAAGGCGATTTGGCCTGGGGTGCGGCGAAAGGGGAATGGGGAGGGGGGTTAAGAGGGTTGGATTGTAAGAAATAAAGTCGGGTTGGGTTGGGTTATATTTGGGTAAATGTTTGCTTATTTTGTATTTATGCTGTGCGAATGGTTTATTTTCAGTCACCACCACATGGATCAGCTTGGTCCAGTTCTGAGAGATGTTAGCAAGGCTATGTGGCCTGGGATGCGGCAAAATGGGAGGGAGTTAAAATGATTGGATTGTTAGAAATTAGGTTGGGTTGGGTTCGATTTTGATTACATTTTGCTTATTCGGTTATTGTTCACTGCTAATTTTTCATTTTCAGTGGCCACCACATTGATCAGCTTGGTCAGGTTCTGGGAGATGTTGGCAAAGGCGATTTGGCCTGGGGTGCGGCGAAAGGGGAATGGGGAGGGGGGTTAAGAGGGTTGGATTGTAAGTTGGCAAAGGCGATTTGGGCTGGAGAACAACCACACACACACCCTACCCAGACACCCTAACCACCCACCAGTATGCATCTCCCACATGAAAGAGTAGTTGTTGCAACTCCTGGCGGGCCGCACTCCTCGGAAGATCTCAGGAGCAAGATAGGGCACCAAATTCGATCTTGGCAGGTTCACCACCACCACCACCACCACCTCCACTACCACCCACACACTCCACCCATTTATATCCACCCATTTATATAATTTAAGCTTCGTAACGAAAGTTATATAAATAAAAGGTGTATTCTAGTTGCATTGTCATGGCGCTCTATATTTGCCATTTCTTGGATGGTTACGAGTTCATGATTATTTCGGATCATGTACTACCCTACCCACCCACCCACCCACTCCACCCAACCACCACATCCACCCTACCCCCCCCCCTCCACGCCCCCCCCACCCTACCTCCTCCCCCCCCCCCCCCACCCCACCCACCTGTATAGATCTCAGAATATCTCGGGGGCAAGATAGGGCACCAAATTCGTTCTTGCCCCCCCCCCCCCCCCCCCTCCACACCCACCCACCTGTATAGATCTCAGAATATCTCGGGGGCAAGATAGGGCACCACAATCGTTCTTGCCCCCCCCCCCCCCTCCACACCCACCCACCTGTATAGATCTCAGAATATCTCGGGGGCAAGATAGGGCACCACAATCGTTCTTGGCCCCCCCCCCCCCCCCCCCCCTCACACACCTGTATAGATCTCCCACATGAGAAGACCGAAAGAGTAGACGTCACAATTCCTGGTGGGCTGCACTCTTCATAATATCTCGGGGGCAAGATAGGGCACCAAATTCGTTCTTGCCCCCCCCCCCCCCCCCCCCCCCCCCTCCACACACACACACCTGTATAGATCTCCCACATGAGGAGACCGAAAGAGTAGACGTCACAACTCCCGGTGGGCCGCACTCTTCATAATTTCTCGGGGGCAAGACAGGGCACCACAATCGTTCTTGCCCCCCCCCCCCCCCCCCCCCCCCCCCCTCCACACCCACCCACCTGTATAGATCTAAGAATATCTCGGGGGCAAGATAGGGCACCACAATCGTTCTTGCCCCCCCCCCCCCCCCCCCCCCCCCTCACACACCTGTATAGATCTCCCACATGAGAAGACCGAAAGAGTAGACGTCACAATTCCTGGTGGGCCGCACTCTTCATAATATCTCGGGGCAAGATAGGGCACCAAATTCGTTCTTGCCCCCCCCCCCCCCCCCCCCCCCCCCCCCCCCCCACACACACACACACACACACCTGTATAGATCTCCCACATGAGAAGACCGAAAGAGTAGACGTCACAATTCCTGGTAGGTCGCACTCCTCGGAAGATCTCAGGGGCAAGGTAGGGCACCAAATTCGTTCTTGTCGGTCACCACCTTCCGCACAGTGAGCTGGCCCTTGGCGAGAGTGATGGAGGACAGGCCAGCGTCCTTCACCTTCACCACCACATCCTCTGGAATGGGAATCTGGAGGGGGGTGGGGTGGGGGTGGGGTCGTGGTGTGTGGTGGTGGTGGGGTGGGGGTAGGGTGGGGGTAGGGTGGTATGCTGGTAGGGGTGTGTGGTGGTGGTGGTGGTAGGGTGAGGGGTTTGTGGTGGTGGGGGTAGGGGTGTGTGGTGGTGGTGGGGTGGGGATAGGGTAGTGGTGAGGTGGGGATGTACAAATTCAAATTATAATTCAGATTATGTCTGTTCACCACCCTCCTCACAGTCAGCTGGCCTTAGGCGAGAGTGATGGAGGACAGGAAAGCATCCTTCTCCTTCACCATTACATCCTCTAAAATGAGGATCTGTAGTGGGGTAGGGTGGGTGTACGGGTTGTTGTTGGTGGTGGTGGTGGTGGGGGGGTGTACAAATTCAAATTCGTATTTTGCCGGTTCACCACCTTCTGCACAGTCAGCTGGCCCTTGGCAAGAGTGATGGAGGATAGGCTAGCGTCCTTCACCTTCACCACCACATCCTCTGGAATGGGAATATGGAGGGGGGTAAGGTGGTGGTACAAATTCAAATTCAAATTCGTTTTTTTCCAGTTGGAGTGGGGGTAGGGTGGGGGGGGATGTGGGCTAGGGCAGGGTGGGTAGGTGTGCTGGTAGGGGTGTGTGGTGGTGGTGGTGGTGATGGTGGGGTGGGGTAGGGTGGGGTAGGGTAGGGTGGGTAGGAATGCTGGTAGGGGTGTGCGGTGGTGGTGATGGTATTGGTGTTGGTGTGGTGTTGGTGTTGTTGGTGGTGTTGGTGTGGTGTTGGTGGTGTGGTGTTAGTGGTGGTGTTGGTGGTGTGGTGGTGGTTGTGTGGTGCGGTGGTTGTGTGGTGTGGTGGTTGTGTGGTTGTGTGGTTGTTGTGTGGTGGTGGTGGTGGTGGTGGTGGTGGTGGTGGTTGTGTGGTGGTGGTGTGGTGTTGAAAAGCTTAGTGAGGTGGTGATGATCTTCACTTTTCTTTTTACGCATCACCATTCCTTTGCTGCATGGCGACGCCTAAAATAGCCAGAGATGCTTCTGGACCCTCCGGTCTTCGCACTTCGAAATGCACGCTCCGCGTACCGCCCTAACCCCCAACCCACATACATCGGATTGGTCAGCTGCCTGGATGAAATTGGTGATGGCGTTGCGAAGAGTAGAGGTGTTGATACTCATGCCATGTGTGCCTGCCCTGTCGCTGCATGGTGATGCATGGATCCAGCTGAACTAGTCAGAAATGCTCCCTCCCCCCCCCCCCCCCCCCCCCCCCCCCTCCCCCACCCCCACCCACCCACCCTAACCACATACCTCGGATTGATCAGGTGCCTGGATGAAATTGGTGGGGGCGTTGCCAAGAGTAGAGGTGTTGATACTCCTGCCATGT
The DNA here is from genome assembly GCA_013435795.1 of Chlamydomonas sp. ICE-L. Lineage (NCBI taxonomy): Eukaryota > Viridiplantae > Chlorophyta > Chlorophyceae > Chlamydomonadales > Chlamydomonadaceae > Chlamydomonas > Chlamydomonas sp. ICE-L. Next base: position 901,351 of record JACBWV010000347.1, on the reverse strand, counting down.
GTGCTTGCCCTGTCACTGCATGGTGATGCATGGATCCAGCTGAACTAGTCAGAAATGCCCCCCCCCCCCCCCCCCTCCCCCAACCACCCGCCCACACCCACCCTAACCACATACCTCGGATTGGTCAGCTGCCTGGATGAAATTGGTGATGGCGTTGCGAAGAGTAGAGGTGTTGATACTCATGCCATGTGTGCCTGCCCTGTCGCTGCATGGTGATGCATGGATCCAGCTGAACTAGTCAGAAATGCTCCCTCCCAGCCCCCCCCCCCCACCCCCCCCCCCCCCCTCCCCCACCCCCACCCACCCACCCTAACCACATACCTCGATTGATCAGGTGCCTGGATGAAATTGGTGGGGGCGTTGCCAAGAGTAGAGTGTTGATACTCCTGCCATGTGTGCTTGCCCTGTCACTGCATGTGATGCATGGATCCAGCTGAACTAGTCAGAAATGCCCCCCCCCCCCCCCCCCTCCCCCACCCACCCGCCCACACCCACCCTAACCACATACCTCGGATTGGTCAGCTGCCTGATGAAATTGGTGATGGCGTTGCGAAGAGTAGAGGTGTTTGATACTCCTGCCATGTGTGCTTGCCCTGTGACTGCATGGCGCTGCATGGGTCCTGCTTAACTAGTCAGAAATGCTCCCCCCCCCCCCCCCCCCCCCCCCCCTCGCCCACACCCACCCAGAACCACATACCTCGGATTGGTCAGCTGCCTGGATGAAATTGGAGGGGGCGTTGCGAAGAGTAGAGGTGTTGTTGCTCCTGCCATGTGTGCTTGCCCCGATGGAGAGACCTCCTGCTGCTAGTGCGCCTTGGGGGCGGTGCACTAGCACATTTTCAGCCCGAAGTTCACCGTGAATAAGGCCGTTAGAGTGCAGGCATCTCATGGCTTGGGCAACCTGAGGGGTGCGTGTGTGTGGGGGTGGGTCAGTAGGTGGTGGATAGTGTGTGTGTGTGTTTGTGTGTGTGTGTGTGTGTTGGGGTGAATGCTGCTGAACTTGGGGTTGAGGGTTCAAAATACAGAAAACAAATCAAATTTAAATTTCATATTAAAAATCCCCCACCACCCACCTGTGAGAGAATGTGGCGGAATGAGGTTGAGGTTGGGCGCTTGTTGGGGTGAATGCTGCTGAACTTGGGGTTGAGGGTTCAAAATACAGAAAACAAATCAAATTTAAATTTCAAATTAAAATCCCCCACCACCCACCTGTGACAGAATGTGGCGAATGAGGTTGAGGTTGGGCGCTTGTTGGGGTGAATGCTGCTGAACTTGGGGTTGAGGGTTCAAAATACAGAAAACAAATCAAATTTAAATTTCAAATTAAAAATCCCCCACCACCCACCTGTGACAGAATGTGGCGAATGAGGTTGAGGTTGGGCGCTTGTTGGGGTGAATGCTGCTGAACTTGGGGTTGAGGGTTCAAAATACAGAAAACAAATTCAAATTCAATTTCAAATTAAAAATCCCCCACCACCCACCTGTGACAGAATGTGGCGAATGAGGTTGAGGTTGGGCGCTTGTTGGGGTGAATGCTGCTGAACTTGGGGTTGAGGGTTCAAAATACAGAAAACAAATCAAATTTAAATTAAAAATTAAAAATCCCCCACCACCCACCTGTGACAGAATGTGGCGGAATGAGGTTGAGGTTGGGCGCTTGTTGGGGTGAATGCTGCTGAACTTGGGGTTGAGGGTTCAAAATACAGAAAACAAATCAAATTTAAATTAAAAATTAAAAATCCCCCACCACCCACCTGTGACAGAATGTGGGCGGAATGAGGTTGAGGTTGGGCGCATTGTTGGGGTGAATGCTGCTGAACTTGGGGTTGAGGGTTCAAAATACAGAAAACAAATCAAATTTAAATTTCAAATTAAAAATCCCCCACCACCCACCTGTGACAGAATGTGGCGAATGAGGTTGAGGTTGGGCGCTTGTTGGGGTGAATGCTGCTGAACTTGGGGTTGAGGGTTCAAAATACAGAAAACAAATCAAATTTAAATTTCAAATTAAAAAATCCCCCACCACCCACCTGTGACAGAATGTAGCGAATGGAGGTTGAGGTTGGGCGCTTGTTGGGGTGAATGCTGCTGAACTTGGGGTTGAGGGTATCAAAATACAGAACACAAATCAAATTTAAATTAAAAATTAAAAATCCCCACCACCCCACCTGTGACAGAAATGTGGCCGAATGAGGTTGAGGTTGGGCGCTTGTTTGGGGTGAATGCTGCTGAACTTGGGGTTGAGGGTTCAAAATATAGAAAACAAATCAATTTAAATTAAAAATTAAAAATCCCCACAACCCACCTGTGACAGAATGTGGCGAATGAGGTTGAGGTTGGGCGCTTGTTGGGGTGATGCTGCTGAACTTGGGGTTGAGGGTTTCAAAATACAGAAAACAAATCAAATTTAAATTTCAAATTAAAAATCCCCCCACCACCACCTTTGACAAGAATGTGGCGAATGAGGTTGAGGTTGGGCGCTGGTTGGGGTGAATGCTGCTGAACTTGGGGTGAGGGTTCAAAATACAGAAAACAAATCAAATTTAAATTTCAAATTAAAAATCCCCCACCACCCACCTGTGACAGAATGTGGCGAATGAGGTTGAGGTTGGGCGCTTGTTGGGGTGAATGCTGCTGAACTTGGGGTTGAGGGTTCAAAATACAGAAAAACAAATCAATTTAAATTAAAAATTAAAAATCCCCCACCACCCACCTGTGACAGAATGTGGCGAATGAGGTTGAGGTTGGGCGCCTTGTTGGGGTGAATGCTGCTGAACTTGGGGTTGAGGGTTCAAAATACAGAAAACAAATCAAATTTAAATTCAAATTAAAAATCCCCCACCACCCACCTGTGACAGAATGTGGCGAATGAGGTTGAGGTTGGGCCGCTTGTTGGGGTGAATGCTGCTGAACTTGGGGGTTGAGGGTTCAAAATACAGAAAACAAATCAAATTTAAATTTCAAATTAAAAATCCCCCACCACCCACCTGTGACAGAATGGGGCGAATGAGGTTGAGGTGGGCGCTTGTTGGGGTGAATGCTGCTGAACTTGGGGTGAGGGTTCAAAATACAGAAAACAAATCAAATTTAAATTTCAAATTAAAAAAATCCCCCACCACCCACCTGTGACAGAAATGTGGCGGAATGAGGTGAGGTTTGGGCGCTTGTTGGGGTGAATGCTTGCTAAACTTGGGGTTGAGGGTTCAAAATACAGAAAACAAATCAAATTTAAATTCAAATTAAAAATCCCCCACCACCCACCTGTGACAGAATGTGGCGAATGAGGTTTGAGGTTGGGCGCTTGTTGGGGTGAATGCTGCTGAACTGGGGTTGAGGGGTTCAAAATACAGAAAACAAATCAAATTTAAATTTCAAATTAAAAATCCCCCACCACCCACCTGTGACAGAATGTGGCGAATGAGGTTGAGGTTGGGCGCTTGTTGGGTGAATGCTGCTGAACTTGGGGTTTGAGGGTTCAAAATACAGAAAACAAATCAAATTTAAATTAAAATTAAAAATCCCCCCACCACCCACCTGTGACAGAATGTGGCGAATGAGGTTGAGGTTGGGCGCTTGTTGGGGTGAATGCCTGCTGAACTTGGGGTTGAGGGTTCAAAATACAGAAAACAAATCAAATTTAAATTTCAAATTAAAAATCCCCCACCACCCACCTGTGACAGAATGTGGCGAATGAGGTTGAGGTTGGGCGCTTGTTGGGGTGAATGCTGCTGAACTTGGGGTTGAGGGTTCAAAATACAGAAAACAAATCAAATTTAAATTTCAAATTAAAAATCCCCCACCACCCACCTGTGACAGAATGTGGCGAATGAGGTTGAGGTTGGGCGCTTGTTGGGGTGAATGCTGCTGAACTTGGGGGTGAGGGTTCAAAATACAGAAAACAAATCAAATTTAAATTTCAAATTAAAAATCCCCCCCCACCCACCTGTGACAGAATGTGGCGGAATGAGGTTGAGGTTGGGCGCTTGTTGGGGTGAATGCTGCTAAACTTGGGGTTGAGGGTTCAAAATACAGAAAACAAATCAAATTTAAATTTCAAATTAAAAATCCCCCACCACCCACCTGTGACAGAATGTGGCGAATGAGGTTGAGGTTGGGCGCTTGTTGGGGTGAATGCCTGCTGAACTTGGGTTGAGGGTTCAAAATAACAGAAAACAAATCAAATTTAAATTTCAAATTAAAAATCCCCCCACCACCCACCTGTGACAGAATGTGGCGAATGAGGTTGAGGTTGGGCGCTTGTTGGGGTGAATGCTGCTGAACTTGGGGTTGAGGGTTCAAAATACAGAAAACAAATCAAATTTAAATTAAAAATTAAAAATCCCCCACCACCCACCTGTGACAGAATGTGGCGAATGAGGTTGAGGTTGGGCGCTTGTTGGGGTGAATGCTGCTGAACTTGGGGGTGAGGGTTCAAAATACAGAAAACAAATCAAATTTAAATTAAAAATTAAAAATCCCCCACCACCCACCTGTGACAGAATGTGGCGAATGAGGTTGAGGTTGGGCGCTTGTTGGGGTGAATGCTGCTGAACTTGGGGTTGAGGGTTCAAAATACAGAAAACAAATCAAATTTAAATTTCAAATTAAAAATCCCCCACCACCCACCTGTGACAGAATGTGGCGAATGAGGTTGAGGTTGGGCGCTTGTTGGGGGTGAATGCTGCTGAACTTGGGGTTGAGGGTTCAAAATACAGAAAACAAATCAAATTTAAATTTCAAATTAAAAATTCCCCCACCACCCACCTGTGACAGAATGTGGCGAATGAGGTTGAGGTTGGGCGCTTGTTGGGGTGAATGCTGCTGAACTTGGGGTTGAGGGGTTCAAAATACAGAAAACAAATCAAATTTAAATTTCAAATTAAAAATCCCCCACCACCCACCTGTGACAGAGTGCGGCGAATGAGGTTGAGGTTGAGCGCTTGTTGGGGTGAATGCTGCTGAACTTGGGGTTGAGGGTTCAAAATACAGAAAACAAATCAAATTTAAATTTCAAATTAAAATCCCCCCACCACCCACCTGTGACAGATGTGGCGAATGAGGTTGAGGTTGGGCGCTTGTTGGGGTGAAGTGCTGCTGAACTTGGGGGTTGAGGTTCAAAAGACAGAAAACAAAATCAAATTTAAATTTCAAATTAAAATCCCGCCACCACCCCCTTGACATGAATGTGGCGCATGAGGTTGAGTTGGGGCGCTTGTTGGCGGTGAATGCTGCGAACTTGGGGTTTGAGGGTTCAAAATACAGAAACAAATCAATTAATTTCAAATTAAATCAATCCCCCCCCACCCACTTGTGACAATGTGCGGAATGAGGTTGAGTTTTTGGGCCTTTGGTGGGGTGAATCTGCTGAACTTGGGGTTGCGGGTTCAAAATACAGAAAACAAAATCAAATTAAAGTAAAAATTAAAAATCCCCCACCACCCTACCTGTGACGAATTTGGCGAATGAGGTTGAGGTTGAGCGCTTGTTGGGTGCATGCTGCTGAACTTGGGGTTGAGGTTCAAATACAGAAAACAATCAAATTTACATTTCAAATTAAAAATCCCACCACCACCCACCTGCATGACAGAATGTGGCGAATGAGTTGAGGTTGGCGGCGCTTGTTTGGGAGTGAATGCTGCTGAACTGGGGCTATGAGGGTTCCAAAATAAGAAAACAAAATCAAAATTCTAAATTCAAATTAAATCCCCCCACCCACACCAACCTGTGAACCAGATGTGGACGCGACAATGCTGTGTGAGGTTGTGCGCTGCTGTCGGGGTTAAATGCGCTAACTGGGGTTGAGGGTTCAAAGACCGAAAACAATCAAATTTAAATTCCAAATTAAATATCCCCCACCACCCCACCTGTGACAGAAATTTCGAATAGGTTGAGGTGGGGCGCTGTTGGGGTGAAATGCTCGGACGTGGGTTGAGCGGTTCAAAATACGAAAACAAATCAAAGTTAAATTTCAAATTAAAAATCCCCCACCACCCCCCCTGTGAACAGAAGTGCGAATGAGGTTGAGGTGGGCGCTTGTTTGGGTGAACGCTGCTGAACTTGGGGTTGAGGGTTACAAAATACAGAAAACAAATCAAATTTTAAATTCAATTAAAAATATCCCCCCACCACCCACCGTTGACAGAATGTGGCGAATGCGGTTTGAGGTTGGGCCCGCTTGTTGGGGTGAATGCTGCTGAACTATGGGTTAGGGTTCAAAATAGCGAAGAACAACTCAAATTTACACAATTTTACAAATTACATCACCCCCACCACCCATCCTGTGACCGAATCTGTGGCGAATGAGGTTAGGTTGGGCCGCTTGTTTGGGGTGAATGCTCTGAAGCTTGGGGTTGAGGGTTGCAAAATACTAGATAAACATCATCAAATTTAAATTCAATATTACAAAATCCCCACCACCCACCCTGTGACAGAATCGTGGCGAATTAGGTTGAGTTAGCGCTTGTTTGGGGGTGAATGCTGCTGAACTTGGGTTGAGGGCTCAAAATACAGAAACACAATCAATTTAGATTTTCCAAATTAAAAATAAATCCATCCCCAACCACCACCACCTGTGACAAGAACTGTGGCTGAATGAGGTGAGTTGGGCGCTGCTTTTGGGGTGAATGCTGCATGAACTTGGGGTTGAGGGTTCAAATCAACCCGAAAACAAAAAATCAAATTTAAATTAAAAATTAAAAATCCCCCACCACCCACCTGTGACAGAATGTGGCGAATGAGGTTGAGGTTGGGCGCTTGTTGGGGTGAATGCTGCTGAACTTGGGGTTGAGGGTTCAAAATACAGAAAACAAATCAAATTTAAACATTCTGCAAAATTAAAAATCCCCACCCCCCACCGTGACAGAAGTGGTGCTGCGAAAGTTGTGAGTGTTGAGTTGGCGCATGTTGGGGTGAATTCTGCTGATCTTGGGGTTGAGGTTCAAAATACAGAAACAAATTCAAATATCAAGTTCAAATTAAAAATCCCCGCACCTACACCTACCTGTGACATGAATTGGCAATGAGGTTGAGGTTGGGGCCGCTTGTTGCGGTGAATGCCTGCTGACTTGGGGTTGAGGGTTCCAAAAATACAGAAAACAAACAAATTTAATTCAATTAAAATCCCCCACCACACCCCCTGTGACAGAATATGGTGGCGCATGAGTTTGAAGGTTTGGCCGCTTGTTGGGGTGATGGCAGTCTGAACTTGGTGGTTGAGGGGTTCAAAATACAGAAAACAAATCAATTTAAATTAAAAATTCAAACCCCCACCACCCACCTTGACAGAATGTGGCGGAATGAGGTTGAGGTTGGGGCGCTTGTTGGGGTGAATGCTGCTGAACTTTTTGTGTTGAGGGTTCAAAATACAGAAAACACACTCAATTTACCTTTCAAATTAAAAACTCCCCCACCACCCACCTGACAAATGGACGAATGATGTTTGAAGTTGGGCCTTGGTTGGGGTGAATGCTGCTGAACTTGGGTGTTGAGTGGTTCAAAATAACAGAAAACAATCAAATTTAAAGCTACAAATTAATAAATCCCCCACCACCCACCTGTGACGGAATGTGGCGAATGAGGTTGGGTTGGGCGCTTGTTGGGGTGCAATGCTGCTGAACTTGGGTTGGGAGTTCAAAATACAGAAAACATCAACTCAAACTTTAAATTAAAAAATTAAAAATCCCCCACACCACCCACACTTGACAAATGTGGCGAATGAGGTGAGGGTGGCGCTTGTTGGGGGAAGTGCTGCTTGAACTTGGGCGGTTGAAGGGCTCAAAATATTCAGTAAAACCAAATCAATTTAAATTTCAAAGTAAAAATCCACCCACCACACACCCAGGTGACAGAATGTAGGCGAATTGAGGTTTGAGCTGGGCGCCATTGTCTGGGTGAATGCCTGCTAGAATGGGTTAGAGGGTTCAAACTACAGAAAGCTCACCAAATTCAATTTCCACTTTCAAATTGAAAATCCCCCACCCACTCCACTACGCCTGTGAGCAGAATGTTTCGAATGAGTTGAGGTTGGGCGACTTGTGGGGTTAATGCTTCGGAACTTGGGGTTGAGGGTTCAACATACAGAAAACAAATCAAAATTTAAATTTCAATTAAAAACCCCCACCACCCACCTGACTGACGATGTTGTTGCAAATGAGCGTAGAGGTTGGGCGCTCTTGTTGGGTGAATGCCTGCTGAACTGGGGTTGAGGGTTTCAAAATACCGAAAACACTTCAAATTCAATTCAAAATTCAATCAAACTTCCCTACTGGACAGAATGTAGGCGAATGAGTTCTTACGTTGGCCCTCTTGCTGGTCAAGGCTGCTTTGAACTTGGGGCTACCATGTCCTGCTCATATTAAGCGGCATTAATTGACAGCCTGGAGGGGCTAAGCTCCCCACGACGAATATGAGTGGGCTATCGGCATCTCCCCTGGTGTGTCAGGACGGTCCATTTTCCCCGGGATTTAGCCACGTCCAGGCGCACAAGCCTGGGAACGGGGTCGTCCCTGCTCCGAGAGCCCCAGCTCCTGAGTGGGGGGTCCCCCCTGATCTGGATGGGAGCATAGTCACTTGCTTTAACCGGCTGACGTCTGACTTGACGGTCAAGCATGGCTGGGTGGCTCGGTGTGCTCTGTGTGTAGCGGTGCCGGAGTGTGCGGGCCGAGTGAGTGTGTTGGGGGTGTGGGATGGCGGTGGTGGGGGGGGGGTAGGGGGACTGGTCACTTGCTTTACTGGCTGACGTCTGACAGACCAGACCCGGCCTGGGTCTGGAAGGCTGTAGTGTGTGTTGAGGGCGAATGAGTTGTTGTGTGGGGGTGGGGTTGGGGTGGCGCTGGGGGTGCTTGTGTGGGTGGCTGGAGGGGGGGAGTGTGTGTGTGTGATTTTGTATGTGTGTGTGTGTGGTGTTCTGACATGTGTGTGCGTGTGTGTAATGTGTGGCAGTGTTTGCTGTGTGGGTATGTGTGTGTTGTGTGTGCGTGTGAGGTGGGGGGGTCGCGGGGTCGGGGCGGGGGGGGTAATAGTGTGGGGTGAGTGTGTGTTTGTGTGTTTGTGGTGTTTGTGTGAAGTGTGTGTGGAATGTGTGTGTGTGTCGTGGGTGTGTATGGGGTGGGGTGGGGTGGGGGGATCCCATCCCAGCCCCCACCTACTCCCTACCCCCCCACCCATCCCACCTCTCCCCCACACCGACCGATCGACACGCGCCCTGCCCCCCCCCTAGCACCACCCCCCCCCCCACCCCACCCTCCTCCTATCGCACCCCACCCCCCTCTTCGCCATCCTCTCATCCCCCCCCCCCTTCTACCTTCCGACCCCCAATGCCTACTCTTCGCCTCTCCCCCCCTCATGGCTATTTCAACTTCCCATCAGCCAAGCCCCACACTACCTACCTACCACCCCCCCACATTCCTCATTTCCACCCATCCACCCCCCAACCCCATCTCCATCTCCCCTCCACCCAGGCTTATCCTATTCTGCCTCACCACAACTATCTCCTCCCCTCCGTACCGCCTCCATCCACAACCGCTCCACATCCCAGCCCTCCGACCCGACCATCCTCTAACCACCCTCCCCGCCCCCACCCTCGACAACCTCCTCCCTCTCTCGCCCACCGCCACCCCCATATCCCAGCCCCCCACCTCCTACCCCCACCCACCCCACGCCTCCCTCGCCCCCACCACCCCATCCCATGACCCCCCCTCCCTCTCCCAACCCACCCCCCCCACCCTCCCTCTCCCCCTACCCCCCCCCCCGTCCCATTACCGACGCCCCCCACCTCCCTTACCCACCCCCCACTCCCCCCTCCCCCCGACTCCCGTCCTCCCCGCCCGCTCCCCTTCCCCCCCACCTCCCTCCCACGCCCCCCCCCCCCCCACCCTCCCCACTCCACCCCCCCCATCCCCGCCCCCCACCCAACCTCCCTACTCTCGTCCGATCTCTTCCACCTTCCCGCCCCATTCCCACCTCTCATCCCCCCCATTCCTCCCTCTGCTCCCCCACCCGGGCTATTACCCCATCCCATGCCCCCCATCCTACGCGTCTAACTACGCTACTCTCTACCTCCACCCTCCACAACATCCCCACCCCTATCCCAGCCAATCCCCCCTACCTACCTACCCCACGCCTCCCTCTCCCCCAACCGCTCCCTTTCCCCAGCACCCCCACCGTGTACCTTCACCTTACCCCACCCGCCCCTCTCCCACACCCCCATCCCAAGCCCCTCACCTACCTACCTTCCCCACCACCCCCCCACTCCTCGCTCCCGCCTCCCCCCACCGCCTCCATCCCCCCACCGCTCCCTACCTACCCAAACCCCCATCCACCCACCCTACCTACCCCCCACCCAGCCCACCCCTCACCTACTACCCACCACCACAACCCCCCACTCACCGGGCCACAGGCGACGCAGCTCTTTAGTCCATTTTCCTCTCCCTCCCGCTCCTCCCCCTTTGCCCAGGTCCAGCACCGTTAGGGCACTATCACTGGCGGTTTCCGGTATATCCCAGCCCCCCCCACCACACGCTCTCACGCTGAACCCCCCAAGCAGTAAACCAGACTAAGACCCCTATGGGCTCACAGGACCATCACTAAGGACCACTCTTTGGGCGCTCCCAGGACCATGACTAAGGCCCCCCCACCACCCCCCTTGTGGCTCCCCAAGACCCGTATTCTGCTAGGACCCACCCTCCTTGGGCTCCCAGACCATGACAAGGACCCCCTTTGGGCTCAGCAGGACCATTACTAGGGACCGCCCTATTCATTGGTGCTCGCAGCGACCTGGAACTATGAGCACTCTTGTCCCTATAACTGTTCTTTGGGGCTCTACGAGTACCCACTGGACACTATCAAGTAATCTTCGGTACCTTGTCCTAGAGGGAGAAGGTTTGTCCGTTCAATTAGCCGTATACCACTGTTTTGGGTGTTTCAGCCGGTTGGGCAGAAAAGGGGTTCCCCGGTTCGGCATTCCAGCGGGGGGGTGTTTCTCCACCAATCCGCTCGCCGTGCCAGGACACCCTCCCTCAAGGAGATTAGAGTTGAAACTTATCGTTCCATGACGGAGGCCAGATATGTTTAGATGGCACTACGTGGTCCGCCGAGACTAAGAGCTGCACTCTCTTGCTCAACAACACACGTCGACGGGCAGTTGCTCGCCCCCCACGCCCAAACGTTGCCCCTACGGGAATTGGGACATTGAGTTTCATTTGTCAAATTGGAATTTGGAATTTTAGATGTGAAATTTGCGGAAATTCCTCTGATTTTGCCATTTAAAATTTTTGATCATTTCTGCCGAGATTTGAATTTTTAGATCTTTGATTTGAGTTTGTAAGATGCAAGGGAATAGTACTCCATGCGAAAGCTCTATGTTTTTTGGCAAACAATGGACGTTCGCGATGCACGCACACTCCTGTCAAAACAACACACTGCTGGTCTCGACCGCCACGCCCAATGCACACCTCCTGGCGGGTTTGGGATGAATTTCATTTTTCGAAATTTGATCTTGGACTTTTTGATTTGTTTCTCACATTTGTTCTGAATTTTTCTGGATTTGTGCGAAATTGTTGAATTATTAATTTATACAGATTTTGAATTGTGAGTTGATCAAGATCCGATCCAGAGAAGTTACTCCAGGACGAAAGCTATGTCGTGGCAAGCAGTGAGATCGCGTCGATTGCGGCGGCCCGCACGTGTCAAAACAACATGTCTCCAACTGCGGTCTCGCTGCGGCCTCGCCGCCATGCTACACCTGGAGGTTGGATGAAGCAGTTTGTGAGTTTACCCCTCTCCCCGTATTGAATGCATCTCAAACAAAACGTCCCCCCGCCCCTCCCCCTTCCCCCCTGTCGCCCCTTCCCTCCATTCTTCTATACTCACAGCAACAAAACACCCCCCAGCCCTCCCCTCCCCCTTCTCCCCCCCTTCAGCCCACCCGCCCCCGCTCCTCCACCCCATAGGCGCCCCCTCCGGCGCACCTCAAAGGACAAGGG
>JACBWV010000347.1:722787-888870 GCA_013435795.1 Chlamydomonas sp. ICE-L | reverse complement strand
GCTGAACTGGGGTTGAAGGGTTTCAAAATAGGAAACAATCAAATTAAATTAAAAATTAAAAAAAATCCCCACCCACCCACTGTTAAGAATTGGCGGAATGAGGTTGAGGTTGGGCGCTTGTTGGTGGGGTGAATTCGGCTGACTGTGGTGAGTTCCAATACCATAAAACAAGCAAAAATTTAATAAAAATTAAAAATCCCCACCACCACCCACCGTGACAGAATGTGGCGGATGAGGTTTAGAGTGTTGCTCTTGTTGGGGTGAATGCTGCTAAACTTGGGGTTTTAGGGTTCAAAATACGAAAACAAATCAAAATGTTAAATTTCAAATTAAAAATCCCCCCCCCCACCCACCTGTGACAAGAATGTTGCTCAGTCTGTTGATGTTGGGCGCTTTGTGGTAAGGCTGACTGACTGCGGTTGAGGGTTCCATCAGAAACAATCGAATTTAAATTTCAAATAATCCCTCCACCCACCACCGCGCCTGTGACAGCATGTTACAGTGAGGTTGAGGTTGGCGTGGTTGGGGGAATGCTGCGGAACGTGGGGTTGAGGTTCAAAATACAGAAAACAAATCAATTTAATTAAATTAAAAAATCCCCCAACCCACCTGTGACAAAGTGGCGAAATGAGGTGAGGTGGGCGCTTGTTGGGGTGAATCGGCTGACTTGGGGTTGAGGGTGCAAAATATAGAAAACAAATCAAGTAAATATAAAAAGAAAAAATCCCCCACAACCCACCTGTGACAGAATGTGCAACGGTGAGGTTGAGGTTGGCCGCTTGTTGGGGTGACTGCTGCTGAACTTGGGTTGATGGTTCAAATATCAGAAAACAAATCAAATTTTAAATTTCAAATTAAATCCCACCACCACCACCCACCTGTGCCAGAATGTGGCGAATGAGTTGAAGGTTGGGCGCTTGTTGTTTTAATGCTCTGACTGTTTTTGAGGGTTCAAAATACAGAACAAATCAAATTTAAATTCCAAATGAAAAAAATCCCCACCACCCACCTGTGACAGAATGGGGCGAATGAGTTTGAGGTTGGGCGCTTGTTGGGGTGAATGTCTCGACTTGGGGTTGAGGGTTCAAAAATCAGAAAACAAATCAAATTTAATTAAAAATTAAATCCCCCACCACCCAACTTTGACAGAATGTTCGAATGAGGTTGAGTTTTTTCGCTTGTTGGTGTGAATGCTGCTGACGTATGGGGTTTAGGGTTCAAAAATACAGAACCAATCAAATTAAATTTCAAATTAAAAATCCCCCCCCACCACCTGTGACAGAATGTGGCGAATGAGGTTGATTTGGCGCTTGTTTGGGTGAATGCTGCTGAACTCTTGGTTTGAGGGTTCAAAATACAGAAAACAAATCAATTTAAATTTCAAAAATTAAAATCCCCCCACCACCCCCAGCCTGTACAGAAGTGTGGCGAATGAGGTTGAGGGTTGGGCGCTTGTTGGTGTTGAATGCGCTGAAGCTTGGGGGTGAGGGTTCAAAAATACAGAAACAAAATCAATTTTAAATTCAAATTAAAAATCCCCCCCCCACCCACTGTGACAGAATTTGGGCGAGAATAGGTTGAGGTTGGGCGCTTGTTGGGGTGAATGCTGCTGAACTTGGGGTTGAGGGTTCAAAATACAGAAAACAAATCAAATTAAAATTCAAATTAAAAATCCCCCACCACCCACCTGTGACAGAATGTGGCGAATGAGGTTGAGGTTGGGCGCTTGTTTGGTGAATTCTGCTGAAACTTGGGGTTGAGGGTTCAAAATACAGAAAACAAATCAAATTTAAATTTCAAATTAAAAATCCCCCACCACCCACCTGTGACAGAATGTGGCGAATGAGGTTGAGGTTGGGCGCTTGTTGGGGTGAATGCTGCTGAACTTGGGGTTGAGGGTTCAAAATACAGAAAACAAATCAAATTTAAATTAAAAATTAAAAATCCCCCACCAAACCACCTGTGGGGACAGAAGGTGGCGAATGAGGTGGAGGTTGGCGCTTGTTGGGGTGAATGTGCTGACCTGAACTTGGGGTTGAGGGTTCAAAATACAGAAAACAAATCAAATTTAAATTTCAAATTAAAAATCCCCCACCACCCACCTGTGACAGAATGTGGCGGAATGAGGTTGAGGTTGGGCGCTTGTTGGGGTGAATGCTGCTGAACTTGGGGTTGAGGGTTCAAAATACAGAAAACAAATCAAATTTAAATTTCAAATTAAAAATCCCCCACCACCCACCTGTGACAGAATGTGGCGAATGAGGTTGAGGTTGGGCGCTTGTTGGGGTGAATGCTGCTGAACTTGGGGGTGAGGGTCAAAATACAGAAACAATAATGTTTTAAATTTCAATTAAAAATCCCCCCCCACCCACCTGTGACAGAAGTGGCCGATGAGGTTGAGTGGGCGCTTGTTGGGGTGAATGCTGCTAACTGGGGTTGAAGGGTTCAAAATACAGAAAACAAAGCAAATGTAAATTTCAAATTAAAAATTCCCCCACCACCCACCTGTACAGAATGTGGCGAATGAGTTGAGGTTGGCGCTTGTTGGGGTTGAATCTGCTGAACTTGGGGTTTGAGGTTCAAAATACAGAGAAACAAAACAAATCAAATTTAAATTTCAAATTAAAAACCCCAACCACCCACCTGTGACAAAAGAAAAAAAAAAAATGTGGCGATGAGGTTTGAGTGGGCCGATTGTTTGGGGTGAATGCGGCTGAACGTGGGGTTGAGGGTTCAAAAATAACAGAAAACAAATCAATTTTAAAATTAGAAAATTAAAAATCCCCCACCACCCACCTGTTTGACAGAAATGTGGCGAATGAGGTTTGAAGGTTGGGCGATTGTTGGGGTGAATCTGCTGACTTGGGGGTGAGGGTTCAATACAGAAGAACCAAAATCAAAATTTAAGATTAAAATTTAAAAATCCCCACCACCCACCTGTGACAGAATGGGGCAATGGGGTGAGGGGTTTGGCGCTTGTTGGGGTGAATGCTGCTGAACTTGGGGTTTGAGGGTTCAAAATACAGAAAACAAATCAAAATTTAAATTTCAAAATTAAAAATCCCCCACCACCACCTGTGACAGAATGTGGCGAATGAGGTTAGTTGGGCGCTTTGTTGGGGTGAATGCTGCTGAACTTGGGGTTGAAGGGTTCAAAATACGAAACAAATCCAAATTAAATTTCAAATTAAAAATCCCCCACCACCCCCTGTGACAGAGATGTGCGGAATGAGTTGAGGTTGGGCGCTTGTTGGGGTAATGCTGCCTGACTTTGGGTTGAAGGGTTCAAATACAGAAAACAAATCAAATTTAAATTTCAAATTAAAAAATTCCCCCCCCAACCACCCACCTGTGACAGAATGTGGCGAATGAGGTTGAGGTTGGGCGCTTGTTGGGGTGAATGCTGCTGAACTTGGGGTTGAGGGTTCAAAATACAGAAAACAAATCAAATTTAAATTTCAAATTAAAAATCCCCCACCACCCACCTGTGACAGAATGTGGCGAATGAGGTTTGAGTTGGGGGGGGCGCTGTTGGGGGATGCTGCTGACTTGGGGTTGCGGGTCAAAATAACGAAAACAAAATCAAGTTTTAAATTTCCAAATTAAAAATCCCCCACCACCCACCTGTGACAGAATGTGGCGAAGTAGGTTGAGGTTGGGCGGCTTGTTGGGGGTGACTGCGCTGAACTTCTTTGGGGTTGAGGGTTCAAATAAATACAGAAAACAAATCAAATTTAAATTTCAAATTAAAAATCCCCCCCCACCCACCTGTGACAGAATGTGGCGGAATGAGGTTGAGGTTGGGCGCTTGTTGGGGTGAATGCTGCTGAACTTGGGGTTGAGGGTTCAAAATACAGAAAACAAATCAAATTAAAATTAAAAATTAAAAATCCCCCACCACCCACCTGTGACAGAATGTGGCGAATGAGGTTGAGGTTGAGCGCTTGTTGGGGTGAATGCTGCTGAACTTGGGGTTGAGGGTTCAAAATACAGAAAACAAATCAAATTTAAATTTCAAATTAAAAATCCCCACCACCCACCTGTGACAGAATGTGGCGAATGAGGTTGAGGTTGGGCGCTTGTTGGGGTGAATGCTGCTGAACTATGGGGTTGAGGGTTCAAAATTACGAAAACAATCAAATTTAAATTTCCAATTAAAAATCCCCCCCCCCCCCTGTGACAGAATGTGGCGGTAATGAAGGGTTGAGGTTGCGCTTGTTGGGGTGGAATGCTGCTGAACTTGGGGTGGAGGTTCAAAATACAGAAAACAAATATCAAATTAAAATTGTTCAAATTAAATATCCAATCCCCCACCACCCACACTGTGACAGATGTGGCGAATGAGGTTGGAGGTTGGGCGCTTGTTTGGGGTGAATGCTGCTGAAACGTGGGGTTGAGGGTTTCAAAATACAGAAAAAAAATCAATTTAAATTTCAAAATTAAAATCCCCCCCACCCACCTGTGACAGAAAAAAAAAAAAATGTGGCGAATGAGGTTGAGGTTGGGCGCTGTTGGGGTTGAATGCTGCTGAACTTGGGGTTGAGGGTTCAAATTACAGAAAACAAATCAAATTTAAATTACAAATTAAAAATCCCCCACCACCCACCTGTGACAGAATGTGGCGAATGAGGTTGAGGTTGGGCGCTTGTTGGGGTGAATGCTGCTGAACTTGGGGTTGAGGGTTCAAAATACAGAAAACAAATTCAAATTAAATTTCAAATTAAAAATCCCCCAGCCACCTACACCTGTACATAATGTGGCGAATGAGGTTGAGGTTGGGCGCTTGTTGGGGTGAATGCTGCTGACTGGGGGTAGGGGTCAAATACGAAACAAATCAAATTAATTTCAAATTAAAAATCCCCCACCACCCACCTGTGACAGAATGTGGCGAATGAGGTTGAGGTTGGGCGCTTGTTGGGGTGAATGCTGCTGAACTTGGGGTTGAGGGTTCAAAATACAGAAAACAAATCAAATTTAAATTTCAAATTAAAATCCCCACCACCCACTGTGCAGAATGTGGCGAATGAGTTTGAGTTGGGCGCTTGTTGGGTGAATGCTGCTGAACTTGGGGTTGAGGGTCAAATACAGAAAAGAAAACCCCAAAAAAATTCAAAATTTAAAAATTAAAAATTAAAAAGCCCCCACCACCCACCTGTGGACAGAATGTGGCGAATGAGGTTTGAGGTTGGGCGCTGGTTGGGGTGAATGCGGCTGAACTTGGGGTTTTGAGGGTTCAAAATACAGAAACAAATCAAATTTTAAATTTCCATTCAATTAAAAATCCCCCACCACCCAACTGTGACAGAAGGTGGCGATGAAGGGTGAGGTTGGGCGATTGTTGGGGTGAATCGGCTGAACTTGGGTTAGGTTTCAAAAGACAGAAAACAAAGTCAATTCAATTTCAAATAAAAAGCCCCACCCCCACCTGTGACAGAAAATGTGGCGAATGAGGTTGAGGTTGGGCGCTTGTTGGGGTGGAATGCGTGCTGAACTTGGGGTTGAGGGTTCAAAATAACAGAAAACAATCAAATTTAAATTTCAAATTAAAATCCCCCACACCCACCTGTGACAGAAAGGTGGGAATGTGTTGAGGTTGGGCGCTTGTTGGGGTGAATGCTGTGAACTTGGGGTTGAGGGTTCAAAATACAGAAACAATCAAATTTTAGATTAAAAAATAAAAATCCCCACCACCCACCTGTGAACAGAAATGTGGCGGAATGAGGTTGAGGTTGGGCGCTTGTTTGGGGTGAAAATGCTGCTTTAGAACTTGGGGTTGAGGGTTCAAAATACAGAAAACAAATCAATTTAAATTTCAAAATGAAAAATACCCCACCACCCACCTGTTGGACAGAATGTGGCGAAGAGGTTTGAGGTTGGGGCGCTTGGTTGGGGTGAATGCTGCTGAACTTGGGGTTGAGGGTTCAAATAAGAAACAAATAATTTAAATTCAAATTAAAAATCCCCCACCACCCACCTGTGACAGAATGTGGCGAATGAGGTTGAGGTTGGGCGCTTGTTGGGGTGAATGCTGCTGAACTTGGGGTTGAGGGTTCAAAATACAGAAAACAAATAAATTTAAAATGAAAGATTAATCCCCCACCACCCCACACCTGTGACAGAATGTGGGCGAATGAGGTTGAGGTTGGGCGCTTGTTGGGTGAAATGCTGCTGAACCTTGGGGGGGGGAGTGCATCAAAATACAGAAAACAAATCAAATTTTTAATTTCAAATTAAAAATCCCCCAACACACACCTGTGACAGAATGTGCGAATGAAGGTTGAGGTTGGGGGGGGCGCTTGTTGGGTGAATCTGCGGAACTTGGGTTGAGGGTTCAAAATACGAAAACAAATTCAAAATTCAATTTCAAATTAAAAATCCCCCCCACCACCCACCTGTGACAGAATGTGGCGATGAGGTTGAGGTTGGGCGCTTGTTGGGGTGAATGCTGCGGAACTTCTTGGGGGTTGAGGTTTCAAAATACAGAAACAATCAAAAATTTAAATTTCAAATTAAATCCCCCACCACCCACCTGTGACAGAATGTGGCGAATGAGGTTGAGGTTGGGCGCTTGTTGGGGTGAATGCTGCTGAACTTGGGGTTGAGGGTTCAAAATACAGAAAACAATTTCAAATTCAATTTCAAAATTCAAATTCAAACTTCCCTACCTGAGACAGAATGTGGCGAATGAGGTTTAGGTTGGGCGACTCTTGGGGTGAATGCTGCTGAACTTGGGGGCTACCATGTCTGCTCATATTAATCGCATTAATGGACAGCCTGGAGGGTAAGGCTCCCAGACGGAATTGATGGGCGTCACTCCCGCCTGGTGAGTCAGGGTTCCCATTTTCCCCGGGATTAGTCACAGCCAGTGACAGCCTGGAGGGGGTCCCTGCTCCGAGATCCCCGCTCCTGGAGGGGGTCCCTGATCTGGAATGGGAATAGTCACTTGCTTTACCGGCTGACGTCTGACGGACAGGAGCATGCCTGGGTGGTGGTGTGTGTGTGCGGGGCGAGTGAGTGGGTGTGGTGTGTGGTGGCGGTGGTGGGGGGGGGGGAGGGGAATGGTCACTTGCTTACTGGCTGACGTCTGACAGACAGGGCCGCCTGGGTGAGGTGTGGTGGGTGTGGAGGGGGAGTGAGGTGTGTGTGGGGGTGGGGTGGGGGGGGGTGGGGTGGGGTGGGGTGGGTGGAGGGGGGGAGTTGTGTGTGTGTGGTTTGTGTGTGTGTGTGTGTGTGTGTGAGTGTGGTGGTGTGTGTGGATTGTGTGTTGTGTGGGTGTGTGGTGTGTGTGGTGTGGGTTGGGGGGGGGGGGGGGGTTGTTGGGGTGAGTGGTGTGTGTGTGGTGGGTGGTGTGGTGTGGATAGTGGTGTGTGACGGTGTGTGTGGTGTGTGTGTGGAGGGGGGGGGGGGGGGGGGGGGGGGGGGGGGGGGTGTCTCCCATCCCAGCCCCCCACCTCCTACTACCCCACACCTACCCCACCCCCCCATCCCACCTCTCCCCCACCCCCATCCCCAGCCCCCACCTACCTACCCCACCACCCCACCCCCACCCTCCCTCTCCCCCACCCCCCTCCCCAGCCCCCCCCCTACCCCCACCACACCCTCTCTCCCCCACCCCCAGCCCCGCCCCCCACCTCCCTACCTACCCCACCCACTCCTCCATCCATCCTTCCCCCCACCCCCATCCAGCCCCCCCTACCTATCTGCTGCCCCACCCACTCCCTCCCTTCCCGTCCCCCCAACCCCATCCAGCCCCCCACCTACACCTACCTCCCCTACCACCACCACCCACCCCCACCCTCCCGCTCCCCCACCCCCATCCCAGCCCCCACCTACCACCCCCCACACCCCACCCCCTCTCCCCCACCCCCATCCCAGACCCTCCCCGACCTACCTACCGACCCCACCCACCCCACCCCTCCTCCCCCCACCCCCCATCCCCGCCCCCCACCACCTACCCACCCCCCACCCTCCCTCTCCCAACCCCATCCCAGCCCGCCCACCTACCTAACCTACCCCTAACCCCACCCACCACCCTCCCTCTCCCCCACCCCCATCCCAGCCCCCACCTACCTACCCACCCACCCACCCCATCCTCCTCTCCCCCACCCCCATCCCCAGCCTCCCAGCCCCCAACGACATACACTAACCCACCCTCCCTCTCTCGCCCCCACCCCTAGCCCAGTCCCCCCACCTCTACCTACCCCACCTCCCTCTCCCCCAACCCCCATCCCAGCACCACCACCTACCTACCTACCCCACCCCTCCCTCTCCCCAACCCCATCCCAGCCCCTCACCTACCTACCTACCCACCCACCCACCCCACCCTCCCTCTCCCCCACCTCCATCCCAGCCCCCCACCACCTACCTACTACCTACCCCATCCACCCACCTACCTACCCCCCAACCCCATCCCAGCCCCTCACCTACCTACCCACCACCACAACCCCCACTCACCGGGCCACAGGCGACGCAGCATCTTGAGTCATTTCCTCTCCCTCCCCCTTGCCAAGGTCCAGAAAGTTAGGCACTAGCTGGCGGTTGTTCCGGTAGGATCCCAGCCCCCCACCCCACGCCTCCTCCCGCTGACCCCCAAGCGTAAACCATGACTAAGGACCCCCTTGGGGCTCACAGGACCATGACTAAGGACCTCTTTGGGGCTCCCAGGACCATGACTAAGGACCCCCTTGGGGCTCCCAGGACCATGACTAAGGACCCCCTTGGGGCTCCCAGGACCATGACTAAGGACCCCCTTGGGGCTCGCAGGACCATGACTAAGGACCCCCTTGGGGCTCGCAGGACCATGACTAAGGACCTCTTTGGGGCTCAGAGTACCATGACTAATCAAGTCTTCGGTACCGGGAGAAGGTTGCCTAATTAGCTCCATGTTGGTGTTCAGGGCAGAAAGGGGTCCTTCGGCATCCAGGGGGGGGTGTTTCTCCACAATCAGTCGCCGTGCCAGGACCTCCCTCAAGGAGATAGAGTGAAAGTACTCCATGACTGAGGCAATTGCTTGATGGCAACGGTCGCGACGAGGCTGCACGCCTGTCAAAAACACACTGCGGGTCTCGCCGCCACGCCCAATGCACACCTGGGGATTGGGATTAGTTCATTTTCGAAATTTGAATTTGGAATTTTTAGATTTGAAATTTGCGAAATTTCTGAATTTTGCATTTAAATTTTGATTTTTCGAGATTTGAATTTTTAGATTTTGAATTTGAGTTGTAAGATGCAAGGGAAGTAGTACTCCATGACGAAAGCTATGTTTTGGCAACAATGACGTTCGCGATGAGGCAGCACGCCTGTCAAAAACACACTGCTGGTCTCGCCGCCACGCCCAATGCACACCTGCGGTTTGGGATGAGTTCATTTTCGAAATTTGATCTTGGACTTTTGATTTTTTCTGATTTTTTCTGAATTTTCTGGATTTGAATTTTGAATTTTTAGATTTTGAATTGTAGTTGAAAGATCCAGAGGAAGTAGTACTCCATGACGAAAGCTATGTCTTGGCAACAATGACGATCGCGACGAGGCTGCACGCCTGTCAAAAACACACTGCGGGTCTCGCTGCCTCGCCCCATGCACACCTGGGGTTTGGGATGAATTCAGTTTTGAGTCCCCTCCCCCGATATTTATCATCTCAAACAAAACGACCCCCCTCCCCCTTCCCCCCTTTCTCCCCTCCCTCCATTCTTCTCACCTCAAACAAAACGACCCCCCTCCCCCTTCTCCCCCCCTTCAGCCCACCCTCCCCCCCCACCCCTGGGCCCCCCTCCTTCTCACCTCAAAGAAATTTGGATACACTAGCTTGATGTCGATGTTGATACACACACAAACACACAAAACACACACACACAAACCATCCGATACCCCTCCCCCCCCCCTCTCCTTCTCACCTCAAACAAGTTTGGATACACTAGCTTGGTGTCGATGTTGATATACACACAGGCACACACACACAATCGCACACACACTCACACAAACCCTTCTTCTCCCCTCCCCTCCCCTCCCCTCTCCTTCTCACCTCAAACAAGTTTGGATACACTAGCTTGATGTTGAGCAGGTTCTTGTGGTTGATGTTGGACAGGCGCATGAGTAGGTCACAATGCTTCTCAGTGATCTTGCTGTCAGCAAGTCCTCGGGAATCAGCCGATACGGGAAGTCGCATGACCTGGGTGGTGGATGGTGTGTGTGTGTGTGTGTCTTTGTGTGTGTGGGTGTGTGGGTGTGTGTGTGGGGGGGGGTAAGTGAGAATGTGTGTGTGCGTGTGTGTTAGTGTGAGTGTGTCTGTGTGTGTGTGAGTGTGCTTGAGTGTGTGTATGTGAGTTTGTATGGGTGTGTGGGTGTGTATATGTGTAGGTGAGAGTGTTTATGCATGTGTATGCCACTGTGTATGTCTGTGTATGCTTGTGTGATTGTGTATGTGTGTGTATGAGCGTGTATGTGTGTGTCTATGAGTGTGTATGAGTGTTTGTGAGTGTGTATGTGGGTTTGTAAGAGTGTGTGTGAGTGTGCATGTTTGTATGTATGCAAGTGTGTGCATGCATGCGTGCGTGCATGTGAGTGTGTGTATGTATGTGCTCTTGTGTGTGAGGGTGAATGTGTGTCTGTGTGTGCGCATGTGTGTGTGTGTGTGTACAAACCTTGACGGCCACGGTCTCATCCTGGAAGGTTGCGCAGTAGAGGGACATGTGACGTGTCTTGTGCATCTCAAACAAAATATCCACCAGCTCCGGCCAACATAGCAGGTCTTGTTTGTTCAGGGGAGAGGCCAGCTGGCAGTGCTCATCGGAGTCAAGGTCGCTGGCGTTACTGGCATTGCTGTGTGGGTGGGTGGGTGGGTGGGTGGGTGGGGGTGGGTATGTGGGTGGGGTGGGGGTGGGAGGGTGGGGAGGGGGGGGGGGAGGCCAGCTGGCAGTGCTCATCCGAGTCAAGGACGCTGGCATTACTGGCATTGCTGCAAGGGGGAGGGGGGGGGGGGTATGGGAAGGGGGGAGTTGTGGGTGTGGGTGGGTGTGGGTGTGGGGGCTAGCTAGGACACCCACCCCCACCCACCCACGCACCAAGCATACACACACACACCCACCCACACACATAGCCACCTGAATCAAATTGGCCATGCTAGAGTGTTGGTTGGAATGCCTGGCTGACTGGGATCCAGGATCCAGGTCAAACACAACCATGCCTGTATACCCCCCCCCCCCCAACCCAACCCAACCCACACACACACGCACACAGACACACATACACACGTACCCTCACCTTGAGTTGCTCATAGCCACCTGAACCAAATTGGCCATGCTAGACTGTGGGTTGGAATGCCTGCCAGTCTGGGATCCAGGTCAAACTCAACCATACCTGTATACCCCCCCACACCCACCCACCCACACCTTGAGTTGCTTATAGCCGCCACAATCAAATTGGCCATGCTAGAATGTGGGTTGGAATGCCTGGCAGTCTGAGATCCAGGCTACAGGTAAAACTCAACCATACCTGTATAGACTCCCCCCCCCCCCCCCCCCCCCCCCCCAACCCCCCCCAACCCAACCCAACCCACCCACCCACAAACACCCACCCACCCACACCTTGAGTTGTCATAGCCGCCACAATCAAATTGGCCATGCTAGAATGTTGATTGGAATGCCTGGCTGACTGGGATCCAGGCTACAGGTCAAACTCAACCATACCTGTATAGACTCACCCCCCCCCCCCACCCCCCCCACCACCACCACCACCACACCCACACCTTGATTTGCTCATAGCTGTCACAATCAAATTGGCCATGCTAGAATGTGGGTTGGAATGCCTGCCAGTCTGGGAACCCGGATCCATGTCAAACTCAACCATACCTGTAAGACTCCTCCCCCCCCCCCCCCCCCCAACCCAACCCAACCACCCACACCCACCCACACAAACACCCACACACCTTGAATTGCTCATAGCCGCCACAATCAAATTGGCCATGCTAGAATGCGGGTTGGAATGCCTGGCAGTCTGAGATCCAGGCTCCAGATCAAACTCGACCATATCTTCAAACCCACCGCTTCCATCGATCGATGTCGGCCCATAGTTGTGAATCACTCCAAAATTTCCCTCATACTTTTGGGACTGTCAGGAAGGGGGTGGGGTGGGGTGGGTGGGTGGGTGGTGGTGGTGGGGGCCTTGTTGGTGGTGTTGGTGTTGGTGGCCATGGTGGTGGTGGTGGTCTCCAAACCCACCGCTACCATCGATCGATGTCGGCCCATAGTTGTAAATCACTTCAAAATTTCCCTCATACTTTTGGGACTGTGAGGAAGGAGGTTGGGTGGGGTTGGGGGGGGGGGGGGGGGGGGGGCGTTTGTAGTTGTTGTTGTTGTTGGGGGTGGTCTTCAAACCCACCGCTTCAATCGATCGATGTCAGCCCATAGTTGTGAATCACTCCAAAATGTCCCTCATACTTTTGGGACTGTGAGGGAGGGGGTGGGGGGAGGGTGGGGGGGCGTTGTTGTTGGTGGTGGTGGTGGCGATGGTGGTGGGGGGGGTGTGAATGGTGTTGTTGTTGGTGTTGGTGTTGTTGGTGGTGGTGATGGTGGTGGTGGGGGTATGTATGGTGTTGTTGTTGTTGTTGTTGGTGGTGGCGATGGTGGCGGTGGTGGTGGTGGTATGTATGTGTAAATGTTATATTAAATATGTGTGTACATACATACGGTATGCTTCCATACATCCATGATGGCCCGTAGTTGTGAATCACTCCAAAATTCCCCTCTTACATTTCGGACTGTGAGGGAGGGGGTGGTGGTGGGGGGGTGGGGTGGGGGCGTTGTTGTTGTTGTTGTTGTTGTTGTTGCTGCTGTTGTCGTTGTTGTTGTTGTTGTTGTTGGTGGTGGTGGTGGTGGTGGTGGTGGTCATGATGGTGGTGGTGGTGGTATGCATGTGTAAATGCTATATTATATATATATGTGTGTACATACATAACGGTATGCTACCGTCAATCGATGATGGCCTGTAGTTCTGAATCACTCCAAAAGTTCATCAGCCTTTTGGGACTGTGAGGAGGGTGTGTGTGGGCGAGTGCGTGTGTGTGTGTGTGTGTGCGTGTGTGTGTTTGTGTGTGTGTGTATGTGTGTGTGTGGGGTGGGGTGGGGTGTGGGGTGTGTGTGGGGGGGGGGGGAATGGTGTTGTTGATGGAGGTGGGGGTTGGGGTGGGGTGAGGGGGAAAGGTGTTGTTGATGGTGGGGTGGGTGGGGTGGGTGGGGTGGGGGGGGGATGGAGGGAGGGGGTCAGGGGTATGTATGTGTGTATGTATTGTATTGTACAAGTGTGTATACAACAGTATGCTACCATCGATCAATGTCGGCCCGGTAACATACACACACACCATTGCCTTCTACATAGACACGTTATTCCTAGGCGGTGCACGTGTGGGCTCCTCCACCACTGCCACCACATACACACACACACACGAGCAAACACACATACACACACACCATTTCAAACACACACACACATAGCATGAACACGCATACACATACATAAACAAAAACATACACACACACCAGTTTCTTCAGCATAGACACGTTCTTCTTAGTCGGTGCACATATGGGCTCCTCCACCACCGCTACCACATACACACACACAGAAACATACACATAACATGAACACATACATAAACACACCATTATCTTCAGCATAGACACGTTCTTCGTAGGCGCTGCACGTGTGGGCTCATCCACCACCGCCACCACATACACACACACAAACACACGAGCAAACACACATACACACACACACACAAACACACACACACACAAACACACATACACACGTAACATGAACACACATACATACATAAACAAACACATACACACCATTTTCTTCAACATAGACACGTTCTTCTTAGGCGCTGCACGTGTGGGCTCCTCCATCACCGTGAAGCTTGGAGGTGCACGTGTGTGCTCCTCTACCACCGCCACCGCCCCTTCCTTCCGCTGATCTTCTTGCAAACTGAATGGGCTCTTGAGGCCTGAGGCCGATTTCCTTTGCACAACACCACTTGAACGCTCTCCGCTGGTACCTTGTGCCAATGGGCCGGAAGCTGAAACACGTAGGGTTTCGAAGCTCATGCTGGCTTCGGAGCTGGTTCCAAACCTGTCATCTTCAGAGCCCAGGGGAGTGGGGCACAGATTGCTGGACGTGCGGTCCCGGCCAAGGACGGAGGTTGCCAGCTGCAGTGGGGTGGTGGTGGGGGGAGTGTGTGTGTGTGTGTGTGTGTGTGTGTGTGTGTGTGGGGGGGGGGGGGGGGGGGGGGGGGGGGGGGGGGGGGGGGGGGTAACAGGGAGGGGGGAGTGGGGCACAGATTGCTGTTGGTGCCGGTCCCGGCCAGGACGGAGGTGCCAGCTGCAGTGGGGGGGGGGGGGGAGTGTGCGTGTGTGTATGTGTGTGTGAGAGTGTGTGTGTGTGTGCGTGTGTGTGTGTGTGGGGGGGGGGGGGGGGTCGAGGGGGGCACATATTGCTGTTGGTGCGGGTCCCAGCCATGGACGGAGATGCCAGCTGCAGTGGGGGTGGGGGTGTGTGTGTGTACGTGTGTGTTGTGTGTGTGTGTGTGGGGGGGGGGGGGGGGGGGGGGGGGGGGGGGGGGGGGGGGGGGGGGGGGGGGGGTAACAGGGAGGGGGGAGGGGGGCACAGATTGCTGTTGGTGCGGTCCCGGCCAAGGACGAAGGTGCTCTGTTGGGGTGGGGTGTGTGCGTGTGTGCGTGTGTGGTGGGGGTCGAGAGGGGGGGTGTCAGAGGGAGGGAGAGTGGGGCACAGAGTGCTAGAGGTGTGGATTCGGTTGAGAACGGAGGGGCCCTCTGTGTGTATAGGCAAAAGGGAGAAGGGGAGGGAGGGAAGGAGGTTCAGAGAGTAGGGAAGGGGTGTAGGAGGAAGGGGGGATTGGGGGACAGGTTGCTAGAGGTGTGATTTCAGACGAGAACAGAGGGGCCGGCTTTTTGTAAAGGCAAAAGAGAGAAGGGGAGGGAGGGAAGGGGGTTCAGAGTGTAGGGCAGGGTCGTAAGAGGAGGGGGGGAGTGTGGGACAGATTGCTTGAGGTGTGGTTTTGTGCTGATAACGATTAAGTTGATTCCCTTGGTTTGGTTTGGGGTTAGGTTTGGATTTAGGTATGAAGGAGGGAGGTGGAGGTGGAGGTGGAGGAGGAGGAGGAGGTGGGGTGGGGGGCATAATCAGAAAAGAGGGGGGTTAACTATCATTTCTCACTTCTAGTGCTTCCCCCCATGAGGCTCTTCTTCTTAAGCTGAATCCCTTGGTCTGGTTTGGTTTGGGAATAGGTTTGGATTGGGGTATGAAGGAGGGAGGAAAAGGAGGAGGAGGAGGAGGAGGAGGAGGAGGAGGAGGAGGAGGAGGAGGAGGAGGAGGAGGTGGTGGGGCGTAATTTAGGAAAGGTGTGGGTAACTCACATTTCTCGCTTTTAGTGCCTCCCCCCGTGAGGCTCTTCTTCTCGGGCCGATTCCATTGTTTTGTTTTGTTTTGGGAATAGGTTTGGATTTGAGAATGAAGGAGGAGGAGGAGGAGGCGGAAGAGACTATGGGAGAATGGGGTGGGGGGGGGGTGGGGGGGGGGCATAATTTAGGAAAGTTGTGGGTAACTCACATTTCTCGCTTTTAGTGCCTCCCCCCATGAGGATCTTCTTCTGAGGCCGATTTCCTTGGTTTGGTTTGGTTTGGGAATAGGTATGGATTTGGGTATGAAGGAGTAGGAGTAGGAGGAAGAGGGGGGGGGGGGGGGGTGGGTATTTAGGAAAGGGGGGGGAGGCACTCCCTTGGTTTGGTTTGGGGTTAGATTTGGAGTTGGGTACCAAGATGGAAGGAGGAGGAGGTGGAGGAGGTGGAGGGGTGGTGGGGGCATAATTCGGGGTTAACTCACACTTCTTGCTTTTAGTGCCTCCCCCCATGAGGCTCTTCTTCTTAGGCCGATTCCCTTGTTTTGTTTTGTCTTGTTTTGGGAATAGGTTTGGATTTGGGTATGAAGGAGGAGGAGGAGGCAGAGGAGGAGAAGATGGTGGAAATTGGTGGGGGGGATGGGGGGGGGCAAGAATCGAGGAAAGGGGGGGGGGGGGGGGGGGTAACTCACATTTCTCGCTTTTAGTGCCTCCCCCCATGAGGATCTTCTTCTGAGGCCGATTTCCTTGGTTTGGTTTGGTTTGGGAATAGGTATGGATTTGGGTATGAAGGAGTAGGAGTAGGAGGAAGAGGGGGGGGGGGGGGGGGGGGGGGGGGGGTAATTTAGGAAAGAGGGGGGGAGGGGGGGGCACTTCCTGGTTTGGTTTGGGGGTTGAGGTTTTGGGAGTTGGGACAAGATGGAAGGAGGAGAGGAGGAGGAGGTGAGGGGTGGTGGGGGAGGGGTAGTCGGGGTTAACTCACACTTCTTGCTTTTAGTGGCTCCCCCCATGGGGCTCTTCTTCTTAGGCCGACTCCCTTGGTTGGTGTTGTGTCTCCTCAAAGGTCGGCGAGGACTTCACAGCTGATACAAGCGGGCTGGTGGTTTGTGGGGGGGGAGTTAGGGGGACCAGGTGGACGTAAGGGCAGCGGAGGGGTGGGGGGGGGTTATTGTGGGGGGGGGGGCGGAACTCCTTGGGGGTTGGGTATGGGGGGGGGGATTGGGGGGGGGGGGGAGGGGGAGAGGGCGGGGGGGGGGGGGGGGGGGGGGGGGGGTGGTGGGGAGGGCGGGGGGGGGTGGTGTTGGCTGGGGGGGGGGGGTGGGGGTGAGGGGGAGGGTGGTGGTGGGTGAGAGGCGAGTTGGGCGGGGGGTGTGGAGGGGGGCTGGGTGGTTTAGGGGAGGGGGTGGACTGGAAAGAGGACAAATTGGCGCGCGGCTGGGGTGGGGATGGGGGGGGGAGGGGAACGGCAGACGGAGGTGAGGGAGTTGAGTGGTGGTGGTGGTGGTGAGTGGGTGGGCTGGGTGGGTGGAGGTGGTGGTGGTGATTTTATAGTTGTGTTGTTGTTGTTGTTGTTGTTGTTATTTGTTGTTGATGTTGTTGTATTGTGGTGGTGGTGGTGGTTTTGGTAGTGTTGTTGTTGGTGGTGATGTAAGTGGTGGGGGGGGTGGTGGTGGATTGACAGCTGACATGGTGAGAGGGGTTGGTGGAGGTGGGTGAGGAGGGGGAAGCGACCGGATGGATGGGAGGGGGTAGGGGGTTGGGGGGGAGGGGGGGGGCGGGGTGGGTGAGAGGGGGGTTGGGGGGGGGAGTGTTATAGTGGGGTTGTGGTGGGTGGGGGGTTGGTATGGTGTTGAGGTGGGGGGATGGTGAGGGCTGGTGTGGTGGGTGGGGAGTGTTGTTGTTGTGGTGAGGTTAGCGGGTGGGGTCGGTGGGTGGGTGGTTGGGGGTATGGTGAGGTGGGTGGTGGTGGATTTGACAGCTGACATGGTGAGAGGGGAGGTGGAGTTTTACCTGGGCCTGAGGAGGGAGTGGTGGTGGTGGTGGTGAGTGGGCTCCCCCCCCGCCCCCCCCCCCCCCCCACACCACACCACCCCTCTCACCATGGTTGCGCAGCTAACCGACCTCCTCTGCCCTTTCACTACCATATACCCCCCCCCCCCCCCCCCTACCCACCCCACCCCATACCCACCCACCCCATCCCCTCACCCCCAAACACAACCACCCCCTCAATACCTCCCCCCCCACCCCCCCTCCACCCCTCCCCCACACACACACCACCCCTCTCACCATGGTTGCGCAGCTAACTGACCTCCTCTGCCCTTTCACTGCCATATCCCCCCACCACCCCACCCCCCATACACAACCATCCCACCCCCTCACTATCTAACCCCCTACCCCCCACACACACACACCCCTTAGTGCTCACCAAGGCCCCGCTGTTACTCGGGCTCATCAGCCCATTCACAGCATCAGGATCAGGGGGCAAGTCATCAGACAGGCAGCTGTCCCAGTGGGACCTGAGCTCCCCCATTAGCTTAGTGAACACGGCGCGTGACATAAGCTCAATGAGACCCCCCCCACCCCCCCCCACCACCACACACGCACTGACCCTCTCAACCCCCCCACCCCTAGATCTCAGCAAGGTTCTGCTGTTACCCGGGCTAATCCACAACAACCCACCTACGCCCCCCTCCCCTCTCTTCACCCCACCCCCCTCTCACCCTTCCCCCCCATCCTCCCCCCCTCACACACACACACACTAGTGCTCACCAAGGCTCCGCTGTTATTCAGGCTCATCAGCCCATTCACAGCGTCAGGATCAGGGGGCAAGTCATCAGACAGGCAGCTGTACCAGTGAAAGCGTAGCTCCCCCACCAGCTTGGTAAACACAGCGCGTGACATGAGCTCGGAGAGCTCTGACCACGAGGAGCGGGGGAGCATGGAGTTGATGTCGTTTTTGGCGAAGATGTAGACGCAGCCCAGTGCGCGACACTTGTGGATGAGTGGGAGGAGCATCAGGGTGCCTGGGGTGGGGTGGGTGTGTAGGTGGTTGGCTGGTTGGCTGGTTGGTTGTTGTTGGGTGTGTTCGCGAAATGGGGTAAGTATGTTCGAGTGTGTGTCAAGATGTGGATGCGGCCCAGTGCGCGACCTTGTGGAGAGTGGGAGGAGCATCAGGGTGCCTGGGTGGGGTGTGGGTAAGGGGGTTTGGCTGGTTTGTGTTCTTGTGTGTTGTGGGTGTTTGGGTGGTTGGGTGGGTGTAAGGGGTACTGGTGGGTGGGTTTTGGTGGGTGGGAGCGTCGAGTTGATGTCGTTTTTGGCGCAGATGTAGACGCAGCCCAGTGCGCGACACTTGTGGATGAGTGGGAGGAGCATCAGGGTGCCTGGGGTGGGGGGTGGGTAGGGGGGTTGGCTGGTTGGGTTCTTGTGTGTGTGGGTGTTTGGGAGGGTGGGTGGGTGTAAGGGGGTACTGGTGGGTGGGTTTTGGTGGGTGGGAGCGTCGAGTTGATGTCGTTTTTGGCGGCAGATGTAGACGCCAGCCCAGTGCGCGACACTTGTGGATGAGTGGGAGGAGCATCAGGGTGCCTGGTGGTGGGGGGTGGGGTAGGGGGGTTGGCTGGTTGGGTTCTTGTGTGTGTGGGTGTTTGGGAGGGTGGGTGGGTGTAAGGGGGTACTGGTGGGTGGGTTTTGGTGGGTGGGAGCGTCGAGTTGATGTCGTTCTTGGCGAAGATGTAGACAAGCAAATATTTGATACCTGATCAGGGGCGTGGAGTCAGTGGAGACGCACAGACAATTAAAAAACAAACCAAAGATCTACATACCTGCACTTGCTGCATGCCCATTGAGTGCCAGGTCACCTGCCACCATCCTATCCCTTCCAAAGTATTCATGTTGTCCCCTGCCTCTATTATTCCCAGAAATGAAATTATCTGAAATGGTTTGACTTGGTAAATAACAAACTGATCAGGGGCGTGAATCGGTTGAGATGCGCAGCCAACTAAAAATACAAAAACTACCAGCTGTTGCTGCTCGCCCATTGAGTGCCAGGTCACCTGCCACCATCCTATCCCTTCCAAGGTATTCATGATGTCCCCTGCCTCTATTATTGCCGAAAATGAAATTATCTGAAATGGTTTGACTTGGTAAATAACAAACTGATCAGGGGCGTGGAGTCGGTTGAGATGCGCAGCCAACTAAACATACAAAAACTACCAGCTGTTGCTGCTCGCCCATTGAGTGCCAGGTCACCTGCCACCATCCTGTTCCAGTGTTCCTTTCAAAGTAGGCAAGCTAGTCATTGATAACTGATCAGGGGTGTGGAGTCAGTGGAGATGCACAGACAATTAAAACAACAAACAAAAGATCTACATACCTGCCGTTCCTGCGCGCCCGTTGAGTGCCAGGTCACCGGCCACCATCCTATCCCTTCCAAAGTAGGCAAGGGAGTCCTTGATGGTCATGATATCTCCGGCCTCCAGCACGCTGATCAGAAGCGTGGATCCAGTTGAGATGCGCAGACGCTCGATTCGCTTGGCGTTCAGAGATTTGGTGCCCTGGTTACTGTTGCCAAAGCAATAGAGGTCGCTAGCATTGTTGTTGATGTCGCTGTTGCTGCTCTCGCCGCTGCTTGAGTTGCCAGTCCTGATGCCGGTCATCATATCACCTGTGTGGTTGGGTTGGTATGGGGTTGTGGTGTGGTTGGTATGGTCTGGCATGGGTTTGGTTTGGTTTGGGGTTGAGGTGGTGGTGGTGGTGCTGGCTAGCATTGGTGTTTATGTCGCTGTTGCTGCTTTCGCTGCTGCTTGAGTTGCCAGTCCTGATGCCGGTCATCATATCACCTGTGTGGTTGGGTTGGTATGGGGTTGAGGTGGTGGTGGTGGTGGTAATGGTGTTGATGCGGTGGTGGTGGTGGATGTGGTGGTGGTGTTGGTCGCAAGCATAGGTATTGATGGCGCTGTTGCTGCTTTCGCCGTAGCTTGAGTTGCCGGTCCTGTTGCCGGTCATCATATCACCTGTGTGGCTGGGTTGGTTGTGGTGGTGGAGTGGTTGGTCTGGTCTGGTATGGGTTTGGTTTGGTTTGGGGTTAAGGTGGTGGTATTGGTGGTGGTAATGGTGTTGGTGTTGCTGCCCCTGCTTTCGCCACTGCTTGAGTTGCCAGTCCTGAGGCCGGTCATCATATCACATGTGGGGTGGTTTGGTTCGGGTTGGTCTGGTGTTGAGGTGGTTATGATGTTGATGTGGTTGTGTTGGTGGTTGCGTTGGTGGTGGTGGTGGTGGTGGTCGCTAGCTTAAATGTTGAGGTCGCTGTTGCTGCTCTCGTCGCTGCTTGAGTTGCGGGTCCTGATGCCGGACATCATATCACCTGTGGGGTTGGGTTGGTCTGGGGTTGAGGTGGTAATGATGTTGATGTTGATGTGGTGGTGGTTGTGGTGGTGGTGGTGGTGGTGGTGGTTGTGGTGGTGGTGGTCGCTAGCTTAGGTGTTGATGTCGCTGTTGCTGCTCTCGCCGCTGCTTGAGTTGCAGGTCCTGATGCCGGACATCATATCACCTGTGGGGTTGGGTTGGTTGTGGTGGTGGAGTGGTTGGTCTGGTTTGGGTTCAGGTTTGATTTGATTTGGTTTGGTTTCATTGGTATGGGTTTCAGGTGGTGGTGGTGGTGGTGGTGGTGGTGGTGGTGGTGGTGGTGGTGGTAATCGTGTTGATGTCGCCGCTGCTTGAGTTACCAGTCCTGATGCCTGTCATGAAATCAGCTGTAGGGTTGCTTTGGTTTGGGTTTGGGTTTGGTTTGGTTAGGGGTTAAGGTGATGGGTTTAGGATGGTTTGGTTTGGTTTGGTATGGGTTTGAGTTGGTTTGGCTGGTTTGGTTTGG
Source organism: Chlamydomonas sp. ICE-L (assembly GCA_013435795.1). Taxonomy (NCBI): domain Eukaryota; kingdom Viridiplantae; phylum Chlorophyta; class Chlorophyceae; order Chlamydomonadales; family Chlamydomonadaceae; genus Chlamydomonas; species Chlamydomonas sp. ICE-L. Next base: position 867,595 of record JACBWV010000347.1, on the reverse strand, counting down.
GGTTGAGGTACTGGTGGTGGTGGTAATGGTGTTGATGTTGCTGCTACTGCTCTCGCCGCTGCTTTCGTCGCTATTTCAGTTGCCAGTCTCATGCCGGTCGTTTGGTTGGTTCGGGTTTGGGGTGGTTTGGTTTGGTTTGGTGTTGGGGTGGTGGTGGTGGTGGTGGTGGTGGTAATGGTGTCGATGTCGCTGCTTGAGTTGGTGTGGTGGTGTGGTGGTGGTGGTGGTGGGTGGAGCATGTATGTGTCCGCACACACACACGCACAAACACATACACGTACACTCACATACACACACACATAAACACACATGTACTCACACACACACACACACACACACACACACGACTACACACACACGACTACACACACACACATACACACACGAATACAACACCACACCACACAAACGCCACAAACACAACACACACACATCCAACACAGCACTCTACATGAGCTCACTCTCACACCCACCCACGCAAAGCCCGACCCCCTCACATACCCACACAACACTCCACCCACACACGAATACACGCACACACATACACACACAGATCAGCTATTAACTGAAGTAGGGATATCCATTGTGTAGATACACACACAAACGCACACACGAATACACACACATGCACACACACACACACTCACACAAATACACGCACACACACAAACACACTCTCACATAAACACACACACAAGGACACACACGAATACACACAACCACAATGCCACACACGAATACACACACACACACGAATACACACACAAACACACACACGAATACACACACAAACACACACGAAAAAAATACACACACACAAGAATACACACCAAACACACACTAATACACCCACACACGAATACACGCCAAAAACACGACGGAAGTAGACAGAAAAAACAAAGGATCGAAATAAAAAAATAAAGCAATAAAGATCACATAAGGAGCAACAAATAAGGGGCGGAATAAAGTAGGGGAGGAAGACAGGGAGGTAGGGGGAAGGTGAAAAAGTAACCAAGGGAACGAAAATAGAATACAAGGGATTATGAGGAAAAAATGAGAAAAGGAGTGGAACCGAGGAGAAATAGAAAAAGCACTAGGAGAAGGGGAAGGGCGAAAATGGGCGGAAGGTTGGGTTGAAGAACAAGGGAGGAAAGGAGGGAAAAAGGGGGGAGAGCGCAGGAGAGGAAAGCAGACGGAAAAACGAATAGCGGAGGAAGATGGGGTAAAAGGGGAAAAGGGGGGGAAGCAAAATGGATGTAAGAAGGGGCAGGGAAGCAGAAGGAGAAAGGCCAGAAAAGCAGTAAAAGTCAAGAGAAAAGGAGAGAGATATGAGGGAACATATGGGAAGATGAAAGTAAAAACAGGGAGGACGAGAAGCAAAGAGGGAAGGAGAAAGGTGCACAGAAGAAAGTAGGATGGTAGCAAAAAGCGCAGAGGGGCAGGGAGGCGGGCAAGGCGACAGAAGATGGAAAGTGAGAGCAATAAGTCGGTAGGGAGATGGGGATGAAAATGAAAGGATGGATAAGGACAATGAGAAAGCGGTCAAACATGATGAGGAAAGGTTAGTGTAAGAGGAGAGGTGAGGAATAAAAGGTAAGGGAAGAGCGAAAAAGAGGGTACATAATGTGGTGAGCAGAAGTACAGAAAAAGTCAGGCGAGGGGATCGGAAAGAAGCAGGGGGGTGAGAGGAGGACGGGAGTGAAGCGGTCAACAAAGCAGAAGAGACAAGAAAAGGAAGGATAAGAAAGGGGAAGGACAGAAGGCGAACAGAGAGGAAGTTGAACGGGGAAAAAAAAAAGAAAAGTCATGGATAAGAAACAGAGGTGTAGCGAGAGAAACTATAAGGGAAAGACAAAACAATACCATCACCCACCCAAACACCCAACGCCTCCCCCACCCAACCCTACATCCATCACAACCACAACACCCCCACATAGCACACACACAAATACACACACAAACACACACGAATACACACACACACGAATACACACACAAACACACACGAATACACACACACACGAATACACACACAAACACACACGAATACACACACAAACACACAATACACACACACACGAATACACACACAAACACACACGAATACCACACACACTAATTACACAACAAACCCACGAAATAACAACACACCCACTAATCCACACCCAAACACACAACGAATACACACCCACCACTAATACCTTCACACAAAGAACCACACGAATACACACACCAACAGCACACGAATCACACACAAACACACAGTGAAATACACACACACAATACCCCCCCCAACACACACGAATACACACACACACATACACACACAAACACACCGCATACACACACACACTATACACACTCAAACACACACCCGAATACCACACACACGAATACACACAGCTAATATCCCAACAACACACACACGCGAATACACACCAACACACACGAATCCACCCCACAACGAATACACACACAAAACACAACGAATACACACACACACGAATACACACACAAAAACCACTAATACACACACAAACACCACTAATACACACACACACGAATACACACAAACACAGCACGCATAACACACACACGAATACCACAAGCAAACACAATACACCCACACACGATACACACAGCAAACACACACGAATACACACACACCGAATACACACACACAAAAACACACGAAACACACCAAACACACCGAATAACACCACAAAACACACGTAATACACAACACCACAAATACACACCACACACACACTAATACCCACACACACGAATACACACACAAACACATACACAATACACACTCACACGAATGACTCACACAAACCCACCCGAATACTAACACACACAAACACCCACGACATCCCCACAACCCTCGAATCCCACACACAACCATCCCCCGAATCACCCCCCCACTACTCAACCCGCGCAACCACACCCGTCATCAGCAGCCACCCCCTACTACACCCCACAGCACAAACACCCAGGGAATACACACACGAACACACACTAAAACACACACACACTAATACACACACACACACACACGAACACGTATACACCACACGAATACACACACAGCCCGATACACACACAAAAACACACTATACGCCCAAAACACGACACTAATACCACACACACGAATACACCACAAACACACACTAATAACACACACACGATACACACACACAAACAAACACACACGATACATACACACACAATACACAACCAAACACACACGAATACAACACACACACGAATACACACACAAAACACACAATACACACAACCCCCCCCCCCACCCGTAATACACACCAAACACACCACACAACACACAAACACACACAAACCACCACGATACACACCAAACACAACACGAATACACACACTAAACACACAATACCACACCACGAATACAACACGCAAACACCACAACTACTCACACAAACAACACAACACTAATCCCATATCAGCTATTACCTGAAGTAGGGGTGTCAATGGTGTAAACACACACACTCCTACATACACACACAGACACTCACACGAATACACACACACACGTACACACACAGATCACCTTACTGAAGTATTGAAAGGGAGGGGGGATTCCATGTGTTTTACACACACACACGTACACACAAACACACCCACGAATACACACGCAAACACACACAGACAAACACATGTACACACACAGATCAGCCATTACCTGAAGTAGGGATGTCCATGGTGTTTATACACACACACACACACACACGAATACACACAAACACACCCACGAATACACACGCAAACACACACAAACAAACACACACACACAGATCAGATAGTACCTGAAGTAGGGATGTCCATGGTGTAGATACACACACACACAGACACACACGAATACACACAAAAACACACAAAAACAAAAACACACAGATCAGGTATTACCTGAAGAAAGGATGTCCATGGTGTAGAGTCCTTCAAATGTATAAACACACACACACAAACACTCGGACACACACACACAAACACACACAGATCAGATATTACCTGACGTAGGGATGTCCATGGTGTAGAGTCCTTCAAATGTACAAACACACACACACAAACACACACTCGGACACTCGGACACACACACACAAACACACACAGATCAGATATTACCTGACGTAGGGATGTCCATGGTGTAGAGTCCTTCAAATGTACAAACACACACACACAAACACACACTCGGACACTCGGACACACACACACAAACACACACAGATCAGATATTACCTGACGTAGGGATGTCCATGGTGTAGAGTCCTTCAAACCCACTGCTGTCTTCTTTCTCGGGGGTAGACTCGACAAACACGACAGCCTGGCTCAGGGTGGACGAAACCAATGCCAGCCTGGCTTCCACCTTGCCCAGGGAGGGGTCCTTCAAGATCTTGGGTATACCATAAACCACTGCCGCCGCCAGGTCATCAAGGCTGGTTGAGGTGTTAAGCTTCTCGAAAACAGCCGTGCGCGAAACTAAGCGAGACTGTGGGGGGGTGGGGTGGGTGGGGAAGGTGAGGAGGGTGGATGTGTGTGTGTGCATGTGTGTGTGCATGTACATGTGTGTGTACATGTGTTTGTGTGTACATGTGTGTGTGTGTGTACATGTGTGTGTGCACATGTGTGTGTACATGTGCGTGTGTGTATGTGTGTGTGCATGTGTGTGTACATGTGTGTGTGTGCATGAATGTTTGTGCATGTGTGTGTTTGTACATGTATTTGTGTACATGCGTGTGTACATGTATTTGTGTACATGCGTGTGTGTGTACATGTGTGTGTGCGCAAATGTGTGTGTGCACATGTGTGTGTACATGTGCATGTGTGTACATGCGTGTGTGTGTACATGTATTTGTGTACATGTGTGTGTGTGTGTGTGTGTGTGTGTGTGTGTGTGTGTGTGTGTGCGCGTACATGTGTGTGTGTGCACATGTGTGTGTACATGTGCATGTGCGCATATGTGTGTGCATGTGTGTGTACATGTGTGTGTGTACATGTACATGTGTCTACATGTGAGTGTGTACATTTGTGTGTGTGTACATGTACATGTGTCTACATGTGAGTGTGTACATTTGTGTGTGTGTGTGTACGCGCATGTGTCTACATGTGAGGGGTACATGATGTGTGTGTTACATGTACATGTGTCCTACATTTGAAGTGTGTACATGTGGTTGTGTACAGTAACATGTGTCTACATGTGAGTGTTTTTTTTTGACATTTGTGTGTGTGGTTGTTACTTGTACATGGGTTGTCTACATGTGAGGTGTGTACATTTTGTGTTGTGTGTAACATGTACATGTGTCCCTAATGTTGAGTGTTTGGTACATTTTGTGTGTTGGTGTGTGGTGTACAATGTCATGTTGTGTCTACATGTGAGTGTGTACATGTATGTGTGTGTACATGTACATGTGTCTACATGTGAGTGTGTACATGTATGTGTGTGTACATGTACATGTGTCTACATGTGAGTGTGTACATTTTGTGTGTGTGTGTACATGTACATGTGTCTACATGTGAGTGTGTACATTTGTGTGTGTGTGTACATGTACATGTGTCTACATGTGAGTGTGTACATTTGTGTGTGTGTGTGTGTACATGTACATGTGTCTACATGTGAGTGTGTACATGTATGTGTGTGTACATGTACATGTGTCTACATGTGAGTGTGTACATGTGTGTGGCTGCACCTACCTATGCAATGGCACTAGCGGCCCAGCCAGTGATGAGTTGCACGCTAGAGTACAACCACTGCTGTTTCCAATGCACTGGTGTGTGTGTGTGTGTGTGTGTGTGTGTGTGTTGTTGTACATGCCGTGCGTGCCGTGTTGTGTGTGTGTGTGTGTGTGTACATGTGTGTGTGTGTACCATGCGTGCCCCCCCGTGCCCGTGTTGTGTGTGTGTGTGGTGTGTAAAGTTTGGTTTGTGTGTGTGTGTGTGTGTTGTGTTGTATGTTAGTGTTGTGAGTGTGTGTGTTGTGTTTTGTTGTGTGGTGTGTTTTGTGTGTGTACGTGTGTGTGTGTGTTTGTACATGTGTGTGTGTGTTACGTGTGTGTTGTGTGTGTTTGCCTCCGTGTGTTTTGTGTGTTGCTTTGGGTGGTGTGGTGTGTTGCCGTGTGGTGTACATGTGTGTGTTGTGTTGGTGTGTGTGTGTGTGTTGTGTGTGTGTGTGTGTGTGTGTGTTTGTGGTACATGTGGTGTGTTGACATGGTGCCTGTGTTGACATGCGCGTGCGTGTGTGTGTGTTGTTGTGGTGTTTGTGTGAATTTTGTGGTATGTGTGGGTGTGTGTGTGTGTGTGTGTGTGTGTGTTGTGTGTGTTTGTGTGTGTGTGTGTGTGTGTTCCTGTTAGTGTGTCCCTGTGTGTGTGTCCGCGCGTGTGCGTGCCCCCTTTGTCCGGCCCCCCTTCCTGTGCCATTGCTTGCTGCCTAGCCGGCCCACCGTAAACGAGTTTGACGCTAGAGTACCACCACTGCTGTTTCCAATGGTGTGTACGTGTGTACAGGTTTGTGTTATACATTGTGTGTTTAACAATGTGCATTTTGTTTACATGTATATTGTGTGTTGTGTACTTTGGTAGTGAGTGGGTGTGTGTGCCTTTGTGTGGTTGGTTGTATGTTGTTGTTTGTGTGTGTGCATGTAACGTGTGGTGGTGTGTGGTTGTCCTGTGTGTGTTGTTGTTGTTATGTGGTTGTGTGTGGCATGTTACAACGTGTGTGTGTTTTGTGTTTGTGTTTGTGTGTGTGTGTGTGTGTGTGTGTGTGGTTGGTGTGTGGTGGTGTGTGTCACATTTAGCAATGTGGTCAACATGTGGGAAGGCCACCACCTACCTTGTTGCAATAGCACTAGAGCGGCCCCAGCCTGTGATGAGTTGACGCTAGAGTTATACCACCCACTGCTGCTCCCAATACAAGCAACCAGAGAATCGTCATGCCCAGGCTTAGACAGCCAACCATGACAGTGGGGTGTGTGCTTGAATACAGAGGGAGGCACAACAGTGAGCGGATGCCCCTCTTGCTCAGTTTTCGACAGTCCTTGGGGGAGGGGGTTGCTGGTTCCTGCTGTTTGCTCCTGCAAGGGGGCAAGCCGCTGGCTGGTGGCCTGTCTTGCCTGTGTGTTTTGTATGGTGGTGGTGGTGGGGGGGGGGGGGGGGGCGGGGGGTGGGGGGGGGGGGTGTTTGGTTGGTTGTTGTTGTGTGGTGGGGGGGGGTGGGGGTGGAGGGGGGGGGGAGTTTTTCGACTAGTTCCCTTGGGGAGGGGGGTGGCTGTTTCTCTTTTTCTTCTGCTTGTGCTTTAAGGGCAAGCTGCTGCTTGGGTGCCTGTCTTTCTGGCCTGTGTGTGGGTGGGCGGTTGGTGGTTGGGGGGGGGGGGGGGGGAGTTTGACTAGTCCTTGGGGAGGGGCTGCTTATGCGGTTTGCTGTACGGCAGCGTGCTGCGTGCCTGTCTGGCCTGTGGGGGTGGTTTGGGCGCTGTTGGAGGTGGAGGAGAGGGGGGTGATGGGTGATGGTGGGTGATGGTTGATGGTGATGGTGTATGGTGGTGGTGGTTGGGTAGGACTTGAATATTAAGGGAATGTTGCTCTGATGTTGATGTGAAGGACAATGGTGACGGTGCGTGTATTGGCCTTTGGACTGAATTTCGGTATGTGCTGTAGGCGGGTGGGTGTGTTGAGGGTGTGTGTGTGGGATGCTGTGCTGTGGGTTTTGGTGTGGGGTGTGTTGGGGGTGTGTGGGTGTGGGTGGGGGTGTTGTGTGGGGGGGGGGGGGGTGGGGTGGGTGGGTGGTTGGGGTGGGTTGGGTTGGGTGGGTGGGTGGGTGGGGGAGGGGGGGGTGTTGTTGGGTGGGTGGGGGGGGGGGGGGGATAGGGGGGAGGGGGTGCGTGTGCTTGAATAAAGAGGGCGGCACAAAAGCGAGCGGATGCCCCGCGCTGGCTCAGTTTCGACCAGTCGTTGGGGAGGGTTCTGTTTTTGCTGTTGCTGTTAAGGGCAGCGCTACTGGTGCCTGTCTTGGCCTGTGTGTGTGTGTATGTGTGTTGTGTGGGTGTGGGGGGGGGGGGGGGGGAGTTCCACATAGTCCTTGGGGAGTGTGTTGCTTTGCTGTTGCGCTATGGGCAGCGCACGGTGCCTGCGTGGCCTGTGGGGTGGGGGGGTGGAGGAGAGAGGATGATGGTGGTGGGGGGGGGGGGGGGGGGGACTCTTAAAAATAAAGTGGGTGTTGCATGTGTTTGCTGTTCAGGGCAGCGCTGGCTGGTGCTGTCTTGGCCTGGGTGTTGGTTTTGTGCGGGTGTGTGAGGTGGGTGGGTTTGGGGTGGAGGTGGTTGGGGTGGGTGGGTGGGTGTGGGAGTTCGACCAGTCCTGGGGATGGTTGGTGCTTCTGTGTTCTGTGATGGACAGCGCTATGGTGCCTGACTTGGCCTGTGGGTGGGTTGGGTGAGGTGGTTGGGGGGGGTAGGGTGGTTGGGGCATGGGGTGGGGGGTGGTGGGGTGGGTGGGGGGAGTTTGACCAGCCTTGGGGGGGTGATGCTGATGCTGTTGCGGTATGGCAGACGGTAATGGTGCCTGCTTGGCCTGTGGGGTGGGGGGGTGGGTGGGGGGGCGGGGAGGTGGGTTGCGGTTGGTTGGCTGGGGGTGGTTGGGTGGGTGTGGGAGTTTGACCCAGTCCTTGAGAGTGTGTTGCTTTGTGCTGCTGTTATGGGCAGCGCAACTGGTTGCTGCCTCTTGGCCTGTGGGGTGGGTGGGTGGGTGGGGTGGAGGAGCGGGATATGATGGTGGTGGTGGTCGGTGGGGCTTCAAAAAAACGGATTGGCTGTTTTTGGGTTGCTGGTAAAGGCAGTTTGTGCTGGTGCCTGTCTTGGCTGGGGGGTGGGTGGTGGTGTGGGTGGGTGGGTGGGGTGAAGGAGAGGGGGGGGGGGGGGGGGGGGGGGGGGGGCGGGGGGGGTGGGGCCTTAAAAATAGCGGGGCGTGTTGCTTCTGATGTTGTGTTATGAAGGTGGTGCTGGGGACTGTCCTGGGGCGTGCGTGTTGTGGGGTGGGGGTTAAGTGGCGTGGCGGTGATGGAGAGGGGGTGGTGGTGGTGGTGGGGTGGACTGGGGGGGTGAGTGGGGGGCTAACATTACAAGGGGGGGGGTCGCTGATTTGCTGTGATGATACGGGAAGACGTCTGTGATGTGTGTATTTTGGGATTGGGAGTGGGGGGTGTGGGGAGGGTTGGGGATGGGGTTGGGGATGGCGTGGGGGGAGAGGGTTCTCCCCTCGGTGCGGGAGATTGGGGAGGGGTGTGGGCGGAAGTGGTGTTGGTGTGGGGGGGAGAGGGAAGGGGGCTTCGTGGGGGGGGGGATGGGGGAGTGCCGCCGGGGGGTGGGATGAGGGGAGGGGGGGGGTGGGGGGGAGAGGGGAGGGGAGGGGGGGGTGGGGGTGGGGGGGGGGGACGAGGGGTAGGGGGGGAGGGGGGTGGGGGGGGGGGGGGGGGGGGGGGAGAGGGGGAGGGGGGGGTGGGGGGGGGGGGAGGGGGAGAGGAGGGGGGGGGGGGTGGCCGGGGGGGGGGGGGAGGGGGTTGGGGGTGGGGGGGGGGAGGGGGGGGAAGGGAAGGGCGCTGCACGTAATATAGCTTATAAGTTTGAAGTTATATCTCACCTAGACTAAACCTCCCCATTTGCACTAAACCCCCATCACCAGCACTCAACCTCCCCGGCACGCAGTGCTGATAATGCGTGATCTGAGGGGGTCCCATTTCATGTGAGTCTAGTGAGGTGGCCTCCACACACAAACCCACCTCCCCCCCCACCTTCCGCCTACCCTCGACACACACACCCCACAAGCCCTCATCCCCACCCCACCCCCCCTCATATCCCTCGGGACACACACACATCAAAACCCTCATCCCCCCAACCCCACACAACCCAAACCCTCCAAAACAAACACCTCCTACCACCACAAACACACACCCCACCACCACCCCCACTCACCTTCCCCCTGCACCCACAACAGGTGGTACTGCCCGTTGATGTTAGGGGTCCGTGCATTTCTCGCTGCTCCCCGGATAGTGAGGTAGTCCAGGGGGAAAGCATGGCTGGAAGAAAAGCTGCTGGTCTTGTCGCTGAACAGACGTAACGAAACCAGTACATGGCTTCTTGTACTGACAAGGCAAGCTCTATGCAGCTGCTAGAATTCAACACTTGGGTGGCTTGGCCACAAGGAACCTACCACATGTTTGGGGTTTAGGGTTTTCACATTAAAGGGTTTAGGGTTTTAGGGGGTTGTTTAGGTGATTTGGGGTTGGCGTTTATGGGGGTTTGTTTTATCCACACACACACGCACACACACAGCACCAACCCCTAATGTACCCCCCCCCCCCCCCCCCACCCCACACCCCCCCCCCCCCCCCCCCCCCCCCCCCCCCCCCCCCCCCCCCCCCCCCCCCCCCCCCCCCAACCCCCCCCCCCCCCCCCCCCCTTGTACCCCACCACCCCATGTGCCACCACCACCCCATGTACGGAGTCGCTGACAGACGTAAACGCCCCCCCAACAGGACTGGGCGTCTTGCCCTGCAGCCGAGCCTCTATGCAGCTTTGCTAGAATTCAACACTAGGGCTTGGCCACACGGGGGAACCTATACACATATTCGGAAATAGGGTAGGGATTTAAGGATCAGCATTAAGGTAAACGTTAGGGCTTTTTTTAATTGTAATGGATAAGGGTTCCAGGGAAGATTAGGATAGTAGTCGGAGATCTCCCTGCACATCCCACACCCCACCAAAACCAACCATCCCCTCCAACCCACACCGCACCCCTTCACCAACTTACATATCCCCACCCCCAAACATACACTGCTTCCACACCGTCAACACCACACTACCTCTCACACCAACAAACACACCTTCCCCCCACCCCCCAACCCCCACCATACGACTCACCCACACACCATCCCCTCCCTCCCTCCATCTCCCCCAACCCATCCCTCTAACATCCCCCCCTCCACCCCTTCACCCCCCCACTCTCCCACCAGCCCCTCCCCACCACCCTCCATCTCACTCCACCGGAATGGTCGACATAGACCCCCCCCCCCCCCCCCGCCCCCCCCCCCACACACACACACAAATCAACTAAAAAACACCCACACCCTCCTCTCCACAAACAAACAAAAACACCCAACACAACCCGAATACATCAAAAAACCACCACCACCTCCCTCACCAAAAACCCCTCACGTCCAAATAAAAGGACTCGTATGGCGATATGGACACCAGCCGATTGATGCTGGCCATGAGCTATTCATACGACCCATAGTGGCTGCTTGCCCCCCCCCCCCCCCAAACCCCCCCCAACCCCACCCCCCCACTCACCACACCGACACCAATCCCCTCACCCAACAACCACCACAGGACCCTCCTCTCACCTTCACTGCCCCCATCCAACCTCCCCCTCTACCCTCCGTTTCCTCCCTCCCTATCGCCACCCACCCACACCCACCCACCCACACCCACCCACTCCCTCCCACCCAACCACTCCCTCCCACCCAACCACTCCCTACATCTCACCTAAAGGAATGGTTGACATAGACCCCAGCGGAAAGATGAAGATTTGCTGGGCATGAGCTATTCATACGCCCATAGTAACTGCTTGCTCCGCCTCCATGTGAGGGTGGAATGGAGCGGTGCGACATGCCACCGACACATGAGCGGTACAGGCTCTGGCAGTCTGCGCCGTACGCCGCCCCGTGGTGTTGGAAGTACGTTCCCTTGGGGGTGATGCTGGTGAGGCAGGCCCAAGAGCATGCCAGCCTGTTGCACATCTGGGGGTGGGATGGTGGTGGTGGTGGAGGTGGTGGTGGTGGTGAGGCAGGCCCAAGAGCCATGCCAGGCCTGTTTTGCACTATGGGGGTGGGATGGTGGTGGTGGTGGAGGTGGTGGTGGTGGTGAGGCAGGCCCAAGAGCATGCCAGCCTGTTGCACATCTGGGGGTGGGATGGTGGTGGTGGTGGAGGTGGTGGTGGTGGTGAGGGCCAGGCCCAAGAGATGCAGCCTGTGCACATCTGGGGGTGGTGGTGGTGGTGGTGAGGTTGGTGGTGGTGGTGGTGGGAGGGCAGGCCAAGAGCATGGCCAGCCGGTTTGAAACCCGGGGGTCGGGGATGGTGGTGGCTGTGGTTGTGGGTGGGTGGCGTGAGTGGGTGGGTGAGTGGGGAATGAATAGATAGGTAATGGTGTTGGGAGGTGGTGGTGGTGGAGGTGGTGGTGGTGGTGAGGCAGGCCCAAGAGCATGCCAGCCTGTTGCACACCTGGGGGTCGGGATGGTGGTGGTGTGTGTGGCAGGAGGGGTGAGTGGGTGGGGGAAGTGGGGACATGAATAAAGTGGGTAATGAAGTTGGGAGGTGGTGGTGGTGGTGTGGTTGAGGAAGTACGTGATTTGGGGGGGGGTGAGCTGGTGAGGCAGCCCATGGAACATGCCAGACGGTGCACACCTGGGGGGTGTGAGGGTGGTGTGGTGTGGGTGTGTGGGATGGGGTGGGGTAGTGGGGTAGAGGTTGAGTGGATGGTAATGGTGTTCGGATGGTGGTGGGGTTGGTGCTAAGTGTGCGGAAAGTAAGTGACTTGGGGGTTGATGATGGTGAGAAAGGGCCCACGAGCATGCCAGCCTGTTGCCCACACCTGGGGGTGGATGGGTTTGGTGTGGGTAGTGTGGTGTGTGGTGTTGTGGGTGTTGGTCGTTGGTGGTGATGGTGTTGTGTTGGGTGGAGTTACTTCTCACCCAAAAATCCCTTGAGCAGATTGGGCCACTTGCGGTTTATGCTGTCCTTAGTGCATGCAGGTGTTGGTGTTGTTGTGATGGATGTTGGTGGTGGTGGCTGGTGGGTGGTGTGGTGTGGTGGTGGTGGTGGTGGTGCGTGGTACGTGGTCGTGGTGGTTGGAGGTGGTGGTGGTGGTGATGGTGGTGGTGGGTGGTGGTGGTGGTTGGTGGTGGTTGGTGGTGGGTGGAGTGGTAGTGGTGGGTGGTGTGGTCAGGATGGTGGTGGTGGGTGGTGGTGGTGGGTGGTCGTGGTGGGTGGTCGTGGTGGGTGGTGGTGGTGGTGGTGGTGGTGGTGTACTATCTCAGCCAAACACACCTGAGCCATGACCTTGGGCACTTGCGTCTTCCTGCTGTCATTGGTGAGGGCTAACAGCTCTTGCAGCAGCAGCACTGCTTTCATCACATCTTCATTCTTCACATCTGAGGCCGCCCCTCGATTGATGTTAGTAGCCTTTAGGGAGGGGAGAGAGCAATTGGGGTGTGGTGCGGGGGGTGTGGGGGTGGGGTTGGGAGTGGCGGGGTGTGGATGGCAGGTGGGGTGGGGTGGGTGTGGGTGGGTGGGGGGTGGGAGGGTGGGGGGGGGCGGGGCAGCAGCACTGCTCGCATCACATCTTCATTCTTCACACTTGAGGCCGCCCCTCGATTGATATTAGTAGCCTTTAGTGAGGGGAGAGAGGGGAGAGAGAGTAGCTTATAGGGGTGGGTGGGGGTGGCGGGGGTGGGTGAATGATGAAAGTGGGGCGGGTGGGGGGTTGGGGGGGCACGCAGCATGCTCGTATCACATGTCATTATTCACAATTGAGGCCGCCCCTCGATATATCATAGCAGGCCATTAGGGCGGGGCGAGAAGAGAGTAGGTGGTTGGGTGTGGGGGGTTGTTGGGTGTGGGCGTGGGTGGGGTGTTGGGGGTGGGATGGTGTGCGGGGAGGGGGGGGGGGGGGGGGGGGGGGGCGGGGGGGGGGGGGGCGTGGTGGTGGTTGGGGTAGCAGCACTGCTCGCTAACATTGTTCATAGTTCACAACTTGAGGCGGCCGCCCCTCCGATTGATCATGTAGCCTTTAGGGGAATGGAGAGAGTAAGTGTGGGTGGGTGGGTGGGTGGGTGGGTGGCCTGGGGGTGGGAGGGGGGGGGTGGGTTGGGTAGCAGCACTGCTCGCATCATATCTAATACTTTACACTAGAGGCCCCCCTCATTGATGTCGTATAGCCTTTGGGGAGGCGAGAGTTAGAGGAGAGTAGGGTGTGGGTGGGGGGGGGGGTGGCGGCCGGGGGGGTGAGTGTGGGTAGGGTGTGGGGGGGGGGGGGAGGTGGGGTGTGGGGGTCGGGGGGCCAGCATGTTAATTTGTTCAAATGAGGCCGCCCTCGATTCATCATTAGTAGCCTTTAGGAGGGGGAGAGAGGGGGGGGAAAGGGAGAGAGAGTAGCGTATACGTGGGGGTGTGGGGGGCTGGGGGATTGAGCGGGGTGGGTCAGGTGGGGGGTGCGGGGTGGGTTGAGGTGGGGTGCGGGTGGGTGGGGGAGGAGCAGCACGCTTGATAACATGTTCATTCTTCACTACTTGAGGACCGCCCTCGATTCAATCATAGAGCCTAGGAGGGGAGATAGTCAGGTTTGGGTGTGAGGCGTGTGTGTGGGTGGAGGGCGGGGTGTGTGGCGTGGGGTGGGGTGGGTAGGGGAGCAGCAGCACTGCTCGCATCACATCTCATTCTTCACACTTTGAGGCCGCCCAGCGATTGATCTATAGCCTCTAGGGAATGAGAGAGACGTAGGTGTGTGTGGGGGTGTGGGGGGGGGGATTGGGGCAGTAAGATTCGGGTAAAGTTAGAGCTCATTAGGGTAAGGTGTGGTGGGTGGGTGGGTGGTGGTGGGGGTGTGGGGTTGGGTGGGGTGGTGGGGTGGGGCGGTGGGGTGGGTGTGTGGGGGGTTATATATTAGATTAGGGAATGGGACATGCGTATTTTCAGTGGCAAAGGGGGAAATCATCACCTGTGTGTACGTGAAGATAGGGGGGGGGGGGTGGGGGGGGGGGGTATATTAGGTTAGGGAAGGGGGCATGCGTTATTTTCAGTTGCAAAGGGGGGAATATCATCACTGTGTGTATGTGAGTAGGGGGGGGGGGGTGGAGTGTATATTTAGGTTAGGGAAGGGGACATGTGTTATTTTCAGTTGCAAAGGGGGGAGGGAGTATAGATCATCAAAGTGTGCATGTGGTAGGGTGTGTGTGTGTGTGTGTTTTGGGGGGGGGGGGGGGGGGGGAGGGACAAGGGCGCCGTACTGCTCTGCAACCCAGACCAGGACCTGGGTGGGAGGGTTTGGGTGGCCAACGTCCACTAGAGCTACCCCACTAGTACATATGGCTTAAACATATAAGCATATAAATAATATCATATATATACATATACATATACATATACGTATTAATATATAGGAGTGTTCCAAAACAAAAGTATATAGGAGTGTTCCAAAACAAAAGTATATAGGAGTGTTCCAAAACAAAAGTATATAGGAGTGTTCCAAAACAAAAATATATAGGAGTGTTCCAAAACAAAAGTATATAGGAGTGTTCCAAAACAAAAGATATATGAGTCAAAAACAAAAAGCATATAGGAGTGTTCCAAAACAAAAATATATAGGAGTGTTCCAAAACAAAAATATATAGGAGTGTTCCAAAACAAAAATATATAGGAGTGTTCCAAAACAAAAATATATAGGAGTGTTCCAAAACAAAAATATATAGGAGTGTTCCAAAACCAAAGTATATGTTCCTATTATTCTGCATCATTGTTGGTTAGCGTTGTAACTAGTTTAGGTACTTCTTGCACATATAGGGAGCCAAGTCCCTGCAGTTTTGAATTCTTCTTGATTCTCTTCTGTGTTTTCCCCTGCTTGTTCCCTCTGGTTTTCCTCATTTCATGATGTTATTTATTTTGTGTTTTTTTTACGTACCGCCACCTCCTTGATCTATATTACCATAAGAATCATGGTCGTGCGTCGTGGTAGCGGTCGTGGTAGTCGTGGTGGTGTCATCATCGCGTGCCCACGTGATATGGGCGTGCGAAGTGTAACCGACTTGCAACCGACTTTTTGTGATACCAACTCGCAACTGCCCGCCCAGCGGAATTTCAAAATCAAATACCCCAAAATGCAGAATGCGCTAAGTAGCGCGCCGCGCCTCCTAGCATGTCCTCAACTGCCTCCAAACTAACAAGAAAAATAGAATCTACTGTAAGGAATTTGAATCAGCAGACCTCTCCTCAGGAGGTCATCAGTGACCCTCATACGGCTTGGCTGGCGCTGAATAATAGCTTCAGTTCTTCACGGAGAATGCGACCATGATGCATGGCAATGGTCCTAATGGACATGAGGGCCCGCTACACCGCCAGCCAGCGCTCAAAGCGAGTTTGCCTGAGCAAGGAAGACAAGGACAACAAGCCAACAAGCTCAAGCGTCAACGTGATGCCCGCGCTGCCCGATCCGAGGAGCTACGTCATGCTGATAATCTCGCAAGGAGTCAGGAACGAGCTACCGTCCCTGAGGAGGAACACGAAGCTGGTAACCAAGTCAGGCGCGAAGACTAAGCTGCCCAGCCTGAGGAGTTACGCCAGGCTCATAATCAAGCCGGACCTTCAGATCGTCATGCTTTTTTTCTCCGTCTGCGAGCGTTGCCACCATTCATCTCACGCATGCGCACTTTTGCCATGCCATCACATCACATTCGTCACGATCGTCATCCAGTTGTTGCGATTAATTAACTTTGTTTAGATCGCCATGGCCATTCCGCCCCCCTGCACACTCTGGCGCATGGCACGCTCATCCATCTTTGCAAGCTCTTTTCGTTGTATCGAGTATTGTGAACTACGTTGCTGTGATTTTTGCTGTTCTGAGTGTTGACTGAGTATTGAGTGGGGCACTGCACGAGAAGACGAAGGTGCAGGTTTGTTGTTTGTAACCATGCAAATGCCCCGGTCTTCCGGCGTTTCTCGGGTGATCGGAACTGAGCGTTTTGCAACGTTGGTAGGTTCAAAGCTCAGCGGGGGGCCCTCTTTTGCCACGATTGAATCCACAGGGGTGAATGATGGTACGGGGTAGGGAGAGAAGAAGATTGTTTGTTGCGTGGTTGGTGGTTAGGGGGAGAGGGTGGTGGGGGGTAAGGGGGGAGAAAGAGAGTGTGTGTGGAGGGGTTGGGGTGAGGGGTAGGGAGTGGTAGGATGGGGGGCCAGGATGGTGGGGATGGGGGATGGTTATGTGTGAATGAGAGGTGGGAGGCACTACAGCTGAGCAGAGGGGGAATAGTAGGGAGAAGAGAGGGTGTGTCTTGGGGTTTGGGGAGAAGAGAGGCAGGGGAGAGCGTCGAGTGAGGGCGGAGATGGCTGATATCTTGAATGGTGTTGTGTAAGGTGAGAGAGGGCGGGGGGGGGGGGGGGGGGGGGTGGGGGGGGGTGGTGGGGGGGTGGGGGGGGGATACCCCGTTCTGTTAACCAGACCAGACTAGGACCACATGGCCTGGGTGGGTGGGGGGGTGGGGGTGGTGGGGTGTGGGGGGGGTGGCGCCACGGCCACACGGGTACCGTACTAGTTAGATATTATATATATATATATATATATATATATTGATATAGAATACTATATCTCTATATATATAATATTTACATGAATATTATGGAGGGGGGGGGGGGGGGGGGGGGGCAAAGAAGAAAAAAGCTGCCGGACAGCACCTTAGTTTTGGATAAAGCCTATCCTCAAACCATACAAAACAAAAGTTTTTGTTTTGGCCAAAAATACAGTTGTACAAAAGTTAGAGGGGTCCAAAGTTTTTTTCAACCAAAGCGGCTCAAATCTTATCATCGCCATCAATCAAGTTTGGGCAACCCCATGAAAGATGTAAGAGCATAACTGGAATGGGCTAGAAAAGATCTTTCGAATGACCCCCATTTTAGGGGGGGTAGGGTGAGGTAATCGGGTTTTAGGAAGGGGGGGGGGGGGGGGGGGGGGGGGGGGTAAAACAACTTTTTCACAACTTTATTTTTACCCTCTTTTTGTATGAAACTTCCAAAATTCCAACTCTCATCTGAACCGGACACCATATCGAAGGTGCGGTCCAAAATCTGTCTTCTTCCCGCCCCCCCCCCCCCCCCCTGCATATTATAGTATATAAACATCGTGTTTTTTATATCACTTACCGTTTTCCCTTACCATCCTATGTGTTTTTTTATTCTTTGCATCGGTTCAATGGTCTGCTGTAGATTTGCCACTTCCGGGCTAACCGGGATGACTTGTGCAGCTGGCTTGGCCGTACTGCTGCTCCCCATGGCGTTTGTACTGCTGTGGCGTGCCGTGGCATTTGTATTGCCGGACCATATAGTGGATCGGATTCGGCTCATGGGTGAGCCTGGCAGGCCATTGGCGGCAGGCACACCGTTTGCCACGCTGGCTACACTACCTTGAAGATAGGGCAAGGCACCGCTGCTGGTGTTGATATTTTCAAGCTGGGCGGAGTTTTCGTCCATGCCCAGTGGGTTGGGGAGGGGGTAGGAGGAGGCGCGGCTGGCACCTGGAGGTGGTGGGTGGTGAGGGGGTGAGGGGGGCGGGTGGGGGGTAGGTGGGGGGGTAGAAGGGGGAGCGGCTGGACCTGGAAGGAGTGGAGGAGGGGGGTGGGGGGGGGGGGGCGGGGCAGGGGGGGGGGGCGGGGATGAGGGGGTGAGGGGGGAGGTGTGTGTGTGTGTGGGGGGGGGGGGGGGGGTAGTGGGGTTTGGCAGGGGAAGAAGGAGGCGCGGAGGACCTGGAGGTTGTGGAGGGGGGGGGGGGGGGGGGGGGGGGGTGGGTGGGGGGGTGTTAGGAGAGGGCGACTGACATGGAGGGGGTGAGGGGGGGGGGGTGAGGGGGGGAGGGGGGGGAGGGGGTTAAGGAGGGGGGGGGGGGGGGGAGGGGGGGGGGAGGAGTGAGGTGGAGGGGCAGTGGACCCCTGGAGGTGTGGAGGGGGGGGGGGGGGGGGGGGAGGGGGGGAGGGGGGAAGGGGGGGGGGGGGAGGGGGTAGGTAGGAGGAGGCGCGGCTGGACCAGGAGTGTGTGGGTGTGGGTTGAAGGGGACAGGGGGGGCGTGTGTGTGGTGGGGGGGGGTTAGGAGAGGCAAGGCTGAGAACCTGGAGGGGTGGGGGTGTTGAGGGGGTGGGTGGATGGTGAGGGGTGAGGGGGGGGCATGTGTGGGGGGTAGGTGGGGGGCGGCGAGCGGGGAGGAGGAAGGCTCGGTTGGACCTGGGAGGATGGTGTGGGTGGGAGTGGGTGATGGGGGAGGGGGGTGGGGGGTGGGGGGGCCGGCGTGGGGGGGGGGGTGGGGGGTAGGGCGTCGGGGGCGGCTGGACAGGGAGGGTGGGGTGGGTGGGTGAGGGGGAGATGGGGAGGGGGGTGGGTGGGTGGGGTGGGGTGGGGCGTGGGGTTGGGGGGGGGGGGGGGGGGGGGGTAGGGAAGGGTAGGGGGGGACGGCTGGACCTGGAGGGGGGGTGGTGGTGGGATCGGTAGGGGGGTAGGGGGGGGGGGCGGGGGGGGGGGGGGGGGGGTGGGGGGGTAAGTGGAGGAGAGGACTGGACCTGGAGGTTGGGTGAGTGAGGGAGTGAGGGGGGCGATGTGTGCGGGTAGTTGGGGCATGGCTGGACCTGGGTGTGTGTGTGTGGGGGGGGGGGATCTGGGTGTGGGTGAAATGGTGGGTGAAATGGTGAAACATGAATTTGAATTTGAATTTGAACTGGCACATGGCGCACCTGGACGCAGCACTGGTCTCCTAATGAATACTTGCCACCCAATGAAAATGTTGAAATATGAATTCGAATTTGAATTTGAACTGCTACATGAGGCACCTGGAAGCGGCTCAGCTCTCCTAATGAGATGCACTGGCACCCTGTTTGAAAAACTTAACCCTGTCTAAAATGATAATACATGACATCATTTTTTTTTTACAATCTGAATTTGAATTTAAAAAGCTACACAAGGCACCTGGACGCAGCTCTGTTCTCCTCATAAATACCCCCCCCCCCCCCCCCCCCCCCCATTTGAAATTGTGAAATATGCCCCTCCATTTGAAATGGTGACCTATCAAATAAGCTTTTTAATTTTGTGTTTTAAATTTCGAATTTGAATCTGAACTGCAACCTGGCGTGAAGTGCAACCTGGCGTGAACTGCTACCTGGCGTGATGCAACCTGGCATGATGCTACCTGGCATGAACTGCTACCTGGCATGACGCTACCTGGCGTGCCTGCTACCTGGCATGATAGCTCTGCATTGATGCTACTGTGGCTTGAACGGCTACTGCGGTGAAACTGCTAACCTGGCGTGAACTGCTACCTGGCGTGAACTGCTACCTGGCGTGATGCAACCTGGAATGATGCAACCTGGCGTGAACTGCTACCTGGCATGATGCAACCTGGCGTGAACTGCTACCTGGCATGATGCAACCTGGCGTAAACTGCTACCTGGCGTGAACTGCTACCTGGCATGATGCAACCCGGCGTGAACTGCTACCTGGCAAAATGCAACCTGGCGTGAACTGCTACCTGGCGTGAACTGTACCTGCTGTTGAACTGGCGTACTGGCATTGATAGACCTGGCATGATGAACCTGGGTGAACTGACTACTGGCTCGTGAACTGCTACCTGGCGTGAACTGCTACCTGGCGTGAACTGCTACCTGGCGTGATGCAACCTGGCGTGAACTGCTACCTGGCGTGATGAAAAACTTGGACTGCTGGCCATTAACCTGGCGTGAAACTGCTGACCTGGCATGATGAAACCTGGTGAACTGCACCTGGACATCCTGCAACCTGGCGTAAAACTGCACTGTGGCGGGTGGAACTAACTACCACTGGGCATGAGGCAAAAAACCCGGCGTGGACTGGCTACCTGGCATGATGCAACCTGGCGTGAACTGCTACCTGGCGTTGCCCTGCTACCATGGCTGAACTGCTTACATGGGTGAAACGGCTAACATGGCGTTGAAGCTGCTTACCTGGCGTGATGCAAACCTGGCGTGAAACTGCTACAGGCGTGGAAAACTGTACCTGAGCATGATGCAACCTGGCGTTAAATCTGCTCCATGGCGTTGAATGTGCTACCCTGGCGGTGAACTGCTACCTGGCAGTGATGATTGCAACCTGCGTAAAATGCCTACTGGCGGTGCAACTGCTAAACCTGAGCAAAAGAAGGAGGCAGGTGCAACTGCATTACCTGGCGTGATGCAACCTGGCGTGAACTGCTACCTGGCGTGAACTGCTACCTGGCGTACCTGGATGCAGCACTGCTGAGCTGATGGCTTCCATCCCGCTCCATTTTTTCGTCGGCCTCCACAAATCCGTTCGATATTTGATCTGCCCCTGCAAAGTAAGGTCGGAGGTAGTAGAACACGCGAAAGTGCCTGATTTGATAATGTTGCGTGTTGTAGAGGAGCCCAAACCCAAATCACGTTTGATATTTGAAATGTGACTAGCAGCGAACGGGTAACAGACAAGGAACGGGTAAGAGATGTTGAGTGTTGTAGGAATTTGAGCCCAAACAGGACAATGGATGAAGTTTTAGATAATTTGATGTTGCCTAGCCAGCGAAGGGTTCATAACAACACGGAAAGTGTGTACGTGTTGAGTGAATGTATGTTGCTGTCCATGTGTAAAAATGGTGGTGTACTAGTGTATTTATGCTGTTGTGCATGATGCTGATACATGTGTGTGAGTATGTTACAGTACAGGGGGTTTCCACTTAGGGGAGTAGTCAAGGGAACACCCCAAACACAACTACGTTCGATATTTGATCTGCTTCAGCAAAGTAGGGTAGGGGCATGGAAAGTGTGTAAATGCTGAGTGTATGTAGGAATAGCCCAAACACAACTCCGTTTGATATTTGATGTGTCTATGCAGAGAAGGTTTAGAACATGGAAAGTGTGTAAATGTTGAGAGTATGTAGGAATAGCCCAAACACAAATCCGTTTGATATTTGATGTGCCTCTGCGGAGGAAGGTAAGAACACGGAAAGTGTGTAAATGTTGAGTGAATGTATGTTGTTGTCCATGTGCACAAGTGGTGGTGTACATGTTGCTTATACATGGTGTGAGTATGTTACAGAGCAGGGGTAAGACAATTAGGTTATAGGGAATATCCAAAACACGAATCAGTTTTTTTTTCGTGTTTCTGCGCTTATCCATTTCCAGGTTTCCATGTTGTAGCGTGTAGGGTGGAAAGCTGCGTGTGTCGTGTGTGTTGCTGTGTGTGGTGTGCTGTGTGGGTGTGTGGGTGTGTGTGAGTGTGTGTGATGTGTGTGAGTCTGGTGTGTGTGTGTGTGTGTGTGTGGGGTGTGTGTGTGTGGTGGTATGTGGTAGGGGTAGTGGTAGTGTGTTTCAGTGGTAGGGTAGCTGTGTGTGGTATGGTGTAGAAGAAAAGAAATGTGTGTCGTCCGTGTGTGGTGGTGAGTTGAGGTGAGTGTCGTTCGGTGGGTTTTGCAGTGTTAGCTGTTCGTGTTAGTGGTAGTGTGTGTGGTGTGGGAGAGGGAATGTGAGTGTAGGTGTGGTGTCTGTGTGGGTGTGTGTGGTGTGTGGGTGGTGTGTGAAGCTGGTAGAGTTTGTTAGTGTGGTGTGTGTGTGTGTGTGGGGTGTCAGTGTGTGTGTCGGGTGTGGGTGTGTGTGGTGAGTGTAGTGGTAGTGGTTAGGGTAGGGTTTCCAGCGGTAGTGGTTTAGTGATTGTGGGTGTATGTGTATGTGTGTGTGAGTGTGGAGTGTGTGTGTGTTGTGTGTGTGAGTGGTTAGTGGTAGTGTGGTGTGTTAGTGGTAGTGGTAGTGGTAGTGTTCAAGGGTGATAGGTGTGGTGGGTGGGGTGTAGTGTGAGTGTTAATTGTGGTGTGTGTGTGTGTGACTTGTGTGAGTGGTCAAGTGGGTAGTGAGCGGTGGTCGTGTTTCAGTGGTAGTGGTGTGTGGTATGTGATGTGCTGATGTCCGTGTAATGGGGTGTGTGTGTGAGTGGTACTGTAGTGGTATGGTAGTGTTACCGTGGTCGTGGGGTGTGGGTGGTATTGGAATGGGTGTTCCGTGTGTGTGTTGTGTGTGTGTATGGGGGTGTGAGTGTGAGTGGTTAGTGGTAGTGTTTCGGTTATAGCGTGGTGTAGTGTGTGGGCTTGTGTGTGATGTGGTGTGTCGTGAGTGTGCCGTGTGGGTGTGTGTGTGGAATGTTGGTGGTGTGTGTGGTTGTGCGGGTATGTGTGTGTGTGTTGTAAAGGTGCAGTTGGGTAGGGGTACGTTCAGTGCTTGTGGGTGTGTGAGAGGTGTGTCGATGTGTGTAGTGGTGGTGTGTGGCGGTGGCCCGTGCACCCACATTGCTTCCATACCTCCTATGGCACTGTGCTTGGGGGGCGGGGGGGCCCCAAAGCACAGGCAACGCATTCTGTGGGATGGTCAAAAGATTGCAATGTTGCTGTTGCTGATACTCCTGCTTCTGTTGATCCTGAGAGAGTGGGTGTTGCTGCTGTTGCCACTGCTGCTGCTGCTGCTGCTCCTGGATGTTGTGAAGCTAAGTCCTCATGGTCAAAGCTGTACAGTGCTGCTGTTGCTGCTTCTCCTGCTGCTGTGGCTCCGAGGCACTTAAGGTTGGACTACCACAGCGGAGCAGATGCTGAGCTGTGTTGGTAGGTGATACACTAAGGCTACAGTGGATTGTGGCCCTGATCTCAATCAATTTCAGTGGGTGGGTGGGTGGGGGGGGGGGGGGGTGGGGGGGGGGGGGGGGGGGGGGGGGGGGGGGGGGGGGGGGGGGCGGCTGGAGAAGCGGAGACAGACGCTTACGAAAGACGGCAAGAGAATGATTGAACGACAGAAAGTTTGGGGTGTCTGTAGCGATGCGAGCAAGATGGGGTATCTGTTTGGAGAATGGTAAGGGACGACCAGCAGCGTGGTTAAGAAACAAGGAAGAAAGAAAGAAAGCAATAGGTCAAAGCAACGTGACTTCAGGACCGGGAGACGAAGGAAGTGCACTGGGGGGGTGAAGTAGGGTGCCAGTCCACCGGCTGTGAAAGTGATGGGTAACGTCAGCGATGAGGAAGGACGGTTGGATGAATCGTTATGAAGAAAGCGAAGCGCGCGATGTGGAAATGGTTTGGACGGGTGGCAGGTGAAAAATAATTAATAGCAGTGGCGTAGGAGGACGTGCCCTAGCAACTCGTCCCTTTTCTTGAATTAGACGTGATGCTAAATATGTGAACGGTATTTTTGTTCAGATGAGACTGGGTCGCGCACATGGTGGTCGTGATGGCGGTGGTGGTCCTTCGTACCAAACAAATGATGATATCGGACTTGAGCGTGCAAGTCGGCGTGTTTCCAGTGGCCCAAACAGATGAGCTCTTACTGCCAGCGTGGCACAAGTGGTTGCAGTTTCCAGTGGATGCGTCCATCGTGGCAGCCATGGCATGGACCATGAACGCAACAGTTGATTTGTGCCGAGCTGGAATCGCCAGGTCTGCTCGGGTCTGCTGCCGGGTCGGCCCTAAGCGGCCCTAAGGGCGTGTTTCCAGTGGACCAAATAGTTCAACTGTGGGCGCCAGCGTGGCACGAGTGTTTCCAGTGGGCACAGTTCAACTTCAACAGTTCAACTTTTCGCCGATGTGGCACGCCAGGTGGGCAGCCACGTCAGGGTTTGTCCGTCGCCCTCCCCCCTCAACAGTTCAACTGTTGAGCAATCCCGAACACCCCCCCCCCCCCCCCCCCCCCCCCCCCCTGTTCGGGATTGCTCAACAGTTCAACTATTTTGGGGGGAGGGCGGTGGACAATTTCGAGGGAGGGCGGTGGACAAAATCACAAAAGTGATACAGCAGCGAGCATCTTCGCAGATTCTCCCCGAGATCTGTCAACACGCCCCGAGTTGCGAGTAATTGGGAGCCAATTTCAAGTTGGATGGGCGAAGACATGAAAGAAAGGCGGGAATTAACCAGTTCGAATGATGATAGCGAGAGCCACAGATTCGACCGAAATCTCAATCTGACCACCCGATCCATTCGACCGGACGGAGCAGATGCAGAAGCGGCAGCGGCAGGAGGAGCAAGAGAGCAGATGGAAGTGAAGAGCGCAGCGAAATAATACACTGGCGGTGGTAAGCGGTGGATGCGGTGATTTGAGGAAACTTCGAGCAAGCTGCATGCACTTGCAGCGAGGGGGGCAGGGGACCAGAACGCGCTCGAGGGGCAGCCGTGATGACAAGGCACTTCTTGAGGTTTTAGGGCCCAGCTCAGCACTCGAACTTGAACTGTAGGGTTGAGTGGTCTACTATACACAGTTGAACTGTTGGTCCACTGGAAACACGCCCTAAGCCGGCCCTAAGCCCGAAATTATCCATGCGGCCGCGTGCGGCCCGCGCCCCCTCCGAATTCCTGGAATTCCCAACCCCAGCTGCCAGGATGGGGACTGGGTGGGTTGGCGGATGGGTGGGTGGGTGGGTAGGAAATGGAATCGAAATGGAAAGGAATCCCTAGGGATGGTTGCACACCGTGTCTCGAAATGAATGAATGAATGAATGAAACCCACGCAAGAATGAACAAAAGGAATGAATGGATAAACCCAAGAAGGAATGAACTATCGAAGGATTGCATGCAGATGGAAAAATAGTAAAATAGGGCAAGTGAAACCCAGGGGCAGTGAAAAATTGCCAGGGCCAATGAAAACTAGGGCCAGGGAATTTACCAGAACCCTAGCAGAATTGTAGCAGAATTGTGTGCAGCATAATTATAGCAGGATTGTAAATAGCAGAGCTAGGGATGGGTGTAGGGTTGAGACTTCCCCTTAGTGGGTCTAGGAATAATAAGAATAACAAAACTAGGTTGGATTGCAACCCTGCAAATTGGAGGATCTACGATCCCGGGGTGACCAAGCCACGGGCAACCTATACCAGTATACCATGGGCGACCGGCAGCTCTAAGTCTATGTAGCTAGGGGTGGGTGGTGGTGGTGGTGGGGGGGGGGGGGGCGGCGGAGGAATCTCAGAGTAGCAGATGGTTTGACCAAACCGGTTGCGATTGCAACTGGTAACGGGAAAAAAACTTTGAATACACCTCATAAACATGAAAAATGGGACCTCAGTGCATCGTGCTGCTCCCCAAACCCTGCTTTCTGACTAGTGTAGCCAGACCCATGCGTTGCAATGCAGTGACGGAATGGCGTCAGACGCACGGAGAAAAAACAGTGGGATAGCCCAAGGCTAATGTTAATTATGCTTTTTTTATAATTAACACCCATAAATAATTAATTAATTACTTTAAATTAATCGTGCATTTCCATTGGACCACTTGACTTGAGTCACTCGACTTGAGTTAAACGGACTCGACTTGGCATTAACTTCAGAGACTTGACTTAGGGTTTACGGCGCCCAACTCAAGTCGAGTCTTTCGCGTTTCCTTTGATCATACCTTTACGACATGCCAACGCGGCTTGGCACGTGGGCTTGGCCCCAGCTTGCCCCCTTCTAACGGTTCGTTATTTCCTTCCATTACATTCAATCTTGCTTCCCCTTATCGGGATTATTCGGAGCCTCCCTGCATGCAGACGGGAAACACCTTGCGGGCAGCCGTGCATCAAATCACGGCGAGGAGTTGACAGAACAATGCTGATGTTCTGAAGAAGCGTGATCGTGAAGCGATGGAGGACGCCAGGCATGGGGTGTTATTGTCCGTCGAGTCGGACACTGAGTTGGCATAGCGCACGCGTGGTCCTGTGGCTCCAGGACCCGGGTTGCCTGCCGCCGGGCCATAGGCTAGCTATGGCCCGCACGTGTCTTCGGAACCTTCCTGAAGACTTCCTTTTCTATATAGCCGCACGAGTTGCGATGATAAGCTATCTGCTCTTCAGTCTCCATTGTGTAACAACTCTATTGATTGAAAGGTTATCGGCCCGACCGCTACCCGCAGACAGCGCCCCTGCGCCCGTGCCAAGTGGATCTTCAGCCCTGCACAAGGTGACAGTTTTCCCTCAGACTAGCTCGACGGCTTGAGTACTGCTTTTGGCCCTGGATTGTCTACGTATTCACGTGAGAAATCTAACCTGCGCTGCCTCCCCTACTGCCCACACAACTCTCCCGTTGTCTCTACCATCCGTCACAGACGAAACGTAGACGCAGTCCAGGAGTCTGAGTAGATCTTCGACGTGAGTTAGTTGCAAACTCATCAGATCACACACAGCGTTGCGCAATCCCACAAGGATTGCTTGTGCCACGGAGTATCAACCCTGCACACCATCGAAGATCGCAAATGAGCCAGCAGATGCTGACGGATACCCGCTGGAGGAGTCTCATTACCCGAATGTGGACAATGCTAATGCAGCTATTGCGGCTCGTGCTGTTCCCTACCCAATCAACATGGTAAAGAACGCTGTTGCACTGAATGAGATCCTCAAGCATTGTTCTGAACCCATCCAACAGGCCGTCCTAGCTAACACTAACGTTGCTGCTAAAGCCTACAGGTTCCTCAAGACCTCATATGGAGAAAGGAACTCTGACCTCGAGACAGGGGCAGTGAGATCCATGTATAACCTCAGCATGACAACTACTGAGCCACTACAAACATACCTCTCTCGCAGTTATGAGCTCTACACCTTGCTTCCCCAAGTGAATGGGGTCAGCAACACCTCCATCCCTGCATTCCTCAGCATAATTGTTCAAGGACTTACACCTCGTCCAGAATACAATGGATTCAGGTTTTCCTTTCACAACTGTGTATGCCCTGATTTTGCCTCCTTTCAGACCCAGATCATCAGGTACCAGGTGTCTAACCAGATCTCTGACTCCAGCATCTCTCCAGAAGAGACTGAGCACATGGCAGCTGCTGCTTTCCAAGGCCGCCCAAGAAAGGACCGTCTCCCATCTACTCAAATGACATGCTGGAACTGCAATGGCTATGGGCACAACTCAATCACTTGCCCTAGCCCCACCACAGAGCTGAAGTACAGGCCCCCACCGTTCTCCTCCACATCTGCACGTCGAGGATCTTCATCACCCCCCAAGGATGCAGCCAAGAGGTCATCCAGCAAGTCCAAGTCTCCTAGGAGAGACAGCAGAGCATCTGCCAGAGACACCAGAGGACGCCGTGACAGACGTGGGCATGCCCATGTTGCAGATGATAACTGTTCCACCTCCCAATCCACAACAGACAATGAGGATGAGCACAACTTCATGGCCTTAACTTCTGATGACCCACAGCCCCTCCAGTTTGCAGACTCAAGAGGCAAGTCCAAACCCCTGTCTGACCCACATGCTCCCATGGATGACACTGCTTTCTCTGGACCCACACCTGATCCTGATGCTTGCCATAGTAGGAGAGATGAGTCTATGCCAGCCCTAGTTTCCAGTGATGGCACCTCTGATGATGATGATGATAAGGGTGCTCATGCCCAGTTCCAGACAGCCCTCCTGACAGAGTGGATTTTAGACTGTGCAGCCCACTCCCACTGCACCAGTAACCCGTCCATCTTGCATGACATTCAGGATCTCCCCCAGCCTATTAGTCTCCACCTGGCAGACCTTGGAGCATCACCACTGCTCTGCCTCCAGAAAGGAAAAGCCAACATCAAGGGTCACCTTGGATCCCTGATCACACTCAACGATGTGCTCCTTGCTCCACCCTTGACTGTGGTCAACATACTCAGTATGCATGCAGCACAAAAACTCTGCCCCAACCTCCAACTCCATGCATCTAGTGTTGCTGCTACACTCTCCCTCCCCACTGCCAAGGGCTCCAAGACTATTCTCTTATGCCCTAAACAGAATGGACTCTACATCACTAGCACCTCTAAGATCCCTCCCTCGTCCCCATACCCCTGTAATACTCTCCCTTCTGTCATCATGATGGTCACCCAGCAATACCCCAAGAACATCTGCTACAATGATGATGCTGCTGCCAGTTGCACCATTCCCCATGACACTGCCAGCAGCTCCAGCAGCCTGGCTACCAGACCTGGTTCCAGCAAATGGTGAGGATGACATGCCTGACCTTGTTCAACCCATCATGCCCTCCATGATCCATTCAGACAATGGGGGGGAATTCTCACCACACCAACATGACCTGCTGGAAGATGACTTGTATACCACATCATCCCATGACTTCATCCCAGACACTGATTACTCCACAGCCCCCAGCCAGCAGATGCCCACTGTTCCCCATGATGAGCTGTGTAACCTGACAGAAGCACAAGCCAGAAGAGAGATGGACCTCCTGCTGGACCAAGCCAGAACCAGCTATGAAAGTCCCTATCCCATTGATGGACAGGGGTCCTGCACCCAACAGGAGCTATCCCAAGCCCTTAGATTTGACCAATGGATTCCCTCAGCTACCTCTCTCTCTCCTGATCAGCCCCTAGCCCATGTCAACATGAACACCCACCCAGTCCATTTCCTGAACAACTCTGGCCTCTCCAGGACCAAGTTTGGAACCCTGCTGAATACCCTCAACAATTCCCCTTCCTCCCGTAGAGCCTTCAGCCTCAGACCTAGACAACCTGTCCCTATCCTCATTGCCCAGCTAGCTACCAAGTTCCCTGCCCTTCTAGCTGCTGAAATGTCCAGGTTCCCCAGCAGACAGATGCACAACAGTCACTTCTCAGTCTGTGGACCCCTCCTCAAGCATGTCGACAGATTGCAACACATGGTACACATATATCCCACTGTCTCCACAGTAACCAGGCCCACCATTCAGTGGGCCATATGCCTCCAAGCAGCTATGGTCCAAGCACATGCAAGGGTACTGGTTTCCTGGCCCAAGATGCTTATGCACCCCATCAGCTGTGTGTATCCTGGGGGCAGAGTAATGTGTGTCAACAACCTCAGCATGCACTGGAGCCCTATGGATTTCACATTCATCAACATGCTGGACACCCCAAAAATGTCTAGAAAATCTTTCTCCACCCTCCTGCAGAAACTCCACACCCAGCTGGACCTTGATGGTTACCCAGCATCTGGCACCTAACTTGACCATAGTTGACATTCTTGTTTTAGCCATGAACACTCTAGGATTAATGTGATGCACTGTACTTCCCCATGTACGGCTGTTTTCTTGTTCTTTAGTATCTCTCTCTTAGCTTCTACAGCATGTCTTCAATTCTCTAATTTAGGGTAATCCCAAATTATGGGGGGAATCAGTCCTATCTGACAGACATCCTGGCTGGCAGCCCCACTGGCAGCTACCTGGCAGCTTCTCCTGTGCCTCAGCCTGACTCCTATGCTGCCATGACTCTTAAGCATAGTCTATAGCCTCCCATAGTATTAATAGTCTACTCTGAGTTAAAGCTACCTTATAGATGACTTTGGAAGTATCTCAGCATATCTCTCCATCTGGATTGATTACATGAGCCAGCGGGGGACGTCTACCTAAAAGAAGTTGCTTACAGCCAGTCAGTCCTTTATACTCCTAGTCCCTCTCATGCCTTCCCCTGCAGCCTTCCTGGCCTCTAGCAGATATTGACCTAAAGATCCCTGCCTTCAATGTGCCACACCCCTTTGGACTGTCCCAAATAATTTATTATTTACAGTTCCTCTTGCCAGCCGTTAGCATATCTAATAGCCCTGTCAGCCTTTATAATCCTGTATTTTCTTAATGCCCCTCAGCTAATTCCAGGGATTCTTGTACCCAAGAATACCTTGAATTGGGGGGGATGTTATTGTCCGTCGAGTCGGACACTGAGTTGGCATAGCGCACGCGTGGTCCTGTGGCTCCAGGACCCGGGTTGCCTGCCGCCGGGCCATAGGCTAGCTATGGCCCGCACGTGTCTTCGGAACCTTCCTGAAGACTTCCTTTTCTATATAGCCGCACGAGTTGCGATGATAAGCTATCTGCTCTTCAGTCTCCATTGTGTAACAACTCTATTGATTGAAATGGGGAAGCCAGGGATGCCAGAGATATGGCAGCAGCTGAGGAAACGGTGGATGCGGACGGAGGGAGCCGAGGAATTAATTTTGCAAGCACTCGGGGAGGGGAGAACCTGCTGATCTTCATCTGGACGGGTCAACAAAGCCAAGAATCCTTCAGACCTTTAGACAATGTTCCGGAATTTACAATTCTGCGCTCATGTCGAGTCAAATCGCTCAAGTCAAGTCCCTAAACGGACTCGTCTCGAGCGCCCTAAAATTGACTTGAAATTCTTCCGACATCAGTGGAAATCCTAAGATTCAAAAAGAGTGGGGAGGCGCCCAACTCAAGTCGATTCCTGTACGACACACGTACTACAGGCGCCCAACTCAAGTCGAGTGGTCAAGTCGAGTCCAATGGAAATGCACCCTAAGTTATTATTTGAAATACACTGCACGAAAAAAGATAACAGCTTATTTGTATATTATATTTTGTTTTTGCGGCCCACTCAAAAAGAGACCTGTTTGCTGCCTACTTTGACTTCTCATCTGCCTTTAATATGGTGGACCATGACAAGCTGCTCCAAACTATGTATGACCTTGGAATCCCGGTAGATGTCATTGAAACAGTGAAAGGAATTTACAACGGGGCTACTACCCACATGTACCTCAACAACACTCAAGGCAAACCAATTCAAATCACAAGAGGCACCATCCAAGGTGACACCCTCTCCCCCCTACTCTTCATCATCTTCATCGAACCTCTCCTCAGATGGCTACAAGCCGGGGGCAGAGGATACAAGCAAGGCATTACCTCAACATCCAATACTGACCAAGATAAAACAGGTAGCCTAGGATATGCTGATGACACCAGTGTGGTCACTAACACAGCAGACAACCTCAAGGTACAATGCCTTAAAGTGCAACAATTCAGTACTTGGTCTGGGATTCCTCTTAACGGGGGTAAATGCATGATCACTGGCATATTGCATGGCTCCCACCCCAAGGATCCCACCAACCACAAGTCCCTAACCAAACTTCTCCACAACACCATCCTCATTAACGACACATGGGCTACATACCTTCCCCCAAATGAACCATACAAGTATCTAGGGGTGCCGGTTAGCCTCACCCTAAACTGGAGACCCCTCATGAAACAAGCCTTGGCCCTCATACATAGTAAAGGACACCAAATCCTCACCACTGCCAAACCAAAAGGCGCCACCCCTCTCCAATGTCTCAGACTCATCATCACGTGTATTAAACCTGCCATCACCTACCCTATGACTGTAGCACCCTACAGCTACTCGGATATAGGCATCTTAGACAAGGCCTTATGGACCCTGGCTAAAAAATGCTGTGACCTACACCCCTCATTCCCAACTGCTAGTGTCTGCCTCCCCTTGGGACAGGCAGGATTGGGTATCCCCTCCCTAATGGTGGACTATGCTCAAATTACAGCAGCCCACCTCACTAGGTCCCTCAACGACACGGGGAAACTAGGCAGGCTCACTACAGCCCTCCTCCACAAAGAAGCTGCTATGCTCCAGGGTATGGATCCTCTTACCTTGCCCAGCCACACACTTCAATACTTTACCTTGGCCAGGCAAATGCACATCCTCAAAAGAGCCTCCATCCAAATCCATATGGAGGATGAAACCCTACTCAACCCCCTTCAAGACTCCCTCCCGGACTTACCCCAACACACCATTCCCCCCAACCTTCTCAAAACCCTCATCCCCTTGGGCATTACTTCCCTAGCTGACATTGTGAGCCCTGATGGGACCACAATCATCCCATCCAATACCCTCTCGCACACCTATGGCACCAGAGTCTCCACTAGGCATAAAGTTGCCCTCAACAGACTCAGCCTACACCTGTGCTCTCCACCCCCACCTGGAAGCCCATCTCAACCCTACTCCTGCCACAGCCCCCTGCCCTTGGCATCGAGGACCCTCCCCATCCACCTACGCATTCCCCAACGGCACATTACCAAGTTCTCCACATATACTATCAGCCACCACCTTAACAACTGGGACACCGCCCCCAAACTGCCCCGACCCTTGACCCCCAATGCCGGCCTCCTTACCCCAACCACAACACAGCCCCCCACGCATAATATCGAGGAGATCCCTGCCTCCAATGCACACATGTGGTGGGCCAGAGAGTCCTATCTTCACCCCACCAAGTATGCTCAAGCCTGGAGCACTGACCCCAAGATTGCTTGGACTGCCAGAATGCAATTCATCAGAAATGACACCCACAAATGTACTGACGCCTCCTACTACAAACACCACACCATCCGTAAGAACAGCTCCCCCGACGACCTGGTGCATGCTGTCTCTACCCCAGACCTTCTTGCTCCCCCAACCCCAGCCAAGCTCCTCCACCTCCTATATGGAAACCAACACAGCCTGACCCACCTCCTGGGCTTCAGAGCCCAAAAGAGGAAGGCTAACGAACCTAGAGAAACCCCCCATCACAGATATTGGAGGGTCCAGAAAGCCCCATGCACCATTCTCTGCCACCATCTCCCTTGTTACATATCTGCTGGCCTCCCCGTGCATTCCCACAACTACTCCTCTGCCACCTCCATTGTGGTCACTTGGTCCCCCGTCCATCTCACAGAGGAACAAATCACCCGGCTGGTTGGCCCCACCAGATTTCAGGAACTCCTCCATGCCTACAACACTGAAACTACCCCCAAAGCCCCCTCCCCCTCCATTCCACCCAGACAAGACCTCCACCTCACTAACCTCCAACAACAAGGACAGTGGGCGGAGGGAGGAGAGTTTGATGCCAAATGGTATAGCGAACTCAGGCAAAACCTCATCATTAACACGGCAGACCACCACCCAGACTGGGATATCCACCCCCCGGCAAATACCACATACAGGCTGGTACACTGAATGACAGGTACCACCACCTCCCTCCCCAACTCAAGAACGGAGACACCACCTACATCTACTCACCAACAGGCCAATGTGTCGGTCATATACCCCTCTCCCAACTCCACCTCCTCCACCACAGATACCATACCACCAAGGCACACTCTCCCCACTTCTGGACCCTCCACAGCACAGGAACCTTCGCTGGAGACGTAGCCACCCTCCTATCACAGCACAAAGACACTACCATCTCCAATGTCTCCCCTGCCATACACAAAGCTATGTCCACCCTGGGGATGACAACGGACCTTGACACATCACCCCTCCTAATGAGTTCCCACCTCCCCATGGGCAACACCCCCACCCCCATTGGCCAACTGTTTGGCTTAGGACCCCACTGCTACACCCAACCTTGGTACGGGGGAAACACACACCTCACCAGCCAGAACCCTGAAGAGGCCCACAAGGCTGTTCGATGGGCACTAGGCAGTGCCCATCGAACACCCTCACACCCTTGATATTCCCGCGTGCACCATTCTCTTGGTCCCACAAAAACCCACATATGCCCATAACGCCCTCCTAAATCACCCATGGGCTATGGAACTAGCCACTCTGCCTCTCAAGGCCAACCCCCTCACCCCCTCCCTAATCTGGACGGGGGGAAAACTCAACCCTACCAAGAGACACAGAGGAACCTACAAACTCATTGCCATCTCAAACCCAGCTGGCCATACCAAGTACCTCCACAACCCACCCACCACATGGGCCCAAACCATGAGGGACAGGGGGGCCACTTCCATCCCACGACCAGGTCCCCCCCCCTCCCAACTGGGCCTTCCTACCACCCACCTACCCAAGGCACTTAGCTCCCTCCTTAAGACCTGGGCACAACAACCCACCCCCATGCAGATAGACCCCACACCCATAACACCCCCCGTGCTCCCGTGCACACATGCTATCCTACAAGCACCAGGCCTCGCTCTATACACAGATGGAAGTGCCATCATAGACAAAGACGGCGTCCTACGCCTAGGGGCAGGCGTATACTCCCCCAGGGCCGCTGCACGTTGCCTCCGCATAGACCCTGGCGGACAGGGCATCACTGCCGACATCAATCGCGCCGAACTCGTGGCAATCCAACAAGCACTCATACACTCCGAAATAGATGAAGAACTCACCATCTACTCCGACAGCTTATGTTCCTTGCAGCTTATTAACCTGCACATTTACCATCCCAGCAGGACCAGGGAAAACAAACACCGCAACCTCCTGCAAGACATCGCCATCCACATTATCAACAGACACAACGCTGCTGCTACCACACGCCTGCTTACGGTCCGATCTCACTCAGGAATCATAGGGAATGACGAGGCAGACACGCTCGCGAAAGAAGCGACGACAGGATACAATGTAATTGGGCCAGTTAAAACAGGGGAACATGCGCACCTCAATATGCATTGGCCGTCTGTCCAGCCCCCCAAATCTATTAATGGGGACCAGCCCCCCGGCACCCGGCCAACAATCTCACCAAGGGTATCAAGGCTAACCTCCCCACCCCCCTGCACACCGGGCATGCCAACACCACGGGCATATACTCCTCCATGTGGGAGCAAGCCAACCCCTTCCTCCTCCCTCAGGCTAGTAATCGTTTCTGGCAATCCACCGACATGAAATGGTGGCAAAAAATACAAATCCACAAGGCTCGGTGGGGACGCTTATGGACTAGGAAATTGGCGTACAGATACAAACGCCCCTATGGTACTAGCACTAGCCCCCCCTCTGATGATAACTGCCCTCTTTGTCGCAAAGCACAGGACAGAGCTGGCCATATTCTTGCTGGGTGCAGCCACCCTGTCTTCAAAGGAATGTATATTAACAGACATAATAAGGCGGTCCAAATCATCCAAAAGGCAGTAGCCAAAGGAGCTCTGGGGGCTCTCCCCATGTACATGGATGCAGGCACTTGTGAAGCGAACTCCGACATTCCCACAAGACCCCCAACCACCCTCAAACCCCCTGATCTTCCCCAAGCCACATGGGATAAATACAGGCCTGATCTCCTCCTCATTGACGACGAATCCAAACCAAGAAAAGCCTACCTAGTTGAACTGGGCTACTGCTCAGACACTAACCACCAAATCAAATTCCAGGAAAAGAGCGTTCAGCATAAGGAGCTCCAATGTATCCTTCAACAACAAGGATTCCTTGTACACTACCTAGTCTTCACCATAGGTACCACTGGTACCATACCAATCACAACTATTACCAATCTCTCCACCTTAGGGATCAGTCGCGAACACGTAGACAAACTCATCTCTGAGCTGCACAGAGAATCTACCGCCTCCTGTACCAGCATTCTTGCCACACGTCGCATGAAGGAGTCCCTCCCGCCTGGAGGGTGACACTTACTATGTCTGCCATGGTGACTTTCCCCACCTGCGGCGTACGGGAGGGTCCCCTTAACACCACGCCCCTCCAGGCGTTATCTTTTTTTTTTTTTTTTTTTTTTTGCATTGACTCACAGACACCCCCCTTCGCACTCAGTGTACTGCCGTTAGAAGTACTGCATGCGGGCTGGGAATAGCTCTGAATTGATTTCCTCCCTTTGACTCTGTGAGCCATAGCTTTTCTTTTCAGCTACATACGCGCAAACAGTTCTTTTCAGATTTCTGGAAGCCATGTTAGTAGCCACAAGTGGCGACAATTGGGAAGCAGCAGCTTCTACGGAGCTCCCATGACTGGCTTTTCAACCGAAGATAAGGCAACCTAGTGCACCTTGAAGCCGACACAATCAGCTGTCCAGAACTGCTGAAATATTGGTGCTTTTGCCGGTGGCTGACTCAGGGAGCTACCTAGAAGCTGCTGCTTGTAGCTCAAGAGAAAAGCTAATCGGGGTAGAAACCAGCTGGCGATCTGGTTAGAAACCAAATTGCTTTTGAGGTAGAAATCAAATTGTGATTTGCGTAGCGATCTGGGTAGAAAAACAAAATGCGATCTGGGTAGAAATCGAATTATTATCTGGGTAGCTATCTGGGTAGAAACCAAATTGCGATCTGGGTCAGAACCAAATTGTGTTTCAGGGATGCTTTTTTACCTCTGCACACCACTCTGTCACCAGATCCCGGAGAACATGTGCAAAACAAAAGATATCGCCTGGAGGGGCGTGGTGTGAAGGGGACCCTCCCGCACGCCGCAGCTGCAGCTGGGGGAAGTGGCAGGCATCGTGTCACCCTCCAGGTGAAAGGGACTCCTTCATGCAACGTGTGGCCAGAATGCTGGATAGGAGGCAATTGATTCTATGTGCAGCCTAGAAATTAGGTTATCAACGTATAGTTCAACATGCACTAACTTATTAAATAATAGGGGTGATATTAAATGCATAGCAAGAAATTGAACTTGTTACATCCGTGTAATACAGTTACTCACATGACGTGAAGTTAAGGACACCATAGCGTAAGCCGGAGCTGGCTGTAGTCACCGTAGGACCACCACATTGAAAAGAATCACCGCCGACCGATGCAAGCACCGTGGCCACATCATGCCAGTGAAACGTATTATTACGGGGTTTATTCACCCCGGTTTGGAAGCACCAACACTAAGTAGCTGGCAAAGACTAAAAATAAGGGGGGGGGGGGGGGGCGGTCTGTGTGCTAGTAGTCCCCGGGTATCGACCTGGGGTGAGCTTCCAAAAAACGTCGGCACTGTAAAATACTTTGAAAGCTAGAGATAGAGTGGGAGTGGACTTTGTCCGCCAGTTTAAGGGCACACAATCTGTCAAGTCCAAGCGTAGTCATAGAAGTCAAGAAAGAGGTTGGGATAGTACCTGCCGTTGTTCCAATAGTGATGACTACATAGTGAACAAGATATCCAGCCAGGGTGAGGCCGTTCACTAGTCTAACATGCTGGGCATGTTTAAAGATACATTTGGTAGCATGGTTGGTATCAGAGCAGTACCCAAGCTCAAGGAGCCAAATTTCTTTATCAGTTAGGCAGGTAGGAGGGTCTATGTCATGTAGGATGGCAAGGTCGGGTCTCATTTTATTCCAGTCTTCATTAGTAATGGAGGAGGGGCGTAGCCAGGCAGGGAGACGTTTACTCAGGAACCCCCTGGGGAGGTCCTCTTCGTTCCTTGATTGCCAGCATACATCCATAATTATTCTTCGTGAGCCCAGGCCTCCCTTGCAGATGGCCTTGTGAATGAGTGAGTCGCACTGCGGCGTCATGTCTCTTGATATAGAGCCCCTTGAAAGTCCGGTGTGGGCAGCCCGCCAAGATGTGGCCCGCTCCGTCCTCACATGTGTGGCAAATGGGGCATACAGGGGTTGTGAGCGGGTGGGTGCTGTTAATGTAAGGAAGTTTCCATCCAAGCAACGGTATGCAAGTTTACAGTTCCACAATCTACCCCGGGCTTTATGGATGCATGTGGAATTTAGTTTTATGTTGGATGAGGGTAGAGGACCATAATTTATTACTTGCATGGGAAAGTTGATGAGGAGTGTTATCGTCCCAGGTGGTGGCATATATCCCTTTAAGCGGGTGTTGGCCAAGGTGGTAGCTAGCTAGTAGGATAGGAAGGTTGGAACTGATGCCCTGTGTGAGGTCAGGTGCATGGGGGGATATATATCTCCCATGGGTGTGCGAGGTGGTTGGACAGCAGTGGCCAGTAGACATTGTGTCTGGGGATTTCATGCATCTTTCTTGGCAACATAATCGCACACACTTGCTTGAACGCAGTTCAAAATCACCTGGGGGTGGGGGCGGGGGTGAGGTCAGGGGTGGGGGCGGGGGTGGGGTCAGCGGTGGGAGACGGGGGTGAGGCCAGGGGTGGTGGTCGGTGGGGGTGGTGGTGGGGTCAGGGGTGGGGGCGGGAGTGGGTCAGGGGTGGCGGGGGTGGGGGGTGAGGCTAGAGCGAGGTGGGGATGGGGGTGGGGTCGATGGTCAGGGGTGGGGGCGCGGGTGAGGCCAGGGGTGGGGACGCGGGTGGGGTCAGGGGTGTGGGCGGGGTCAGGGGTGGGGGTGGGGGTGAGGCCAGGGGTGAGGCCAGGGGTGAGGTCCGGGGTGGGGTCATCAGTGGAGGGCATGTATGTGCAGGCTTTGGATGAGGCAGTGGTCGCTGCAAGTGCAGAGGGCGAGGTGAAGAAGAGGCAGGCTGCGGTCCGCAGGGCATCACGTCAGTCGGCTTTGGCAGAGCTAGAAGAGAACAAGAAGCCCTTAGGGGGCAAGAAGATGGGTGGTAAGAAGCCTCCTCCCGTCCCAGAAAAACGTCCTAGCCGTTCCAATAAGGCTCCTATCCCTGCTGCTGCCACGAAGAGGAGGAAGACTAAGGGGAGTATAGAAGAGAGCAGTGATGATGATGCAA
Source organism: Chlamydomonas sp. ICE-L (assembly GCA_013435795.1). Taxonomy (NCBI): domain Eukaryota; kingdom Viridiplantae; phylum Chlorophyta; class Chlorophyceae; order Chlamydomonadales; family Chlamydomonadaceae; genus Chlamydomonas; species Chlamydomonas sp. ICE-L. The sequence goes on along the minus strand of JACBWV010000347.1, from coordinate 828,695 downwards.
GCAAAGTGGTTTGGAGTAGTCGTACTTGCATGTACATACGTATGTATGTACCACCTATATATGTAGGTGGTACATACATACGCACCAACATACATCAGCATACAACCTAATTGTTGGATTGGTTTAAAAACATCTATATAAATATATAGCTATGTACACATACCTATATATAAGTATACTAACAACCGTCTCCCTTTTGCAAGTAAGACGGGCTCGTGCGATACCCACGCAAGGCATCTTGCTCGCTTGTGTTTACTACACATACACTTGATTATTGTGACAGTAGTAGATAGAAGTTCCGGTACTGGTATGGACATATGTGTGCTTATTATAAGCATATGTAAGAGCCCCGGGCCTCATGTGCGATACCCACGGGAGGCATCTCGTACCACACATATATACTTGAATGCATAAAATTCGCAGTGCATGTGTTTGTGCAGGCGGTTTGTGTGTGTGTGTGTGTGTGTGTGTGTGTGTGTGTGTTTGTGTGTGTGTGTGTGTGTGTGGGGGGGGGGGGGGGGGGGGGGGGGGCAGTGGTTGGCCTGGACAATGGTGGTGATGGTAGACAGCTTATGTGTGCGTGGGTGGGCGGGGTGGGGGTGATAGTGGTTGACCTGGGCAGTGTGGGTGGGGGTGGACAGTGTGTGTACATATGTTTGTGTGGGGTGGTGGTGGTGGTGATGGTGGGGGGGGGGGGCGGGGGGGCAATATTGATGCTTACATTAATGGTTACATTGATGGTTACATTAATGGTTAGCTTGATTGGACAGCTGGAGCCTGTTAGCATGGACGGTAATATAAAATGCATGCAATACCGTATGAATCAACAAAAATGTGTGGGTGGGTGGGTGGGCGGGGTGGGGGTGATAGTGGTTGACCTGGACAGTGTGGGTGGGGGTGGACAGTGTGTGTACACATGTATGTGTGGGGTGGGGGTGGGGGGGCAATATTGATGCTTACATTAATGGTTACATTAATGGTTACATTAATGGTTAGCTTGATTGGACAGCTAGAGCCTGTTAGCATGGACGGTAATATAAAATGCATACAATACCGTATGATACAATACAGAAATGTAACAAATTGGTGCCGCTCGTCTGCCCCATCTACGCCTTTACTACGTTCCCATGTCTCTTACGTTAACTTAAGTAAGTAAGCGTAACTTAAGTTAACTTGACTTAACTCAACTTAACTTGTGTTACATTAACTTGCGGAAGTTAACTTATAGCTTAACTTCAATTCACTTAACGTGACTTATTAACTCAACTTAACTTGTCCACACGTTAATCAACGTTAATTTAACGTCAAATGTCGTCCGTTAACTCTGTGTCAATAACGTGCATAGTTAATATGTTTTAACTCCCTTTAACGTCCAACACTGTTTCCATAGTGGGGGGCGAGGGTGAGGCCAGGGGTGGGGGCGCGGCGGGTGGGGTCAGGGGTGTGGGCAGGGGTGAGACCAGGGTTGGGGGCGCGAGTGGGTTCAGGGGTGTGAGTGAGGGCGGGGGTTGGGGTGGGGGTCGGTGGGGGGTGGGTCAGGGGTGGAGGCGGGGGAGGGGGGATGGATGGAAGGGGCCACCGTGGGAGGCGCGAGGTGGGGGCGGGGGAGGGGGGATGGAAGGGGATGCGCGCTTAGTCAGTCACGGGGATGGATGGAAGGGGTCACCGTGACGCCCTCTTTACTATGCCAAATTGTGTTGCAAATGAGGAAACCGTCATGCCCTTGGTAGCTGCCTCATTGAAGGAAGTTCTCATGTTTTCGTCAGACTGCACACGCACCTGTCGGTGTAAGATGGATGTAATTAGGACAAGGGCATGGATATAAATTTTACTGAGAAGAAAAAGGTCGGCATCTTACCACTTTGGGGCTCCTATCCTAGTAGACTTGGGGACACTTGTAGCAGTTATGTTGCTCCTAAAACACCCGCAAACAGAATTGTACTGTTTGTTTAGCAATCCCCAAATAGTGATACACAATGCTATTTTAATCATTGCAACATGCACCAATTATCTGTACCATCCTAGTTAAAAACCTGCGTGCATGGTTCAGACTAACATGGAATGGCATTTCTGTCCGTCATGGTTGTTTGCACTCCATACAAATCATGATACTTATTAGGCTAGTGACTTCAAGCACATATGGCGTACAAACAACCAACATCATACATGTGGTGAAAATACATGTGATAGGATAGGCACATGACTCAAAATGCAGGTGCATGTCATGACACATCTTTACTTATCATATTCAAATGTCTGCATAATTGCACACATGGTGGCGGTTACTCTGACAAGTTGTGTGTTGGGCACCCATCTGGGGGCAGGTTAATATACCTGGAGGCTGTCACATTGGAGGTGGACTGCAGCAGGCTGCGATGGGAGCGGTGAGAGGCACAGGTAGAACCTATCTACATACACAATCTCCACATCACCCTTCATAATTGGGGAAGCTGGGTTAGCGGTGTTCTAGACAGAGCCAACCTGCCCGAGCAGAGGGGTTGTGGTGGGAAGTGAGGTAGGGTTGGGGTTATCATTCTGCATGTTTGTTAGTCATAGGGCCAAGCGATGAAGGAAAAAGGGGCAAGGGAGGAGGGCTGACGGGGGAGGCGGAGGGGTGGAAGGGGGGGGGGGGGGGGGGGGGGGGCAATTGTCATGCGTATATTTGCATGTACCGTATTGACATGAAAATGTAACGTTCGAACAATTTGACGGTCTTTATAAGGGGGTAACATATAATTTGGCATGTTGGCATGAAAGCTGATATACAATGTAATCAATCCATATATAAATAGCACAGTCATTAAGGTGCATGGCCATAGAATCAGCAAGCAAGTAAGTTGTGCTGCCATGATTTAGTAGCTTAGCACTCAGTGGCATCACTCCCTCGAATTTGCATCCCCAATTGTTGCATGGCTTGCAATGCTCTTAGTACTTGTTTTCTTGCATCTGGCAAGAAAACGAAACATAAACAATGTGCATGGATGTCCGCACAAAACATAAACAATGTGCATGGATCTCCGCACAAAACATAAACAATGTGCTTGGATCCCCGCACCTGGCCTTACAAAGCCAGGATGAATGGAGTGGGGTTGGCCTTAATAGCAGAGCATGTTATTGTCCGTTGAGTCGGACACTGAGTTGGCATAGCGCACGCGTGGTCCTGTGGCTCCAGGACCCGGGTTGCCTGCCGCCAGGCCATAGGCTAGCTATGGCCTGCACGTGTCTTCGGAATCTTCCTGAAGACTTCCTTTTCTATATAGCCGCACGAGTTGCGATGATAAGCTATCTGCTCTTCAGTCTTCACTGTGTAACCACTCTATCGATTGAAAGGTTATGTGCCCATCACGCTAACAGACAGCGCCCCTGCGCCCGTGCCAAGTGGATCTTCAGCCCTGCACAAGGTGACAGTTTTCCCTCAGACTAGCTCGACGGCTTGAGTACTGCTTTTGGACCTGGATTGTCTACGTATTCACGTGAGAAATCTAACCTGCGCTGCCTCGCCTACTGCCCACACAATTCTCCCGTTGTCTCTACCATCCGTCACAGACGAAACGTAGACGCAGTCCAGGAGTCTGAGTAGATCTTCGACGTGAGTTACACACTCATCAGATCACACACAGCGTTGCGCAATCCCTTAAAGATTGCTTGAGCCACGGAGTATCAACCCTGCACACCATCGAAGAACCCCCCCCCCCCCCCCCCCCCTGCTCCTATCTCCACCATTACAGCCCAACAAGACCCATTTGGTTCCCCTTTTGTTGCCAACACTCCCTCACCACTACCTCCGAACCGCACACCCAAGACTGAAGCCCTACAAGCTTCACACCCGGATTACCCACAGGCCGGTTTATTAACCCGGTGTGAAGACCAAGACCCCAAGACCCCAGCGCCGCGACAGACAACATGGCGACTCCAAGCAAGTCCCCTGCACTCATCTTCGACGGCACGCCTGCTGTCCCATGGCACAAGTTTGGACCCTTCCTCATCCGTCACCTCAGGTCACACCCTGGGTGCATCTCCGTTGCCATTGAGGCAGCGAAGGCCGTTGCCCCCGCCGATGAGCCAGCAGATGCCGACGGATACCCGCTGGAGGAATCTCATTACCCGAATGTGGACCACGCTAACGCAGTTATTGCGGCTCGTGCTGTTTCCTACCCCATCAACATGGTAAAGAACGCTGTTGCCCTGAATGAGATCCTCAAACACTGCTCCGAACCTATCCAACAGGCCGTCCTAGCTAAAACTTCCGTTGCAGCTAAAGCCTACAGGTTCCTCAAGCTCACATACGGAGAACGGAACTCCGACCTGGAAACAGGGGCAGTGAGATCCATGTACAACCTCAGCATGACCACCACTGAGCCACTACAAACATACCTCTCTCGCAGCTATGAGCTCTATACCTTGCTTCCCCAAGTGAATGGGGTCAGCAACACTTCCATCCCTGCATTCCTCAGCATAATTGTCCAAGGACTTGCACCTCGTCCAGAATACAATGGATTTAGGTTCTCCTTCCACAACTCTGTATGCCCTGACTTTGCCTCCTTCCAGACCCAAATCATCAGGTACCAAGTATCAAACCAAATCTCTGACTCTAGTATCTCCCCAGAAGAGACTTAGCACATGGTAGCTGCTGCCTTCCATGGCCGCCCAAGGAAGGACCGTCTCCCATCTACTCAAATGACATGCTGGAACTGCAATGGTTTTGGGCACAACTCAATAACTTGCACCAGTCCCTTCACAGAACTGAAGTACAGGCCCCCTCCGTTCTCATCCACATCTGCACGTCGGGGATCCCCATCACCCCCCAAGGATGCAGCCAAGAGGTCATCCAGCAAATCCAAGTCACCTAGGAGAGACAGCAGAGCATCTGCCAGAGACCCCAAGAGCCGCCGCGACAGACGTGGGCATGCCCATGTTGCAGATGATGACTGTTCCACCTCCCAGTCCAACACAGACAATGAGGATGAGCACAACTTCATGGCCTTGACTACTGATGAACCACATACAGCCCCTGCAGTTTGCTGACTCAAGAGGCAAGTCCACACCCCTGTCTGACCCACATGCTCCCATGGATGACATTGCTTTCTCTGGACCCACACCTGATTCTGATGCCCGTCATATTAGGAGAGATGAGTCTATGCCAGATCTAGTTTCAGGTGATGGCACTTCTGATCATGATGATGATAAGGATGCAAATGAGGATCAGTACAGTACACCTCATGCCCGGTTCCAGACAGCCCTCCTGACAGAGTGGATTTTAGACTGTGCAGCCCACTCCCACTGCACCAGTAACCCGTCCATCTTGCATGAAATTCAGGATCTCCCCCAGCCTATTAATCTCCACCTGGCTGACCTTGGAGCATCACCACTGCTCTGCCTCCAGAAAGGAAAAGCCACCATCAGGGGTCACCTTGGATCTCTGATCACACTCCACGACGTGCTCCTTGCCCCACCCTTGACCACGGTCAACATCATCAGCCTGCATGCAGCACACAAACTCTGCCCCAACCTCCAATTCCATGCGTCCAGTGTTGCTGCTACCCTCTCCCTCCCCACAGCCAATGGCCCCAAGACTATTCTCTTATGCCCTAAAAGGCATGGCCTCTACATCACTAGCACCTCTAAGAACCCTCCCTCTTCCCCATACCCCTGTAACCCCCTCCCTTTTGTCATCATGATGGTCACCCAACAAGACCTAAAGCACATCCGCTACAATGATGACTCTGCTGCCAGTTGCACCATCCCACAAGACAATGCCAGCAGCTCCAGCAGCCTACCAGACCTGGTTCCAGCAATTGGTGAGGATGACATGCCTGACCTTGTTCAATCCACCGTCCCCTCCTTGATCCAGTCATACAATGGGGGGGAATTCTCACCACACCAAGATGACTTGTACACCACATCCTCCCATGACTTCATCCCAGACCCTGATTACTCCACAGCCCCTACCCAGCAGCTCCCCACTACTGTTCCCCATGATGAGCTCTGTAACCTGACAGAAGCACAAGCCAGAAGAGAGATGGACCTCCTGCTGGACCAAGCCAGAACCACCTATGAGAATCCTTTTCCTATTTATGGACAGGGGTCCTGCACCCAACAGGAGCTCTCCCAAGCCCTTTTGACCAGTGGATTCCCTCAGCTACTTCTCTCTCCCCTGACCAGCCCCTAACTCATGTCAACATTAACACCTACCCAGTCCATTTCCTGAACAACTCTGGCCTCTCCAGAACCAAGTTTGGAACCCTGCTGAATACCCTCAACAATTCCCCTTCTTCCCTTAGAGCCTTTAGCATCAGACCTAGACAGCCTGTCCCCACCCTCATTGCCCAGCTAGCCACCAAGTTCCCTGCCCTTTTAGCTGCTGAAATGTTCAAGTTCCCCAGCAGACAGATGCACAACAGCCCCTTCTCAGTTTGTGGACCCCTCCTCAAGCATGTCAACAGATTGCAGCACATGGTCCACATATACCCCACTGTCTCCACAGCTGACAGGCCCACCATTCAGTGGGCCATTTGCCTCCAAGCAGCTATGGTCCAAGCACATGCAAGGGTACTGATTTCCTGGCCCAAAATGCTCATGCACCCCATCAGCTGTGTGTATCCTGGGGGCAGAGTCATATGTGTCAACAACCTCAGCATGCACTGGAGACCTATGGATTTCACATTCATCAACATGCTGGACACCCCAAGGATGTCTAGAAAATCTTTCTCCACCCTCCTGCAGAAACTCCACACCCAGCTGGACCTTGATGGTTACCCAGCATCTGGTACCTAACTATCCCATAGTTGACATTCTTGTTTTAGCCATGAACACTCTAAGATTAATGTGATGCTCTGTACTTCCCCATGTACTGCTGTCCCCTTGTTTTTTTTAGTGTCCCTCTCTTAGCTTCTACAGTATGTCTGCAAATTCTCTAATTTAGGGTAATCCCAAATTATGGGGGGAATCATTCCTATCTGACAGACATCCTGGCTAGCAGCCCCACCCACAGTATTAGTAGTAGACTCTGAATTAATGCTACCTTATAGATGACTTTGGAAGTACCTCAGCATATCTCTCCATCTGGATTGATTACATGAGCCAGCGGGGGACGTCTACCTTAAAGAAGTTGCTTACAGCCAGTCAGTCCTTTATGCCCTTAGTTCCCTTTATGCTTTCCCACTGCAGCCTTCCTGACCTCTGCTACCCTAGCAGACTGACATTGATCTGAAGATCCCTGCCCTCAATGTGCCGTGCCCCCTTGGATCCTGTCCCAAATAATTTATTATTTACAGCTTCCATTCTCTTGCCAGCCGTTAGCATATCTAAATAGCCCTGTCAGCCTTTATACTCCTGTATTTTCTTTATGCCCCTCAGCTAATTCCAGGGATTCTTGTATCCAAGAATAACTTGAATTGGGGGGGATGTTATTGTCCGTTGAGTCGGACACTGAGTTGGCATAGCGCACTCGTGGTCCTGTCGCTCCAGGACCCGGGTTGCCTGCCGCCGGGCCATAGGCTAGCTATGGCCCGCACGTGTCTTCTGAATCTTCCTGAAGAGTTCCTTTTCTACATAGCCGCACGAGTTGCGATGATAAGCTATCTGCTCTTCAGTCTTCACTGTGTAACCACTCTATCGATTGAAAGAGCAAGCCGCAGCAGAGGCAGTCAAAATGACCTTAGCGGGGATAGATTCAAACTCGTGGTTGGGCAGATAGACACTCGGGGAAGTGGCAATTTCGCTAAATGTAGGCGAAAGACACGATTTGCAGCGGAACTGCAGATAAATGTAGGCGTACAGTGGACGAAATGTCTCGGCTCACCGCAAACCAGCGATCCCGACAGACACCCAGAACTTATCGTAGACTGGAGCGTGACCAATAACTCCTCGATCGCACGTTAACTACTGAGTTGTAATACGCGAAGGGGTATGCAGCTTTCTGTCGCTCGAGGGTCTGTTAGCAACCTTTTCGAGGGGTAATTCTTGCGAACCTGCGAAGCTCTGCCAGCAATTCCGAGATAGGGTGAACAATTAGGCAACGAAGTACTAGCGCGAACTACTTGTTGGCGAATAGCTTTCATTCGGTAAAATGGACACCCGAAGTCACCGATGTGCTTTCGCTGCATGCGTCGAAAATGGCGCTGTTGTAGGGCAAAACCAGTATCAGCATGTATAGCGGTGCTCTCACGCGTTTTATGACTTGGTGACTACTTATGTACTCCCTTAGAACTATCGGCTCTCCTGAGCCAGCTTCCCGTGGGACTGAGTCATCTTGAGATGACTCAGTGGCAGCTTCCTGTCACCTACGTCTCCGGTCTGATCTGTACCCTGTTAGGTTCCTGTCTACCGCCTCCTTTCACCACAGGTGCCCCTTTATGGGTCTCCTGTGTCTGTAACGTTATCCTTGTCTCCGTGTATAGATTGGTGCGTCTGTTCCGCTGCTTTAATCTACTGTCCACTCTACCGGAGTGATTTCAAGCTAATAGGTTACTGGGCTCCTCATCACTACCACTGCTTTGATAATGCAACTTCCGCGAGGGCCTCCTGCCGGCTTTGTGAAACTTACCAAACTTAATGGTGTTTCATGGGCTCGTGGGATCCGCAGTGTCATTGTGAGCAATGGATGCGACCGAATCCTCCCAACGGGGGTGAAGGTTCCTCTAGATTGGCTAGACGACTGCGCGCCAGCGGCCTCTGCTGCCGGAGAGGAGGGTCCTTCCGCCATCAAGGAAGTAACCCCCCCCGATCAATCCTCCAACTTTACGGTTCCTTCTCTCAATGTTCGACGCCTGTCCTCTGATGTTGAGGATGTCCTGATGAAGCTGTGTTGTGTACAGACACAGATCATCCGTTGTGCATCAGACCCGCAGCCTCATTGCGTCCCCTTCAATTATGATGAAGACTACTCTACTACTACTGATGAGGAGGAGGACTTGAAGAGTGCTACGAGTGCTGACTTCGGTGGCGTGACCCCATCTGCTGCTGCCACTCGTGTCTTTGAGACTTCCGCTGTTTCGCCGGTGTATGAGCCTGCTGATCAGCAGATGCCTAATCGAGAGCTTTCGCCTGTGTATCAGCCTCAGCCATCGTCGGCGCCTCCCTTTGAGCCTGTTCCCCCGGCTTACCCGGAGGTGGCTAAGCCCACTTTCTTGAAGGGCTTTGCTTCTTTTTCCTCTGCATCTGCCCCCATGGAGCGTGGCCTCCCTGGCTACCACACTCGCTCTCGCGAGGCTGCTGTTTCCTCTGCACGCACCTCTGCTGCTGGTGCCTCCCTGGAACCCCCTCCGCCTCCGCCGGTGGAGCTGCCTCCTGCCCCTGGCCCTCCTCCTATGCTATATACGCGGTCATGCGAATCTTGGGAGCATCTGCTCACTGGTGGATCTCCTCCGACTTTGAACTTGCGGGACTACCGCCTGATCAACCAGGATCGACGGGATGGTGAGTCCTTGAACCGCTCTTTGTACGGTCGGATGGATATGCAGGCTACAATGGCAAATGTTAGTGTGAAGCTGAGGCATCGCCGAGTGATGGCTTTCTCTGAGCTTGGTACCAGGTGTCGTTCTTTTCTTGGTCCAGTCACTTCTGGGATTCTGTATCCCCCAGATCATGGTGTTTCCTTTGGTGGTACGAGGCGTAGTGATCACGAGAAGCTTGGTTATCAGTTTGTGCGAGTGCCTGTCCCTCTGTGTCCTGTTAGCCCAGATTTCGAGCTGCTTATGAGTGTTGCGAGGTCCATTCCTGTGATTAGGAACATAGACGACCAGCGCGCTCTTGACGCTGGTCTTGCTGCGGAGTATTTCATGGACATTCGTAGGTCCTTGGCTCCTGTCCCTTCTGCGAATGGAGCTGGGTCTAATACCCTCATTCATGGTGAGTCTCGGTTTGATCCTGCACTGTTGGGGTTCAGTGCACTGCCTCTCGAACGTCAGGAGTTCATGTGTTTAACTATGATGCTCGCGAACATGGAGGACGATATGGTCAAGGTATACCAGGACTTTGCCACCCCTCGGGATATCCTTTTGGATATCCGGAAGACGCAGTCTGATGCCCTTGCCTCTAGAGTCCCTCTCATGCGTATCGAACTTCATAATGCGCACATGGGCCCTTCTGACCGTGTCGATGATTTCTTTCGCATAGTTCGCAGTCTGTGCACTGACCTCCGCAGTGCTGGACATCCTGTCACTCAGCGCCACGCCATGGAAACCATTGTGAATGGGATCCGTTTGATCCGATTTGAATCGCTGCGGATCCCGTACGGTATGATGTTGGCTAACAGACAGACTGTAGATTACTGGTCTTGTCTGGAGGCATATCGGTCTCTCGACATTTTGAACATTGCTCTCCCCAGGTCCGACTCCAGGCATCCTGGTTGGTCCCGGGACGCTCCCCAGGTTCCTGCCAATGCTGCGTTTCAGCGTGGGCAGGGATCTGGTTCTCAGGGTTCTGGTTCCAACAAGCGACGTCTGGATTGCACTTGGGGCCCATGCCTCAGCAAGACGACCCACTCGGAGGATCGCTGTTTCACGAAGCATCCGCACCTGCGTAAGACCAAGCCTGGTGCACCGGTTACCAATCCGGTGCCCATGGCCTTGGCCCTTCCAGGTGTGCTTACTCCGCGGCAGCTGGCCTCCTTGCAGGCTCAGATTGATGGGTATGCTTTGGACAAGAAATAGGAGGTACGCTCTGTCCTTTTCTCTTGCACTGCGAAATTTTCAAATGTCTGCAGCCCGAGCCTGTCTGAGGGTGTCTGGCATGTTGATTCTGGAGCTAGGATGTCAATCACAGGTGATATGTCTTTGTTCACTGTGTTTCATGCTTCTGAGACTGGGCCAGCAGTTAAATTTGGTGATGGTGTGGTTCAACGGTCTGTGGGTCAGGGTTCTATTGTGTTATGTAGTGATTGGTTACCAACACCAATCACTTTAACCAATGTTCTCTACATCCCACACTGTCCGGTGAACCTCATGTCAGTAAATGCTGTTGCCCATGCTCACAACTGCAAGATTTCTTTTGATAGTCTTAGTTGTACTGCCACACAGGGCTCTTCTGTTCTGTGGTCTTTCCCTGCCTCCAGTGATGGTGTGTACAAGTTTGCATGTAGGCCTTGTCACACCCCTCGTGGCCGTTTGTATGGTGCTGAAGATTATCCAGCTTTTGCTCTTGATGTTGATGAGGATGGTGGAGTTGTGATCCCTACCACTCCTGAATGGTTGTGGCATAGGCGGCTGGGTCACCCTGGCTATGATGCCATGCACAACCTTGTAAGGAAGGGTTTGGTTCAGAACTTACCCCTCACTCTCCAACAGGTGCAAAGACTGTCTAAGATCCCATGTGATGCTTGTCAGAAGGCAAAGGGAAAACGTATCCCTTTTCCTAAAGAAAGCAAAACTAGGATCCGTGCCCCATTACAACGCCTTCACTTGGACATCATGGGGCCATTTAATATTAGGGGCTTGCGTGGGGAGTTTTATGTTCTGTGTCTCACTGACCAATACTCTGGCTATGCTGAGGTCTTGTGCTTGAGAACCAGGGATGAAGCTCCCTTAGCAGTTCAAACTACCATCCTCAGATGGATGACTCAGCTGCATGGATTTGTTTTCAAGTGTCTTAGGTCTGACAGGGCTAAGGAATTTATAGTGAAGTGGTTCGAGGATTGGTTAGAATCGGTTGGTGCTGTGCATGAATTGTCCATGGCTTACACTGCTCAGCAGAATGCGACTGTGGAACGGTACAATGGGGTCCTTCAGAACGTAGCTAGGAGCATTCACTTGGAGTCTAAGTTCACTAAGTCCTTCTGGCCCTATGCCTTCCTCGCCGCGTGTTACCTACGCAACCGGCTGCCTAATCAGGGTGACAAGACTCCTTATGAGTTGTTCTTTGGGGTTCTACCTGATGTATCGTTATTGCGCGTGTTCGGGTGCCCATGCTATGTTACCTTAGTGAATGGGAAGAAGCGCAATAAGCTTGACGAAAGGGCGCTATCTGGTAGACTGGTTGGGTATTCTCTGGTGAGTAAGGGTTATTTTGTTTGGGTTCCTAAGTTGCGCCAGGTGGTAGAGAGTCGTGATGTGCTCTTCTATGAACAGTTTAGCTATAACTGTATCCCTGGGCTTTTTCCCTATGATGGATCTCAGTATTTTTCTCGCACCCCTGCCGCTATCATCGGTAAAGGGCTTGATACTACTGACAATGTCCTGGGCCCTTTACCAACCCCGATTGTTGACCGCTTTACTGGTCATGGGATGACGATGCGTCCCAGGCCAGGTAATGATGGTGCTGTATCGCGTGCGGCGGCATTGGGCCAGGGGGAGTCTGATGTTCCTTCAAGCTCTAATTTATTCGAATCTCAGGGGGTCGCCGGGCCTTCCTCTGCGCCACGTTTCGTCGGTGAAGTCGTAGGATTAGGACAGCCTCGGGTCATAGTGGAACCTAGTACAGGTCCACTGCCCACTAGTCGCCACCCCCCGTCCACCTATTCGGATAGCTCGCGGGAGTTGTTGATCACTTCACCCCCTGCTATACCTGGTGGTTTATACCGGACCAGGCATTGCGACGATGTGGCCGTCACAGATGATGTGAGTGATGACCTCGAACACTGGTCCGGGTCAGATACTGCGTATGGCTGGGGTGTTCCAGTGTACCCAGGCTTCGACGATTTAGAGGCAAAGGAGGCCGGCCTTGTTCAACCACGCATGAGTGCTGCGCTGGGGGCTTTATTACCGGTTACTGCTGATACTGCTGATATCCCCGCTGCCCATGTACAAGTACACTGCTTGTACGTGGGGGCTTTTATTTCTACCTCTACTGAACTCTCTTATAAAGCTGCAATGTTACCTACCAACCCAGACAGAGATCTCTGGCTGCAGGCTATGAAGGATGAGATGGCCTCCCTCCATGCTCATGGCACTTGGGTCCTCACTCCACAGCCTCCTAGGCAGAGGATTCTATCTGGCAGATGGTTATTTGTCAAGAAACATGGGGCTGATGGTTCTTTGCGTTTTAAAGCTCGTTTTGTAGTTCGTGGTTTTCTGCAACGTCCTGGGCTGGACTACCATGATGTATATGCCCCCGTCTCCTCTAAAGCAGGTCTTCGTGTGCTCCTTGCTGCCATCACTCATAGAAAAATGTTTGTGAGGCAGCTGGACATCAAGACTGCATTCTTGAATGCCAAGCTGGAACCTGGTCTGGACCTGTTCTGCTACCAGCCTGAGGGCTTTCATGAACTTGGTCCTGACAATGTTCCCCTTGTGTGCAAGCTAATTAAATCTCTTTATGGTTTGAAGCAGGCACCCAGGGCTTGGAGCAAAGATGTAAAGCAGGTTTTGGTTGCCCACGGTTTTACCATGTGCAAAGCTGAACCTGCTCTGTATTTCAGGAGGGATTCTACTGGTGGGTGGAGCTATGTCCTGACCTATGTGGATGACTTTATCTGTGCTTTTAGTGAGCTGCATAGGTATGCCTTGCTGATCAAGGCTATGGAAGCAGCTGGGTGGGAAGTCAAGGAAATGGGTGTACCTGTCCAGTTCCTTTCATTGGACATGACTTGTACACTTGATTCTGACGGCAGGTGTGTTAAGATCGACCTCTCCCAGCACTCCTACATTGTTGAGCTGGTGGAGCAGTTTGGTCTCACTGCTGCTACCAAGCCCAAGTTTTCAGTTCCCATGTCCAAGTGCACTGTCACTGATCCTCCTGGAGAACCTCTGGCCTCTAATAGCCAGTACCTCTCTCTTGTGGGGGCTTTGCTGTACCTGGCTACCTGCACAAGGCCTGATATTTCTTTTGCTGTTAGCTACCTGTCCAGGTTTTCTGCTCAACCCACTGCCCCCCTGTGGGCTGCAGCCAAGCGCTTGCTTTTGTATTTGAGAGAACATTCCCATCTGGGCCTCACTTACACTCACAGCCCTGGTTTCTCTTTTACTGTCTTTAGTGACTCATCCTTTGCTGATGATGGGTCTGACAGGAGATCTCAGACTGGCTATGCTGTGCTTGCTGGAGGCTGCCTTGTGAACTGGATGAGCAAAAGGCAACCCACTGTTGCTGTTAGCTCCAGTGAGGCTGAGTATTAGGCCCTGTCTCAGACTGCCAGGGAGGTGCAATGGTTGAAAAAGTTGAGAATTGATCTAGGGCTGCCTTGTGACCTGGTCACCATTCAGGGTGACAACTTGGGGTCCTTGAGCTGGGCCAATGACTGTCAGCTGCTCCCTCGCAACAAGCACATTGATGTCATCCATCACTATATCCAGGAGCTGGTGGAGGATGGCCAGGTGGATGTTGCCTATGTTAACACTAAGGACAACTGTGCTGACCCCTTCACCAAGCCCCTTGATCCTATGGTGTTCTGGCGTTTCATTCGCATGTTTGGAATGACTGCTTCTCCTTAAACCATTTTTTTTGGTTACATGTATTCTGGAATTTTTGGTTACATTTTAGGGTTTCTTTGGTTACATTTACAGTTTCTTTAAGTTATCATTGATTGGCATTAGGTTCCTATTCCCGGATCGGGTTTTCTATACCGTTGTTACCCGACTTTGATATTTAGTTGTCCTCTTATATCCACTTGGCAAATTTTGGTTCTTTGCCTTGCTTCATACCTTCCCTTACACCCTTCGGGTTTCATTTGAAGTTTCTCTCGATTTTTTTTTCCGGAGTTCTTTGATTTTTTTTTTTTAATTTGTTACATATAGTTCTATGTCACCAGTGCCATAGGTGGAGTAGTACTATTGTATGTCACCTGTGTCATAGGTGGAGTATCAGCATGTATAGCGGTGCTCTCACGCGTTTTATGACTTGGTGACTACTTATGTACTCCCTTAGAACTATCGGCTCTCCTGAGCCAGCTTCCCGTGGGACTGAGTCATCTTGAGATGACTCAGTGGCAGCTTCCTGTCACCTACGTCTCCGGTCTGATCTGTACCCTGTTAGGTTCCTGTCTACCGCCTCCTTTCACCACAGGTGCCCCTTTATGGGTCTCCTGTGTCTGTAACGTTATCCTTGTCTCCGTGTATAGATTGGTGCGTCTGTTCCGCTGCTTTAATCTACTGTCCACTCTACCGGAGTGATTTCAAGCTGATAACCAGGACGATTTTAATCACTGTGATGAAAGCCTGAGTCACACTGAAATATTAGTGTGACTTGCGATAACCTGTCAGTGCTCTTACTAATTTTGATAGATGTTTTCGCAGGGTGTCCTTTCACCAGCCTTTCACGTACATTTAGCCAATGCGGATTGGACGCGGCATGGCGAAATGGCCGTACGATTAGAGCCTTTGCAATATGACCAAGGTAAGCCACGCAAACCTTCATTCTACCTCTCGTACTGCTACATAATATTCTTCCCTCCCTCGCCCAACGCATGTGTTCGTTGCTACCTGATATTTTTGGCGTCCTACTTTGTTATCTCCTTTCTTTCCAGCTTTCTTTTCAGATTACTGCGCAACGCCCTCTGCCGCCTTCCGCATGGACAAGCGCGGGGTAGTGCGTCAGATTGTTTTTGAAATTTGACCAATGCTCTCGTCCTATCTCCTGCACAAATTCCCGTACATTGGTTCCGCTAATTCTCGCAACCGATCCGTCTATGCTAGACCTGTGTAGGTTGTCAGTGCATCTGCTGGATGCATGGTATCTTGCAGCCAGCGGCCCTTTCGTCGTCAACTCCTCAACCAGGAAGCCCGGTCGGCGCTGCTATACTGCCACCGCATGAATAAGCTGCATAAATTGCAGCATCTCGGCAGCCCACCCGACGTTGCTCTGGACACGGTCAAATATGGTGGTATGTGGAGTGTACTGTCCCTGGAGCATGGCTTCAGCTTGGGATGGTGGCATGATTAGTTGGCTCTGTGCAAAGTAGGATGCTGGGACAACTTGCTCCCAACTCTTATGTGAGTCATACTTCCACCTGTTCTCTCCTGGGCCTGAGTAGAGCTTGAAAGGACATGGGGCCTTACACTCTAGTAGGATCTTGCACTGCCCTGGCTGCATGGTGCCCTTGAGCATTGTATCAGGAGATCATGCGTGGCAGTTATCCCTTGAGACCCTGCATGATAGATGGTGGCAGCACTGTGTATATTTGGCTGACGCACTAGACCCATGTCCATGGCATGCATCTTAATGGGCGTTCCTGCTTCCGAACGGATTTTTTATTTTACTGAAATCTTACGATAAATATTGTAAGATCGTTTTCGCAAATTAATTGATTTTGCTTTTTTGGTGGCTTTTACGAAAATATCTTACAATTTATTTTGTAAGATTGTTTTGTTGTATTCCTGAGAAAGAGACTATTCCCTTCAATTTCAATTGTAACATTGATTTGCTCGTTTGGAGAGAGAGAAAGTATTGGAATACAAAATCAATTGTAGAGGACAGTTAAGAGGAAGGTGAAAGCTGTTTACAAAGTCTTGAACGCATTGCTCATAATTATTTACCTCACAACTCACAACTCAACAGTTCAAAATTACAACTTAGTACTTACGACTCCGAAATCTGTACTTATGTGTACCTCATAATTTATAACTCACAACTCAGAACTTATATGTACCTTATACAAGTCAGAACTAATAACTCCTAACTCAGGACTTATTATTCATAATTTCATACCTCATAAGCTCATTATGTACATAACACAAATTTAAATCCTGAAATCTGCAACCTGCCATCCTAGAATCCTGAAATCACTCAAAATGTGTGTTGGATGGTGCAAACAAGTACACTCGTGAAACTTGTGCACAATGCTAATGTTGAACTGCTGCCAACAAGTCCATTGGTGCTAACTTCTGCACTTAGTGCTGACAGATCATGTGCTAACTGACTCGTCTTGCTCTGGGAACAAGTTGGCACGCAACCCAACGAGGGCTAAATCTAACTTCTTGGTCCTCATCAGCCCTTTTACTGTTCCTGCACTGATGCAGCTTTCCAGAACCTTCTCCTTGCAGGCCTCGAACTCGTCCTCAGGCCAATCTGCGGCTTTCTTCTAGCGATATGTCTGGAGACACGTCTCTAGCTTTTGCATCATTTCCTCACTGGGCTCAGCAGGGTTGTCGCGAAACTCTGTGTCAATGTCTTCCTGAACCAGTACCGCCGTCCTCACCCTTGTTTCATCATCTGCATCAGTACAGGCTTCGAGACGTGATAGAATAGCCTGCTCCGTTTTTGCAAACATGTTCAAACGCCATGCAGCAGCCCCAAGCTTCTGAGTGATACAGTCCAAGCCAATGGCGTTCCTCCTCTCTAGCAAAGCCGCTAGCATGCCCGAGGCATCGCCAGCTTGCATGCACATCACATAGTTGCCAACGGAGCTAAGCTCCCGCACAAAGTGACGGAATTCGGCGACACTTCTCCTGCGGTATCCAACTTGTTTGGGACTCATCGAGCAGCCGCTAATGTCGGGGCGTCCAATGGCACTTTTCTGTGCGTCAACAGGCGGTAGGAAGACCGTGATGGCAGCGGCAAGACCAGAAGAAGAAATGGAAGCTTTCGAGGACGGGCCCGCTTGTCCCGCACCTTGATGCAAGATCCCAGAGATGGCGATGCTGGTGGAATGTGTCTTGAAGTCTGGCCCCATGCGTGTAATGTGGGTAAGGCGAATGTCAGCCACGCCAGCTTCTCTGAAAGCCACAAGGAACCTGCTGCCTTCCTCTTGGTTGGTGTACACGACCACATGGCACACTGAGGCAAACTTCCGATTCTGGCCTGCTAAGTTCCGCAGCATGTCGATCACATCAGTCGAACTCCAAGAGTCTTCATCGACGAGCCACAACGGTCCCTTTTCATCGCCAGTGAGACAGGGGTCGATGATCACCAAGTCGATCAGTTTGCCAGGCACCTGCAAGAGTAAACGAAATATGTACAAGTCAGTTAGATTATGGGTTGGAAGACAAGTTGAACAACGTGATGCTCCCGACTGTGATCGGAAGGATTATGTGTAATGGATTTTGAAGTGGTGAAAAGACATGCTTAACACATCATCCTCCCGATTATGATCGGGAGCGTCAACTTTTCAACTTGTAGTCTATCATTTTAAACATCTACGCACCTTACGGATTTCATCACACTGGAATGTTTTCACCTTCATGTTGTAAAGGTGCGCGCTGACTGTTGCCGTCTCTAGCTGGACCCGACCGGCTCCAATCTGGTGGTCAGCGTCCATGAACACTGCTGTAGCTGCCGACATCAGGTGTGGATACATCTGTCCACCATCGTAGAGACACATGGCCGATGGTCCTGTACAAACCGCCGGTGACGACCGTGCACGACCCGTAGCTGATGTCCGTGTACGACACGCAGCGGAGGACCTTCTAGAACCAGCAGCCGATGACCAGCAGCCGATGGATGAACCAGCAGCCGATGGCCCATCCCATGCCCAGTCCTTCAAACATATTGCCGAGAAGCTTCGTGAAACTTGGGAAGCCAGCAATAAGTGGTGGACTGATTTCTTCAACGTTGAGAAGAGTTATTGGAGCACTCAACCAGATGATGCTGTGACTGGGGAGTACCCGAAAGACCAACATTTTGTCGACTTCCCATCGGAGTTGTCAGCAACCAGTCGTGTTCTGACACAGTCTGAGAAATCAATGGCCAAGCGCTTGATAGCAGCATTGGATGACTTGTCCATGGATGTGTCAGACATTTTACCTGCAAGTAACGAGATTGCCAAGACTATGAAGGTCGCACACACTTTGGAGACTAATATGGAAAGGCCAGAGGAGGAGGATGTGTTGTACTTATATTCTTCACAAGGGACGAAGCCGGATAGAAGAATAGCCTACGAGCCCACTACTGATTTGGTTGTTGGTCATGTCGCTGTGGTCAAGGTACAAATGGATGACTCTAGCGGATTGAGAGGATGGGACGTGGTGGAGGTCAAATCACTACCAGTGAATGGAGAAGTGGAATGTGTGTATTTAAAGCCCTTGTACTCTGGGGCTCAGAAGTTGGTGTACACTGAAACACAATACCCAACTTGGCCAGAAGATTGGATGGACCACAAGCTTGTGCCTATTACCGTGGGGGTTAGGAGAAAAGCAACATGGACGGGCGATATTCCCATTGACGCATTTCAATTTAGCTGCGAACCCACCAAGGGTATGAAGATCCAGAGAAAGTACCACACAAGCATGCTCCTAGCTTGTCAATCCATTGAGAAGGACACCAGGGCAGAGGCTGTGCAATCGGATGGAGACAATGCAGACATTGCTGAGGAGGAGGAGATGGAGGAGGAGGAAGATGGGGATGGGGACATGGAGGAGGAGAAGGAGGTAGAAGAGGAGGACGAGGAGGGGGGGGAGGAGGAGGAGTAAGATGTTTGACACATAGCCGTTTTTTACTAATGAATTATACTTACGATTTTTATTGTAAGATGTAAAAGCTGAATTCTGCCTGCCGACTTTTAACCGTCCGCTTTCCCTTTATTTCTTACAATTATAATTGTAAGACACGAATTGATGTTAACACCTTTTGTTACAAAATATGGCATTTCAACGTTGTAACATTCGCAATCTGTACGTTTCTCCGTCTTTCAAGCTCATTTCAAGCATATTTTGTCAAAATTGACTACAATCTTACGATTTTTATCGTAAGATTGCATTTGGAAAGCATCAAAAGACCCCCAAAAAGTGATCGTTAGATTGGAAATCCGTTCGGAAGCAGGAACGCCCATTTCTTCACATTGGGTTCACTCGTAGTGGTTGTGGTAGTCTTGGAACGTTGCCTCTTGCGTTGTGGTGGAGACTGGTTCTCCTTGCTTTGCTGGGTGTTGGGTGACAGTCCAACCTTGTCTTTATGCTTGGGTCTTTCGGATCCATTCTGCATGGTAAACTCAGGCAAGTGTGTACAATGCAAGGCTGGGGTAGGACCTGAGGTTCAGGTACCTAAGCTTGAGGCAGGTTGTACTTCTAGGGGGATCTCCCTACCAATACTCAAAAACAACACAAAGGGTGTCAATATATGTAACTATCCCCGCCCTTCTTTTTTGCAGGGACCCATGCTCTGTGTGGAAGCGGTCTGAAGGTTGCTTGTAGGTAGGGTTTCACAACAATGTGGCCTAGGGAATTCTGACTTGATCACATGCCTAAATAGTGTCCACCTGCTTGCATGCCTCCTTTCGTGCAAGCCTGTCTGTATGCCTGCCTTTCTATCTTCCTCCCTAGTGACTGATTGGCTGACTATCTGGATGGTGACTGCAGCTTGGAGGTGCTAGGCATAGAGTGTTCAGCCCATGGAAATGTGGCTTGGTTGCTATCAGCATGAATAGCGGTGCTCTCGCTTGTTTTATGTCTTGGTGACTCCTTATGTACTCCCTTAGAACTATCGGTCCTGACAGTACTATGTCAGCTTCCCGTAGACTGTGTCATTCTTCATGACACTGTGACGACTTCCTGTTGACTGTGTCATCGGTTCTTCTGACACGCGCTGTCTAGCCTGTACCCTGATCAGGTTCCAGGCTACCGCCCCCTTTCCTCCACTGGTGCCCCTTAATGGGTCTCCTGTGCTTGTAACTTATTCTCGTCTCCGCATTTATAGATTGGCGTGCTGCACACACAAAGTCCACTCTCCGGAGTGTTATCCAAGCTGATAGGTTATACGGCCCTTCATTTACTACCACTGCTTTGCGATGCAACTTCCGCGAGGACCTCCCGCCATTTTGAGAAACTCCATGACATGGATGGTCTTTCCTGGACGCGCGGGATGCGCAGTATCATTCTCAGCGATGGCTGCGACCAATCCTTCCAACGGAGGAACGGCTCCTCTTGATGATTGGCTAGACGTTTGTGCACCAGCTGCCTCTGCTAGCGGTCATGAGAGTCCTTCCGCCATCGTGGAAGTAACCCCCCCCGGTCATTCCTCCATCTTCTCTTCCTTTTCCTCCCCTGCCGTCTGTCGCCTCCTCCCGTCTGTCGTAGATGACTGTGACGTGCAGACTGAAGTCGGCGACTAGCCTGGACATCGGTGGAGATACCCCGTCTTCGTCTGCTCGCGTCCTTGACGTCGGTAACCTTTCTCCGGTGTTTGAGGCTCTGCCTGCATACCGGAGGTTGCCAAGCCGACCAAGCTCCCTGCTGATGTCTACGTCGTCTTTGCCCCCTTTGCTCTGCCCAGCCGACGGTCGGCTACTGGCATGAGCTTGCGCTCTAGTGGCTCTGTGCTACCTCTGGAGAATTTTTTCGATCAAGCTGGCGGATCGCCGGCACTGCCGTAGGGTTCGCCAGAGGAGGACGACCTACGCGTCTGGACCTGGAGATTCTGGAGGTGGTAGGAAGCAGGGGGGTATGGTCAGCACCACTACGGGTGCTGCTCCCTCTACCCCCCAACCGGGTGAGTCGAGCGATAGAGGGGGGGACTTGGGATTGACTGATCATCGACGGCGGGATTTTAGGACCTTTACATGCCTCGGCTCTGCTCTTCGCATCCTAGCGATAACTTTTCGAATTCTGCCCTTGCGATTTGCGATTTTCTGCCATTGGTGCGATTTTCTGCACCAGGTGCGACTTGCTGCACTGTCATTCTCGTCTCCTTTTTCCCTTGCCTCAAATCTCGACTTCGACCTAACGCTTCCCCACCTTCTGTGATCCCAGGTCTCGCAGCGCCGGACTTCGCCCATGCTACAGGCCGCAGTGGACGCCGTCCTGGCCCTAGTCCAGCGGCCGTGGAGGATCTTTGGCATGATATCTTGGTGGATATTTTTCTCTCTTAGGCTCCTTGTGACCCCTGGGTGCGTTCCGTGGTTCGTCAGAGGTTACTACTTAGTCTTCCCGTGCCCCTGGTTCCCCCCTTAGGTGTATGCCTTAGCTACGTGAGTTTGGGTTCAAGTGTTTGAGTTCTGATAGGGCTTAGGAATTTTTAGTCAAGTGGTATAGAGGCTTGGTTGATCTCGATTAGTTGGGGCATGCATGAGTTGTTGATGATGACACTGCTCAGCATGGTGCTAGTGTGTTATCTTTGCAATCGCGTGTTCATCTAGGGAGACAAGACTCCTTCGGAGCTTTTCTTTGGGGTTGCACCTGATGTGTCGTTGTTGCGTTTGTTTGGTTGCCCTTGCTATGTAATCTTAGTATTGGGCAATCACGCAACAAGCTAGTTAGAAAGGCATTATTTGGTAGACTGGTTGGGTATTCCCTGGTGAGTAAGGGTTATTATATTTGGGTTTCCAATGTTGCGCCAGTTAGTAGTGAGTAGTGATGTACTCTCTATCTCCAGTTCAGTTCTAAACTGTCTTCCTGGGTTCTCCCTTTAGTATGGGTCCCCGTGCCCGCTTGCATCCCTCCTGTCATCAAACGGTGATATGTTATGTGTTACCGGTTATTCCCTACGCCCTTTAACAACCCCAATTGTTGTTGGCTGGCCTGGCTGGATGTATCATTGTTGCATTCTAGACCAGGGCCTGATCTTGCAGTATTGTGTGTGAAGTTTTAGGGCGGGGGGGAGTTGGATATCCAACTATAATCTTAGCCGAATCTCAGGGGGTCGCCAGGCCCTCCTCTGTGCCACGTTTTAGCGGTGAAGCTTTAGGATTTAGACAGCCTTCGATCATAGTGGTACCTGGATCAGGTCCATTGACTAATAGTCGCCAACCTCCGACCACCTCGGATGGCTCGCGGGTGTCGATAATTCCGACGCCTCCTGTCGTCCCTGGTGGATTACTCGGGTCAAGCCCATGTGATGATGTAGCCGTTGCCGAATGGGTAAGTGATGATCTTGAACACTGGTCTAGCTTGATACTGCGTATGGCTGGGGTGTTACAGTCAACCCAGGATTCATTGTTTTAGGTGCTGCTGGTTCTCATACGTAGGTTAACATGGCCCTATGTGTGAGTGCCTATTCCTCAGCACCTCCTAGACTGACTTATAGGGTAGTCTAGATTGGTGGAGCGTTACGACGCTTTGTTTAGGCAGCTTCCTTTCAGCTGTCTTTCTTGGTTTTGGTGGAAGGTGGTACTTAATTCAGACCACCGTTATAGCGTCTTGATGGTTTCTGACTCTTAGTTCCATAGGCAGATGGTTCATTCGGTGGAGCTCATCATAGATTAGCTATTTCTTTTTACTCCACACTGTTTTTAGATCACCAGCCCCTCATGTGATTGGAACTTTTTGTGGAGTATAGTAGTTGTTTCCCTTCGGATTTTACTGTGCATTGGTGGGCTGGGTAATCTTGCAGTTGTACTTGCAGATGTACCGCCGCTCACCTCTTTCTTGTTCTTCCGAGTGTATTTCAAGCGCCCTTTCAGTCCATCCTTTGCAGTAAATTCTTTGAAGTCCTTTTTATGCGTTTACTATTTTTCAGGTGGACAATAGGTTTTATGTACTATGGTTGTACATCTACCCTTCTATTGTTCATTGAACTGTGTTTCCTTTGTTGGTTACAAGTTTCTTGAAAATTTTAACTTCGCATCCTTTGGATTTTTTCAGTTACTGCAGGTTTGGTTTGCTTGTGGTTAGGCGCTTGGTGTGTCTTGAGTGCATGAGTTCTTTGCGGTGCGATACCCACCTCTTAGAATATTTTTCATTAGTGCCGTAGCTGGGGATTTATGATAATTAACTTTCATAAATCTTCTTACTTCCATCTTTGAGTGAGAAACCAGTTCATCATGGTTTTTTCATCCCAACCTAGTCATGAATTCTATGCTAAGAATAGTTTTTAAGGTAGTGGATTTTTCCATCGACTTTTTTTTTCCATCGTAGTCTTTAGTGTCCTCTTGTCTGCATCCTTTAGGCTTTGATTCTCTCGTGTGCTGCTCTCACACGATATTTCAATCCGTCTCTTTGGTTATCATTGATTGGCGTTAGGTTCCTATTCCCGGATCGGGTTTTCTATACCGTTGTTCCCCAACTTTGATATACGATTTTTTCAGTCTTCTCTTTAGGTTAAGTTCTCGGTTCTTTCAGTCACCGTTGTTCCCCTTCCTTTGGTATTAGGATTGATTTCTGTTTGGCCTCCCTGTGATTTTCTGGTTTGGTGCCTACTATTCTGGATGAATAGTATTTTTGCGCTTACCATAAATGGTTACATTTCCATTTTGGTCTCAGCTCAGCTCGGTATGACCCAAGTTTTTTGCTGCTACATTTTCGGAGTACTACAGTGGTTTTTGGTTCATCCTTTCTCATCCTTTTATTTTAGACAAGGCTTTCTTCTGGTTTCCTGTTTTTCCGCCGTTCCTTAATAATTTTTGTTTGCTACCAAGTTATGGTTCTATGTCCCCAGTGCCATAGGTGGAGTACTAGTATTGTATGTCACCTGCGTCATAGGTGGAGTATCAGCATGAATAGCGGTGCTCTCGCTTGTTTTATGTCTTGGTGACTCCTTATGTACTCCCTTAGAACTATCGGTCCTGACAGTACTATGTCAGCTTCCCGTAGACTGTGTCATTCTTCATGACACTGTGACGACTTCCTGTTGACTGTGTCATCGGTTCTTCTGACACGCGCTGTCTAGCCTGTACCCTGATCAGGTTCCAGGCTACCGCCCCCTTTCCTCCACTGGTGCCCCTTAATGGGTCTCCTGTGCTTGTAACTTATTCTCGTCTCCGCATTTATAGATTGGCGTGCTGCACAAACAAAGTCCACTCTCCGGAGTGTTATCCAAGCTGATAGTTGCCTGCCTGCGTGCCTGTCTGTTGCACGCATGTTTACTTGCTTGTCTGTCTGCTTGAGCGCTTGGCCATTGTTGACACAGGAGAAGAGGGTTTAACCTATCATCAAAAATGAAGTAAAGGGTGCTACATAATTTAACTATGCCTGCATTCTGTATTTGCAGGGACCATTGCTCTGTCTTCCCTCCCAGTTCTGATGTTCCAATGTCACATGAGGCTGCTAGACAACAACGTAAGTGATAAGTGAAGCTTGCTTGTAGGTGCGGTTTCGCAACAGTAGTGTGGCATAGGGAATTGTGTCTTGATTCATGCCTAGGTAATGCCCACGTGCATCTGTCTATGTTTGTGTCATTGTCTCTGTCATCGTCTCTGTAACTGCATCTGTAATATGCTTCTGTCTATGTCCTGCCCTCCATTGATCTCTAGCGCATACCCTGCTCTGCTCATCACGTCACTGTCCTGCCCCTTGCCGTCCTCCCTGCCCTTCATTGCTCTGTAACGCAGGCCATGCTCTGCTAATCACCATCCTGCCCCTATCCGTGCTCCCTGCCCTTCATTGCTCTCTAACGCCTGCCCTGCTCTGCCCATTACTGTCGTCCTGTCCTTTCCCATTATCCCTGCCCCTCTTTGCTCTCAAACTCCTGCCCTGCTCTGCTCATCACTGTCTTCCTGCCCCTTGCCATTATCCCTGCCACTCTTTGCTCTCTAACACCTGCCCTGCTCTGCTCATCACTGTCATCCTGCCCCTTGCCATTATCCCTGCCCCTCTTTGCTCTCTATCGCATGCCCTGCCGTGTTCATCACTGTCATCCTGCCCTTGCCATTATCCCTGCCCCTCTTTGCTCTCTATCGCATTCCCTGCCTTGTTCGTCACTGTCATCCTGCCCTTGCCATTATCCCTGCCCCTCTTTGATCTCTATCGCATGCCCTGCCTTGTTCATCACTGCCGTCTTGCCTCTTGCCATTATCCCTGCCCCTCCTTATTCCCTAACACCTACCCTGCTCTGCTCATCACTGTCGTCTTACCCCTTGCCATTATCCCTGCCTCTCTTTGCTCTCTAACGCCTGCCCTCCCTTATTCATCACTGTCGTCCTGCCCCTTGCCATTATCCCTGCCCCTCTTTGAACTCTAACACCTGCCCTGCTCTGCTCATCACTGTCATCCTGCCCCTTGCCATTATCCCTGCCCCTCTTTGCTCTCTATCGCATGCCCTGCCGTGTTCATCACTGTCATCCTGCCCTTGCCATTATCCCTGCCCCTCTTTGATCTCTATCGCATGCCCTGCCTTGTTCATCACTGCCGTCTTGCCCCTTGCCATTATCCCTGCCCCTCCTTACTCCCTAACGCCTATCCTGCTCTGCTCATCACTGTCACCATGCCCCTTGCCATTATCCCTGCCCCTCCTTACTCCCTAACACCTACCCTGCTCTGCTCATCACTACCGTCTTGCCCCTTGCCATTGTCCCTGCCCCTCTTTGCTCTCTATCGCATGCCCTGCCTTGTTCATCACTGCCGTCTTGCCTCTTGCCATTGTCCCTGCCCTCTTTACTCCCTAACACCTACCCTGCTCTGCTCATCACTGTCGTCAAGCCCCTTGCCATTATCCCTGCCTCTCTTTGCTCTCCAACACTTGCCCTCCCTTATTCATCACTGCCGTCTTGCCCCTTGCCATTGTCCCTGCCCTCTTTACTCCCTAACACCTACCCAGCTCTGCTCATCACTGTCGTCTTGCCCCTTGCCATTATCCCTGCCTCTCTTTGCCCTCCAACACCTGCCCTCCATTATTCATCACTACCGTCTTGCCCCTTGCCATTGTCCCTGCCCTCTTTACTCCCTAACAACTACCCTGCTCTACTCATCACTGTCGTCTTGCCCCTTGCCATTATCCCTGCCTCTCTTTGCTCTCCAACACTTGCCCTCCCTTATTCATCACTGCCGTCTTGCCCCTTGCCATTGTCCCTGCCCCTCTTTGCTCTCTATCGCATGCCCTGCCTCGTTCATCACTGCCGTCTTGCCCCTTGCCATTGTCCCTGCCCTCTTTACTCCCTAACACCTACCCTGCTCTGCTCATCACTGTCGTCTTGCCCCTTGCCATTGTCCCTGCCCCTCTGTGCTCTCTAACGCCTATCCTGCTCTGCTCATCACTACCGTCTTGCCCCTTGCCATTATCCCTGCCTCTCTTTGCTCTCCAACACCTGCCCTCCCTTATTCATCACTGCCGTCTTGCCCCTTGCCATTGTCCCTGCCCCTCTTTGCTCTCTATCGTATGCCCTGCTCTGCTCATCACTGCCGTCTTGCCCCTTGCCATTGTCCCTGCCCTCTTTACTCCCTAACACCTACCCTGCTCTGCTCATCACTGTCGTCTTGCCCCTTGCCATTGTCCCTGCCCCTCTGTGCTCTCTAACGCCTATCCTGCTCTGCTCATCACTACCGTCTTGCCCCCTTGCCATTGTCCCTGCCCCTCTTTGCTCTCTATCGCATGCCCTGCCTTGTTCATCACTGCCGTCTTGCCTCTTGTCATTATCCCTGCCCCTCTTTACTCCCTAACACCTACCCTGCTCTGCTCATCACTTACGTATTGCCCCTTGCCATTAACCCTGCCTCTCTTTGCTCTCTAACGCCTGCCCTTTCCTATTCATCACTGTCGTCCTGCCCCTTGCCATTATCTCTGCTCCTCCTTACTCCCTAACGCCTATCCTGCTCTGCTCATCACTGCCGTCTTGCCCCTTGCCATTATCTCTGCCCCTCCTTACTCCCGAACGCCTATCCTGCTCTGCTCATCACTGCCGTCTTGCCCCTTGCCATTGTCCCTGCCCCTCTTTGCTCTCTATCGAATGCCCTGCCTTGTTCATCATTGCCGTCTTGCCTCTTGCCATTATCCCTGCCCCTTCTTACTCCCTAACGCCTACCCTGCTCTGCTCATCACTGTCGTCTTTCCCCTTGCCATTGTCCCTGCCCCTCAGTGCTCTCTAACGCCTGCCCTGCTCTGCTCATCACTGCCGTCTTGCCCCTTGCCATTATCCCTGCCCCTCTTCGCTCTCTAACGCCTGCGCTCCCTTGTTCATCCCCGTCGTCCTGCCCTTGCGATTATCCCTGCCCCTCCTTACTCCTTAACACCTACCCTGCTCTGCTTATCACTGTCGTCTTTTTTCCCTTGCCATTATCCCTGCCCCTCTTTGCTCTCTAACGCCTGCCCTCCCTTGTTCATCACTGCCGTCCTGCTCCTTGCCAGTATCCCTGCCTCTCTTTGCTCTCTATTGCATGTCATGCCTTGTTCATCACTGCCGTCTTGCCTCTTGCCATTATCCTTGTCCCTCCTTACTCCCTAAGACCTACCCTGCTCTGCTCATCACTGTCGTCTTGCCCCTTGCCATTATCCCAGCCCCTCCTTACTCCCTAACACCTACCATGCTCTGCTCATCACTGTCGTCTTACCCCTTGCCATTATCCATGCCCCTTTTTGCTCTCTATCGCATGCCCTGCTCTGCTCATCACTGTCGTTCTGCCCCTTGCCATTATCCCTGCCCCTCTCTGCTCTCTTACGCCTGCCCTCCCTTGTTCATCACTGTCGCCATGCCCCTTGCCATTATCCCTGCCTCTCTTTGCTCTCTAACGCCTGCCCTGCTCTGCATGACTTTCAGGGCAAGAGGATGGATGGAAATGCTACAGCTGCGATGAAGATTGCTGCCATGAAGGAACTATAAATGCCGAAGATGGAAATATATAATAGAATCAGCGAAGATATATAGATGTATAGCTTTGCTTGGACGTTTCTACTTAGTGGATATATGGGCGTATGTCTTCATGAGTAGACAAATGGATAGCTGCCTGCAGGCTGCCTATATACTTGTACTTGAACTTAATTAGCTACATGGCTCCAGCCAGCAATTTGGCTGCTCGTCGTCTTTTGCTTGCTGTCTATCTATGGTTAATGGATATAGAGGAAATATATGGGATGTAGCGGATGTACATGTGTAAGGATGCTTACATAGATATATAGGTAGATCAATAAGTTAATGGATGCATACGGTAGTTTATTATGTATGTAATCTATCTTCTCGAATCCTGATGTAATTGAGAAATGCTCCTGGAAAATATTCTTGAAAATGTGACCTCTCCGACCACCGTGCCCAAACCGCCCATAGCGAAGTACAGGCGAAAAGTCTCAGAAGACCGAACATTTCGCCTCATTACCGTGCACAAGCCGCCGTGCGTGGCGAGATGCCGTCGAAATATCTCAGAAGTCTGAGACATTTCGACGACAATCCGCCTTGGCTAAATGTAGGCGAAATGTCTCAGGATTCTGAGCTACACGCGACGCGGGTATAGGGCTGACCGCTAGAGTCAGAAGTGCCAGGTCATCAAAGGACTATGACTAATCGCGGACCCTGCCTGCGTTCCGCGTGCATTCCGCTGCGCTCGTACGCATTTAGCGATCTGTCGACTTCCCCGAGTGAGATGGGGGGTGGTTGTCAGCGTATACTACTAGGACACGAGTGCCATACAGGCATCTGATCAGATGCCAATAAGGCACTCGTGTCCTAGTAGTATACGCTGACAATAATGCATGTCCCGGGAGGAGAACAGATTACCCAGAGGTTCCACTAATCCACAGCCAAGCTTTCTGCTATGGTCTTACGATTGGGGGCAACTTAGTACTGATCAGACCCGCACCCCGCCTGTGTACCGCGACCTTCTGGGGAGGATCGAACCCCCCCCGTTTTCCTCCCGGGTCAGGCATTATTGTCAGCGTATACTACTAGGACACGAGTGCCTTATTGTTTAGTATACGCTGACAGTGGTAGTGGTAGTTTTCGTCACCACTGAGCCGTACGGCTGCGGCGCTGCGCTGGTGTGTGTGCACACCGTGTGTGTGTGTATGTGTGTGTATGTGTGTGTGTGTGTGTGGGGGGGGGGGGGGGGGGGGGGGGGGGGGGGGGGGGGGCGGGGGAGAGTAGCTGGAGCTAAGTAGAAACCAGCTGGGCATTTGTGGTCCGCAAGGTGACGGACCTGTTGAGGGGTAAGAACAAAATAGTGAGTGTGAAGCTCTTCACTAGTAGTTCACTCAAATCCCAGAGCAAAACTATATCGTTAGACATCAGTGCTGCAAAGACAGCATGCCTCACCCTGTCGCCACCGACACAGCCTTGGAAGGTTCACACCTAGTCAGGTTCACACCTCCTCACCAACCAACCTAAGCTACGGCAGATTGACTGAGATCGGCAGGATAAGGTGGGGCGCTCGGTCGAGCGATCGAGTAATAGCGCAGGATAAGGTGGGGCGCTCGGTCAAGCGATCGAGCGATCAAGTGATACAACCTAAGTACTGATCTTCGTCCCATGGAGGGGCGGGGCGGGGAGGGGCGGTAGCCAGACACGCATCTGTAAAGCGAAAGGAGCATAGTGGCTGAATCCCGCTTGCGCTACTCGTAAGCACGAACAGGACAGCAGTAGGACGATCGCGTTTGAGAAGATCATCGTATTAATGCGCTCAGCCATGCTGATAATTCTGACACGTTGGCAAACGTGTTTAGGATGGTGACGCTGTGGTGACCCTGAATCGTGTGACCCCCTGTACTTTATTAGATCTTTATTATATAACTAGTACAGCTTCGTTGCCGTGCCCTTGTCGCATTTTCGCCCTTGATTCACACTTCAGCTAACCATTAATAGAGCTGGATTCCTTCTTCGACACGCCATTGTTGGCCCAAGACAAGCCCGCGGCCCGCTCCGCAACAACCCAGGGACCAGCAGACCCATCAAATAAAAAAGGTATAGTTATCCGGTAGTTATCGACCTTATATGAGCAGAAGTACTGAACTTCGGGAGGTCTTTTCCATTCACACGAATGGTTATCGCGTCGTAGGTTCGGTTACAGGCGAAAACCCCGATAACTAACACGCACACGCACACACACAAATATCTTCCACACAGCTTTCGGCTATCGGCCTAGTTATCGCGTGCGATATTGCGAAGCGAATCGAACGATGATCCTCTTAAATACACTCGCCCTACTGCTGTCATGTTCATGTTTAATGCAAACAGCCCAAGGGGTATCTATCACTGATGCTCCTTTCGCGTCTATGGTGAGTGCCTGGTTGCCGCTCCTGCACGAGGACGATGTCTAGTACTTCGGTTGTATCACCTGTTTAGCCGGCTCTGCCTTCGCGAAGGTTAAGCAGTTGTTCAGCACTTGATCGACCCAGCGCCCTCCGCCCCTCCTCCCCCCCCCCCCCCCCCCATCCTGCCGTTCTCTGTCAATCTGCCGTAGTTTCGGATGGTTAGGAAAGTGGTGGGACCCGGCCTTTGCTGGCTGTATCGGCGGTGAGAGGGAGAGGCAGGCTGTCTAACAGCACTGATGCCAAGCGATGCGCGAAATTGGCGGAGTGTGTTGTCAACGGAACGAAAGGTGGCAACGATGGAGCTGACCGAAGCGAGTTAGTTAAGCGACTGTTGGCTGACTTGTCAGGCTTCAATTTCGTTCGGACGGACAAATGAGTAAACATGGGGGCTCCCGCCCCCTTGAAGAGGGGGCTCGGCCAAAAACAAAAGCAGGGCATAGTGTTACCCCGTGCGTTGTCCGACCGACCGACCAAAAATGAAGCCTGACACGTCAGCCAACTGTCTCGTAACTCGCTTCCGTTGCCACATCTCTCCGTCGCGACTCGCGAGCACTCTCAGCCATTTTTTAGCGTCGCATGCGAGGCTGCATTCAACTTGTTCCCTGGGATTTTAGTGAAGAGCTTCACGCTCACTATTTTATTCTTACCCTCAAATGGCCTGTCACCTTGCAGATCCAATCAGCCCAGATACTTATCTTCATCTTCTCCTCTCTTCCCTCCAAACCCCACAGGGCCTGCGCACCCGTTACCTACCACTACTATCTCTATCCGTGAGCCCAGCCAGGAGTTTGAATCCATCCCCACTGAGTTCATATTGACGGTCACTACTGAGGCTTGCTTTGATATGAAGGCCAACTCCTATCTATTTAGCCAGGCTTTCCAGGACCAGGTGAGGAGGACCGGGATAGATGCATCGCCATGCACATTAATTCTGCTTCTTTTATTTTTTCATGTCATGTAATGGTACGAAGAACTGCTATGGGTAGCAATAATGGGCCAAATATTATCGAGCACCTCTGTGATTGGGGGTTGGTAAATTACAGTTGTGATGAGGGTGCTTTGGGTAGCAAAACAAACTGGTAGGAGCATTATGAAGGCTTGTTGTTGCATCCCGATGCTAAATGCTATTTAGTTCCCATCAAATACTCCCTAGTTAGGTATAGAAGCAAGACTTTGGACTAAATCCATCCCACACTAATGTACCCCTGGAAGGTTTGAAGGCTAGCGATAGCATGATCTGTTCCTTCACGCAAGCAGCTACCGTAAGCATGACGAGTTCATCGTTTGCATCGAACTTCGGCGTTGAAGACGTCGCAGTGTCACATTCCACGCCTGTGACTAAGCGTGTGCATAATGGACTACGACGACGAACATTGCTGGAAATCAGTCCCCCACCACCACCACCTCCTCCCCCATCTCCATATTATGCCTGCCTTCCCTGCCGTGCTGGTACATGGTCTTCAGAGGATGTATATGGTTCCTCTGGCTGTGTAAGCTGTGGCCCTGGCAAGACCTCAAGTGGTCTAGGAGGCCCTTGTTTTGATGTGCAAGTCCCTCTCATTAACATCACAATACAAAGGGATGTCATTTTTAGGTTCAATGGCGGCGATTCAATCTGCGTTGAGTTCTTCAAGAGTGCAACACAGGTTGACAATTTCAACGAGACCATCACAAAAGCGATCTATGCTAATAGTGTGGCCAATGTTGTCTGGCCCTACAAATTTACATGTGGTTCCAATAATATTGTGGTTGATGTCCGCTTAACGTTTGACCCTAACATGTCCAGTGATGTTATGGGCAGTAACGTGAAGAAACTGGTTGATAGCGCAGGCACCATGTTCGGCGATATATCCAGATATGGTATCACGTCAGTGGGGTATATCAATGATGATGATGAAAATTCCCTAGCTATTGATGTTATTAGTTGTGGCCCTGGCAAGATCTCAAGTGTTCTAGGAGGCCCTTGTTTTGATGTGAAAGTCCCTCTCATTAACCTAACAATACAAAGGGAAGTCATTTTTAAGTTCAATGGCGGCGATTCAATCTGCGTTGAGTTCTTCAAGAGTGCAACACAGGTTGACCAATTCAACAAGACCATCACAAAAGCGATCTATGCTAGTAGTGTGGCCAATTATGTCTGGCCCTACAAATTTACATGCGGTTCCAATATTTTGGTTGATGTCCGCTTAACGTTTGACCCTAACATGTCCAGTGATGTTATGGACAGTAATGTGAATAAACTGGTTGACAGCGCAGGCACCATGTTCGGCAATCTCTCCGGATATGGTATCACGTCAGCAGTGGGGTATATCAATGATGATGATGATAATGATGTCATTGATGATGATGATGTTATTGATGATGATGATGATGATACATCCCTAGCTATTGGTGTGGGAGTAGGACTAGGATTGGGTATCCCCCTTATTGCTATAATCATCTTCTGCATCTGGAGGAGGCGAAGGAGGAACAACCAGGTTGTGTCCCCAAAAGGTCAGGATAGAGCATAGTTAAACAGACAGCAACTGTATGTGGGTGTTGGTGCTTAATCGTGCAATTTCCTGCTTATATATATATATATTGGGTGGACAGCATGTATGTTACATTACATTACATTTGTATGTATGTATGCAGCCTGTTTCATTCATGATATGAATACATCTACTGAAATGTAGCAATTGGCTCCTTGAATAAAGGAGTTATGCAACACAACCCTTAGGCAGGTCCACAGTAGTAAGACCTGCCAGGTTTGTTTATAACAGCCCATAATCAGTAACGTCTGTACATGTCCGTTTTATGACCATTGACAACGGTTAGGATGAATACGGTTGTCACAATTAAAGGATACAAATAAATGCTTATATTAAATATAATCAACTAAGATTAAATATAATCAAATTAAATGTAATTTAATATATATAGTTACATTGACTTCGATTTAACTTATTACATGACAAAGAGGAAGATGATAATTAATGTGATAGTACGTAATGTCCTATACACACAATAGACATCAAGTTCTTTCTGTCTAGTGCTTGTATAGTATATTACGTACTATCACAATGAAAATTCAATTTTTATGTGATTTACATAAACTAGGGAGCATGCTATAAAAGCGGATTAGTCAGCCAACCCCAAACCATCGTGATGATGATGATGTTTTTTTATTGAGCTTTACTAAGATGTAACAAATCCAAATTTCCTATGTATGTTATTGTCCGGCTTTCTTGCCTTCTCTAGAGCGATCGACTGAGAGCGTGCATGTTTCACGCCCTGCTGCGCCTTCTGTAGTGCTTATGCCATCTAGGGCACGCCCGCTATCATCTCAGTACCCTGACGTACTGTTGCTCTCTTCCTTTATCAGTCTATTCCATCTAGCTGATGCCTTGTATATCTAATTGTAAGCTATCAACTCTACAGCTCTCCCAGACTCCAGAAAGTTACAGGTTATCGGCCAAACACGCACCTTTAGACTGACCCTTGAACTTGCAGTCCGCAAGTATGTAATGCCCTTGCATAGAGCAACGTGCATTGTATAGCAAGGATTCCCCTTGACGACGCTAAATCTAGGATAGGCACCAGGGAGTCACCTTACAGTGGGCAATATTTCTCCAAGCAGCCATGGTAGATGCACATGTTGCAGCCCTCTCCAACCACATACACAGCCATACATGTTGCTAGACCTTGGGCGGGGGAACCCGCAGACATGTACAGGCCATAGCTAGCCTATATATGGCCTGGCGGCAGGCAACACGGGTCCTGGAGTCATCAGGATCTGGTGCGCACTATGCAACTCAGTGTCCGGTGTAACGGACAATAACAATACATGTTGCTAGACCCTGAGAGCTGTGCAGTAGTTGGATCCAAAATAGTATGTGTTACCAACCTCAGTATGTCCTGGAGTCCTATGGACTACACTCTCATTGTCATGCGATGCCCTGTTTTCAAGCGTTCCCCTTGCACTTTTGATGATTTCCTACAGGAATTGAAGAACCAGGCCATGGAGGAGAAACTCCCACCTGGAGTGCCACAGTTTGTTTTGTGTGTAGATGCCCTGCCCCTAGATTTGTCCCTTATAGTCTCTGTCTGTACGTAACTCTCTATGTTACTGCTTTGGGAGACTTTAATTATATCTCCTATATATTTATGTGTACTGGTTACATTTTTTTATAAACCCTGAAACTCTGTGACTACAAGAGCACTTTTATTTGCGTGTTTGAGCGCTGACTTTTTGACCCCCTTTGCGCTTTAAGCGCTATTTTTTTGCACCCCCTGTGGGCGCAGCAAGCATTTTTTGCGCTTTTTGCACTACAGAGCGCAGTTTTTTTGTTTTCAAGTCCGCAAAAGAGCTGGCCAATTTGGCCTTTTGAAGTACCCTGCAGGAGTACCAGGTTTTGGGGGGGACGTTATGGTACGCCTTAGTATATACCATACCTACCAGGGTACTTCAAATGGCCAAATTGGCCAGCGCTTTAGCGCTCTTGAACACAAAAAAACTGCGTTTTTTAGTGCAAAAAGCGCAAAAGTTGCTTGCTGCGCCCACAGGGGGGTGAAAAAAACTGCGCTTAAAGCGCAGAGGGGGTCAAAAAGTCAGCGCTCAAAAGCGCAAAAGCGCGCGCTTTGAAGTACCCTGATACCTACCTCCAGCACAGTTACACCCGCCCAGGTCTACTACTCTGGACCTGTAGCCAGCTAGCATGCTAATGCTATCTGCCAGCTAGCTAGGGCACTTTGATTGTAGCATCAGTGGCCCTGGGGCCGCCGACTCCTGTCGCTATTTCTTCTGGCATGTTCGTCAATGCCTTTATCTCAATACTGTGTAACAACTGTATCATCGCCTACCGTGTCTCTGCCCCATCGTATCTACGAGAAGCTAGGAAAACTAAAATAAATACTGTCCTGGACATGTGATTAAATCATATCCTGGGCCTAGGCATATTAAATTGGTACAACTGGGCATAACTTGATATCGTGAAAAGAAAAGTCTTAAGCACGTGTAGCAAAAACGCTTTAGTAGTCACGGACTCACGGGCAGGGCAGGGGGCGAATAGATAAGAAACTTGATCAGCAGACTGCGAGAAAGGGCGAGGAGCAGGTCCATGTCGAGGGGGGAGGCTGGGAGTTTCGAAAATAGTGGAGGAAGTAGCTAGTCGTAGCGGAAAGAGCTACAAAACATTGAACAACTTTTGCGAAGGATCTTGATCCCTGCGATGCTGGTAACTCTAGCCATGCGCACTCCAACCATGAGCCAATTGTTTGGGTGCGGAGATGCCCGGGATCGTGAAGAAGGAAGGCCTGAAGATACGGAGAATGGAGAGACGGAGATACGGGTAGAACTTAAAGCTTCACCTAGAAACTGGGGGTTCCAGAGGAGGATAAAGGGAAAACAATCCCAATCCAATTATGGGATTGCATCCAAATACATTATGGGATGATAAGACAGTGAGCATATTACAGTTAACGATGCTAAAACATCAATCGATTCAATGAAATTCAATTCAATTACAATACATTGAATTAAATCCGCTACGAATACTTAAAAATTAAAGCAATTAAATGCTCGATTAAATGCATTCAAATCACGTTGATTAAATTAATTATCAATTAAATCAATTGAATTCATAATAAATTTCATAATTAATTTCATTTCTTTCGGGACGCGCCTCCAGGCGCCCTTAATGGGATGATCAGACAGTGAGCATATTTTTGACAATCATCAGACAGTGAGCAAATTTTATTGCAGGACCACATTTACTTCCGGACAGTGCAAAATTGAAGGAGCATAACCAGGGTCTGCTTGTCGCAGGACGCAGCGTCTTGAACAGCCCTGCTCCCTGGCCCTGCTCGGGTGTAGCATTTGGGGATGTAACAACCTCTGGTAACAACATAAGCACCGCGATCGACCGCGCTGCACGATTGGTCTCGCCGTGATTACCCCGTGCTATATCAGCCCTAGCTGCGCCTGGCGCGATTTTCGAACTATCAAAAACCCCGAGTACCAGGAGGGGTGTGGCGCAGCTCCTGCAAGCTTCGCAGCGCGCGCACAGTAGATTCCTTATCCCCAGCACAGCGTGTGCATTAAGCGCCAAGCTTGCACGATCCAGAATTTTGGTCGGGCAAGTTGCGAGTAATTCGGTGCACCCCAATATTCCGCGTCACCACAACAATGCCCCCCTCCATCTGAACACACTAAATATCCTTTCTCATCTCATGCGGCACCCCCGAGTCCGCAACAACGCAAGTTGCGATTAATTGCAGCCATTCATCTCCAGCCCCTCAGCCCTATCACACTTCATAACATTCACTTGTCATAGACAGGTCACTGTTGACCCAAGACAAGCCCGCTCCACAGCATACTGGGGATTCTACCAAACATTAAAGCCATTTAAGTGCAGTCCCCGTGCCCTGTTGGGCCCAGATCCAGCTATGGACAACTCCTGCCCAACCCTGGTGAAGGCTCTGTGTGAGAGGTTATGTGAGGGGAAGGCTGACTCATCAGAGCTATGGGAGGAGGGGGGTGTGAAAAAAACCCAAGCCAAAATGTGGAGCAAGGCGTTTGTCATTCTGTTGGACCAAGAGCCAGTTACGGTCAGTTTCTCTTGGTGGTCTGAGAATGTGTACGTGGTTTTTCTGTTTGGTTGTTAAATTGGTCATTTGGTTGTTTGGTTGTATGTCTGTGTGTGCATGCATTTGTGCATGCGTGCGTGAGTGTCTGCATGAGGCTGTGCATGGCTGTGCACATGGATGTGTGCGCATGTGCATGTGTGTGTTTGTGTATATGTTCATGTGTGCGTGAGTGTGTGCATGTGGTTACGCATGGCTGAGCATATGGATGTGTGTGCACATGTGCATTTGTGCGTGTGCGTGTGTGTTTGTTTGCATGTGTGCATGTTTGTGTGTGTGTGTGCATGTAGTTGCACGTGGCTGTGCATATGGATGTGTGCGCATGCACATGTGTGTGTATGTGTATGTTTGCATGTGCGCATGTGTGCGTGAGTGTGTGCATGTGGTTGCGCATGGCTGAGCATATGGATGTGTGTGTGCGCATGCGCATGTGTGTGTATGTGTATGTTTGCAAGTGCGTATGTGTGCGTGAGTGTGTGCATGTGGTTGCGCATGGCTGGACATATGGATGTTTGTGTGCGCATGTGCATGTGTGTGTACAGTTGTGCTCGTGCATGGGGGTGCGCATGGCTGAGCATATGAATGTGCGTGTGTGCATGTGCATATGTGTGTGCAGTTGTGTGCGTGCATGGGGGTGCGCATGTGCATGTGTGCGCAGTTGTCGGCGTGCATGGGGTTATGCATGGCTGAGCATATGGGTGTGTGTGTGTGCACATGTGCATGTGTGCGTGCAGTTGTACACGTTCATGTGTGTGTGTGTGCAGTTGTGTGCGTGCATGGGGGTGTGCATGGCTGAGCATATGTATGTGTGTGTGTGCATGTGCCTGTGTGTTTGCAGTTGTGCGCGTGCATAGGGGTACGCATGGCTGCGCATATGAATGTGTGTGTGCGCATGTGCTTGTGTGTGCAGTTGTGCACGTGCATATGTGTGCGCATGGCTGATGCAATGTTACAGTCCCTTCATGATACCATGGTGGGGCGAGTCTGCAAATAAGGTATACATACTGGTGGCCTATCGCCAGGTTTGACCAGGTGTAACTTGTGCACGACCAAGCGCTGGCAGTGGATAGCTCATTAATGGTGTACATCTAATATATATAAGTGCGTATTATGAAAGCTATTGCAATTCACCGGTGAATGGAACACTCAAAAGTGAAATTGAAAACGGTTTACACAACTTATTAGCATTTGAAGTTGAACCCATCAGAGTATTGTCATACCGAAAGACAGGCTGTAGATGAAATAAAACAAGCCCTCTTCACAACATCCGGGGTGTTTGTGTGTGTGTGTTTGTGTGTGTTTGTGTGTGTGTGCATGTGTGTGTGTATATGTGTGTGTGTGTGTATGTGTGTGTGTATATGTGTGTGTGTGTGTGTGTGTGTAGGGGGGGGGGGGGGGGGGGGGGGGCATCCAACAATCCTGAACATCACCGAGTAATAGCAATGCGGCAAAGAAGCAAGAAACAAATGCATATAAGCATTGTCTGGCAGTGGATGATTCATCAATATTATTTGATGTGCAAAAAAAGTGGATTGTGTTTTTTGGCGGAGCCCCCCCTTCTGGGGGGCGGGAGCCCTCAGTGTTACCCATTTGTCTGTTTGTCCGACCAGAAAATTGAAGCCTGACACGTCAGCCAACTGTCTCATAACTAACTGGCTTCGGTCACCTCCCTCGCTGCCACCTTTCGTTCCGTTGCCAACACACTCCGCCAATTTTCTGCGTCGCTTGCGACGCTGCATAGGACTTGTTTCCCATGTTTATGTGAGATTGGATCAAGCATATGTTGACAGCATGCTTTGATTGTAATTGTTAATGTTGTGTGTTGAATTACCACTGTAGCATGAACTCAGGGCCCCCGTCGGTAAAACGATTGTTTGGGGTTCAGTTCATCAATACCTTCTAGGGGGCGGTAGCCCCCATGGTTACCCCATTGTCCGTTTGTCCCACCGTCCGACCGTCTGACAACTCCCGGGATGAAGCCTGACACATCAGCCGACTGTCTCGTAACTAACTTGCTTCTGTTGCCACCTGTTGCTCCGTAGCAAAAAAACGCTGCCATTTGTTAGCGTCGCTTGCGACACTGCATATAACTTGTCTTTGTAAGCCCTTCCTACCACAGTTGGGCAAGTCCCTTTTTGCCTTGCGATATGCCTCACATACACAGAGCGCTCATAATCAGTTTGGGCCAGAATGTGAATTTGGATTTGAACTTGAACTCGAGCCAAAATTAGAATTCTAGCTAATGACTTGCGATGTTCCTCATATAGACAGAGCCCTCACATCCGGCT
This sequence comes from Chlamydomonas sp. ICE-L, assembly GCA_013435795.1. NCBI lineage: Eukaryota > Viridiplantae > Chlorophyta > Chlorophyceae > Chlamydomonadales > Chlamydomonadaceae > Chlamydomonas > Chlamydomonas sp. ICE-L. The sequence goes on along the minus strand of JACBWV010000347.1, from coordinate 789,102 downwards.
AGAGTTAGCATTCGATTTTGAATTTGAATTCGAACTAATGACTTGCGATGTTCCTCATATAGACAGAGCCCTCACATCCGGCTAGAGTCAGAATTCGATTTTGAATTTGAATTTGAACTTCCGGCTTGCAATGTGCCTCACATAAACAGAGCCCTCATGATCGGTTAAGGCCAGAATGTGAATTTGAATTTGAACTTGAGCCAAAATTTAAATTCTAGCTAATGCCTTGCGATGTGCATCATGCACAGACACAGAGCCCTCACAATCGGCTAGAGCTAGATTTTGATTTTGAGTTTGAATTTGAACTTACGACTGTGAATGTGCCTCACATTCACAGTGCCTTCACAATCGCTGAGAACGAGAATTTGAATTTGAATTTGAATTATAACTTAAAACTTGCTATGTGCCTCACATACAGTGCCCTCACAATTGGTCAGAACCAGAATTTCACATGTAATTTTACATTTAATTAAGTTTAATTTGAATTTAAATTTGAATTATAACTTACGACTTGCTATGTGCCTCACATACACAGAGCCCCCACAATGGGTGAGAATCAGAATTATAATTTTAATTCGATTTTAACTCCCAACTTGCAATGTGCCTGACATACTGAGCCCCCAAAATCGCCTAGAGCATGAATTTGAATTTGAATTTGAATTTGCATTTTAACTTCCAACTTGCTATGTGCATTACATGCACTGTGCCCTCACAATCGGTCAGAACCAGAATTTGAATCCGAATTTGAATTTGAACGTACAACTTGCAAGGTTACTATCATACCGAGCCCCCACAATAGCCTAGAGCCTGAATTTGAATTTGAATTTGAACTTACGACTTGCAATGTGCCTCGCATTCACAGGGCCTTCACAATTGGTCAGAACGAGAATTTGAATTTAAATTTAATTATAACTTAAGACTTGCAATGTGCCTCACCTACACAGTGCCCTCACAATCGGTCAGAACCAGAATTTGAATTTGAATTTGAATTTAAATTTGAACTTGTCATTATGACTTGCAATGTGCCTCAAACAAAAGAGCTAAAGAGCCCCGACAATCGCTTGGAGCCAGAAGTTTAATTTTAATTTAAATTGAATTTTAATTTTGATTTGAACTTACAATTTGCCATGTGCCTCACATACACGGAGCCCTCACAATCGGTCAGAACCAGAATTTGAATTTTAATTTGTATTTTAATTTGAATTTGAACTTAAGACTTGCAATGTGCCTCACAAACAAAGTGCCCTCACAATCGGTTAGAACCAGAAATTGAATTTGAATTTGAATTTTAACGAAGGCCTTGCAATGTGCCTCACATACAGAGTGCCCTCACAATCGGTCAGAACCAGAATTTGAATTTGAATTTGAATTTGAACTTACGACTTGCAATTTGCATCACAGACAAAGTGCCCTTACAATCGGTCAGAACCAGAATTTGTCTTTGAATTTGTATTTGAATTTGAATTTGAACTTACAACTTGCAATGTGCCTCACATACAAAGTGCCCTCACAATCAGTCTGAACCAGAATTTGAATTTGAATTTGAACTAAGGACTTGCAATGTGCCTCACATACACAGTGCCTCACAATCGGTCAGAACCAGAATTTGAATTTAAATTTGTATTTTAATTTGAATTTGAACTAACGACTTGCAATTTGCCTCACATGTAAAGTGCCCTTACAATTTGTCAGAACCAGAACCAGAATTTGAATTTAAATTTGAATTTGAACTTACCACTTGCAATGTGCCTCACATACAGAGCCCCCACAATCGGTTAGAGCCAGAAGAGCGCTCCGCATGGAATGCAAAGGCAACTTCACAGGTGGGTGTTCTTTTTAACCAACCAACCAACCAACCAACCAACCAACCAACCAACCAACCAACCAACCAACCAACCAACCAACCAACCAACCAACCACCAACCGACCTCCTTGCCCCCCCCCCCCCCCCCCCCCCCCTACCCCACCTAACCCACCCAAACACCCACCCTGCCCCACTGAACGACCCACCCTACCCTACCCCACCACCCACCCACCCCACCCCACCCCATCCCATCCCATCCCATTCCACCCCAGCCCAACCCAACCTAACCCATCCCACCCACGCTCATGCATGTGTACTACTGCAGGCATACCTCCACCTATCATCTGATACCCCCCCCCAACCCCCCCTGCCCCTCCCCTACCCCCCCCTGCCGCCCGCTACCCCCCCCCCCCCCCCCCCCCCCCCCCCCCCCCCCCCCCCCTGCCCCCCCTTCCCCCTCCCCCCTACCCCTCCTACCCCCCCTACCCCCCCCCCTACCCCCCCCTACCCCTCCCTGCCCCCCCCTACCCCCCCTAGCCCCCCCTGCCGCACCTTAACCCCCCCCCCCCCCCCCCCCCCCCCCCCCCCCCCCCTATACCCCCCTTACCCCCCTTGCTGCCCCCTTGCTGCCCCCTATCCCCCCCCCCCCCCCCCCCCCCCTGCACCCTACCCCTACCCCCCTCAAGCCTGTGTGCTACTGCAGGCATACCTCCACCTATTATCTGATACACACCACCACCACCACCACCACCACCACCAAACAACACACACTCCACCCCCCCCCCCCCCCCCCCCCCCCCCCTACCCCCCTACCCCCCTCTGCCGCACCCTCCCCCCCCCTGCCCCCCCTTTCCCTCCCCCTGCCGGACCCTACCCCACGCCCACCCCCCTCCCCACACACACACCCTCCCACCCTCATGCCTGTGTGCTATTGCAGGTATACCTTCACCTATTGTCTGAGGGAAAGCGCACTCAAGCAAATAAGCTGCTGGACCAGATATCATCTCTAGAGAGGTGAGCTTTCATGTTCTGGTGTTTGTGTTTGTGTTGGTGTCTGTGTTGATGTTGCTGCTACATGCTGCTAGCATATCATCTCTAGATGGGTGAGCGTTCATGTTCTGGTGGTCGTGTTCATGTTCTGGTGGTTGTGTTTGCGTTCATGTTCTGGTGGTTATGTTTGTGTCCGTGTTGTTGTTTGTGTTTGTGTTGCCGCTACATGCTGCTAGCATATCATTACTCCAGTTATGAGAGGTCATGTTCTGGTGTTTGTGTATGTGCATGTGTTTGTGCTTGTGTTTGTGCTTGTGTTTGTGTTGGTGTCTGTGTTGATGTTGCTGCTTCATGCTGCTGGCATATCATCACTACAGTTATGAGAGTTCATGTTATGGTGTTTGTGTTTGTGTTGGTGTTGGTGCTTGTGTCTGGGTTCTGGTGTTTGTATTTGTGTTGGTGTTGGTGTTGCTGCTACATGCTGCTCGCATATCATTACTACAGTGGTGATAGTTCATGTTCTGGTGCTTATGTTTGGGTTTGGGTTCTGGTGTTTGTATTTTGTTGTGATTTGTTTGCGTTGGTGTTTGTGTTGGTGATTGTGTTATGATTCTGATGTTTGTGTTTGTATTCTGTTTCTGGTGTTTGTGTTTGTGTTTGTGTTTGTGTTTGTGTTTGTGTTTGTGTTTGGGTTGGTTTTGTGTTTGTGTTTGTGTTTGGGTTTGGGTTTGGGTTTGGGTTTGTGTTTGGGTTTGTGTTTGGGTTGGGGTTGGTTTTGTGTTTGTGTTTGTGTTTGGGTTTGGGTTTGGGTTTGGGTTTGGGTTGGTTTTGTGTTTGTGTTTGTGTTTGTGTTTGTGTTTGTGTTTGGTTTTGTGTTTGGGTTTGGGTTGGGGTTGGGGTTGGGGTTGGGGTTGGGGTTGGGGTTGGTTTTGTGTTTGTGTTTGTGTTTGTGTTGGTTTTGGGTTTGGGTTTGGGTTTGGGTTTGGGTTGGTTTTGGTTTTGGTTTGGGTGTTTCTGTTGATGTTTGACCAACCAACCCACCAACTCCATTCATCCATCCAGCCAGCCATCCAACCAACCAACCAACCAACCAACTAATCATCCATCCATCCATCCATCCATCCATCCATCTATCCATCCATCCATCCGACCACCCACCCACCCAACCACCCACCCAACCAACCATCCTACCAACCGTCTATCCATCTGACCAACCAACCAACCAATTATCTAATCATCCATCCAACAGACCAACCAACTAAACCAACCAACCAATACCTTCTCTGTTTGCCTCTGCAGCATTTCCTCCCTCCGGAGTGACCCGCCCTCCTATAAATGGCAGGGCCCCCCTGGGGACAAGGCCCCCCTCGCTTTGTCCAAGGCCCCCCAAATCGACGGCCAGCCTGTCATCAAACCAATCACCCAACACTCAGCCCTCCTCTCCCTCCTGCTCAACCTCAACCCTAATCTGAGCTGTACCTCTGAGGCGGGGGCAGTACGATCATCTGCTGACGTGGCATGGCATGCCACCAATGACAGCGCTCGGGGGGGGAGTGATTTAACCACCAGATCTATGGATTTGGTACTCAGGGGGGGGGAGCAGCAGTGTTGGGCGGGTTCAAGCGGCATGCAAGTTCTGAGTACTCCGCTCTTGCACTACAATGCGTATGACGCTAGCTGCCTCTTGGCCCGGGTGGGTGGAAAGTCAGAGGTGGAAGGTGGCCAATCCACGTTCAGCAGCTGGTACCCTTTTCAGGTGGGCAGGGTGAGGGGGGTGAAGGGTGTGAGGGGTGTGGAGGGTGGGGTGTGTTGAGGGGTGTGTGGTGTGAGGGGTATGAAGTGTGGGGTGTGAGGGGTGGGTGGTGTGTGAAGGGTGTGAGCAGCAAGTTTTCAGCTAGGCAGGGTGAGGTGTGTGATGGGTGTGTGGTGTGTGTGAGCAGCTGCGTTGGGCGGGTTCAACTGGTGTTTGTGTTGAGGTGTGTGAGGTGTATGTGGTGTGTGAAGGGTGTGAGCAGAAAAATTTCAGGTAAGCAGGGTGAGGTGTGTGAATGGTGTGTGGTGTGTGGGCAGCAGCGTTGGGCGGGTTCAAGTAGTGTTTGTAGTGGCGTGTGTGAGGAGTGTGGTGGTGTGTGGTGTGTGATGTGTGGTGTGTGGTGTGTGGCGGTGTGTGGTGTGTGGTGTGTGGTGTGTGGTGTGTGAGCAGGATTGTTTAGTGGGTTCAAGTGGAATGCAAGTTTTGAGTGCTCCTTTCCTGCACTGCAGTGTGTATGACACCACCTGCTACATGGCCCCGGCAATAAGTACATGATGTAAAAGAAGTGCAACAGCTAGATGTTACTTCGCCTGCTGACCTTAATAAATCCAACAGACTCTCCCTCCCCCCATTCCCCTCCATGATGAATGCAATTCAAGAAGTACATGAAGTACAAGAAGAACATGATGTACAAGAAGTACAACATCCAGATTTTACTTAGCCTGCTGACCTAAATATATCCAACAGACTCTCCCTCCCCCCATTCCCCTCCATGATGAATGCAATTCAAGAAGTACATGAAGTACATTCAGTACATGATGTACACGAAGTACGACATCCAGATTTTACTTAGCCTGCTGACCTTAATATATTCAACAGACTCTCCCTCCTCCCTTTCCCCTCCATGATGAATGCAATTCAAGAAGTACATGAAGTACAAGAAGTACATGATGTACAAGAAGTACAACATCCAGATGTTACTTAGCCTGCTGACCTTAATATATTCAACAGACTCTCCCTCCTCCCTTTCCCCTCCATGATGAATGCAATTCAAGAAGTACATGAAGTACAAGAAGTACATGATGTACAAGAAGTACAACATCCAGATTTTACTTAGCCTGCTGACCTAAATATATCCAACAGACTCTCCCTCCCCCCATTCCCCTCCATGATGAATGCAATTCAAGACGTACATGAAGTACATTCAGTACATGATGTACAAGAAGGACAACAGCCAGATTTAACTTAGCCTGCTGACCTTCCCCCATTCCCTACAGGATATTAGTGGAAACCCTGTAAACCCTTTTGAGGCCCCCCCTCTGCCCTCCTCAGCCCCTCCTGGGGGGGCTGAGGCCCTCGCCCTCTCCACTAGTCCGTATGAGGAGCCCGGCAGGCCAGCTACCGCCAACGACGCGATGAGCTGGATGCAGGAGGCACTCCATCTTGCGGCCTCAGCCCCCCCCAACTCTGCCCCCTCATTGATCATGATAGGGGGAGGGGGGCCTAGGTCATCCCCCAACCCAGCTATGGCCAACACTCGCCTAGCCCTTCCTGCAGCGGACAGGCCCCCCCCTCGCGTGCAAGGGGGTGGGCTAGGCCTCACTCCTCTCAGTTTACCCGCCCCCCCACGCCTCCTCCTTGATATGGACGCCACCCCTGGGGCCTGGACCCCCTTTACTCCCCCTGGGGGACCAGAGGGGGACCTGGGGTCGGATGAGTGGGGCGCTGGGATGATGCCAAGCAGTACAAGTGCAAGTGGGTGGATGATGCCAAGCAGTACAAGCAGCATTATGGCCAGGAAAGCCGACGGGCTTGGTGGTGGTGGTGGTGGCGATGGTGGTGATGGTGGACGTCAATTGGTGCTCATGCCACCAGCACTAGATACAACACGTCCACTGCTGCTGCCACCTCCAATCTCTGTGGTTCAGGTGAGGGTGCAGGCACTGTGTGTGGCTCGTGTGTGTGTGTGGCTAGTGTGTGTTTGTGGTTTGTGTGTGTTCGTGTGCGTGTTTGTCAGTGTGTGGGGGGTGAGGGGGGGTGGGGGGGGAGGGGTTGATGGTGGTAACGTGGTAGTAGTGGTGGTGATGGTGGACCTCTATTGGTGCTCATGCCACCAGCACTGACAAAGACACGACCACTGCTGCTGCCACCTTCAGTCTCACTGGTTCAGGTGAGGGTGCAGGAACTGTGTGTGGCTAGTGTGTGTGTTTGTGGTCTGTATGTGTCTGTGTTGTGTTGGTGTTGGTGGTGATAGTGGCCATCCATTGGTGCTCATGCCAAATGTGAGGGTGCAGGCACTATGTGTGTTAGTGTGTGTGTGTTTGTGTGTTTGTGTGTGTGTGTGTGTGTGTGGGTGTGTGGGTGGGTGGGTGGGGGGGTGATGGTGGTGGTGGTGGTGGTGATGGTGGACGTCAATTGGTGCTCATGCCACCAGCACTAGATACAACACGTCCACTGCTGCTGCCACCTCCAGTCTCAGAGGTTCAGGTGAGGGTGCAGGCACTGTGATCACCTACCCACTCACCACCCTCTAGGTTGACTTAGTAGTGGAGGAGCAGTTTGTTTGAGGGTGTAGGGGAGAGAGAGAGAGAGAGAGAGAGAGAGAGAGAGAGAGAGAGTCCACTCACCCACTCACCTCCCACCCACTCACCTACACACCCACTCACCCACTCACCACCTACCCACTCACTCACCTACCCACCACCACCCACTCACCTACCCACTCACCTACCCACCACCCCCTACCCACCACCCACTCACCTACCCGCCACCTACCTACCCACCACCACCCACTAGGTTGACTTAGTAGTGGAGGAGCAGCGTGTGGTGGATGTGGCTGTGATGGCACTAAAGGGAACGCAAGCAGCTTACAACTTGTTGATGCAAGGGGGAGTCAGGTAGGTGCCTTGGTGTGTGATTTGCGCTTGTGTTTGTGTGCCTTGCCACACACACACACACACACACTCACACACAACCATACACAGACACCCTCGCACACACCCTCAGACCCTAACACCCTCAGACACACACACAGACATACACACAGACACGCCCGCCCCCCTCTACACACACACAGGTCCAAGGTGTGGCGCATGGCTAGCCAGCACAAGCTGGCGCTCAATTTGTGTCACAGCCACACCACCTACTTACCCCCACTTACCCCCCCCCCCCCCACCCCCCTCCTCCTCCCTCCCCCCCCGCCACCCCCCCCCCCCCACCCCACCCCACCTTTCACCTCTCCACCCCCACTCACCTCCTCTACACACAACCCAGGACCAAGGTGTGGGCATTGGCTAGCCAGGCACAGCTGGCTCTGAGTGTTTCCCCCGACCCACTACACCACACGCACACACACACAACACAACACCACAACACACAACACACAGGTAAGTGTGGCGCATGGCTTAGCCAGACAAGTTGGTGGCTGGAGGCTGTCCGCCACCCTCACCCCCCACCCCATCCCCAACCTCACACACACGCAACACACACAGTCCCAAGGTTTGTGGCGCATGGCTAGCAGCACAAGTGGTGCTGGAGTTTTTCACTTCCCCCCCCCACCCCATCCCACTCACCCACACACGCACACACACACACAGGTCCAAGGTGTGCGCATGTAGCCAGCACCAAGGGGCGAGGTTGTCCCCCCACCCCCCACCCCATCCCACTCACACACGCACACACACACACACAGGTCCAAGGTGTGGCGCATGGCTAGCCAGCACAAGCTGGTGCTGAAGTTGTGTCACACAGCGGAGCTGAGGATGCGACTGGATGGCTTTGTTGCTCATTTCGCAAACACCGGGGTTGATGCCAACACCACTTACACTGCTGCTGGTACTGCTGGTACTGCCGGTACTGCTGGTACTTCTGCTGCTGGTACTGCTGGTACTGCTTCTGGTGCTGATGCTGCAGACCCCACTGACCCCATCCTGCAAGCCCTAGTTGTCCGTGTGGCCCAGCTACTAGAGGCACAAGCCGCCACTCTGGAATCCCTCCCTGATCTCATCCAACGGAGCAAGGCCCCCCCCCAGGCCCCTCCTTTGTCCCAGGCCCCCCCTTCCATGGGTGGCCGGGCCCCCCAAGCTGTCACCCTCATCGACCTTGTACTGCACATGGGGGCAATACACTCCCGGCTTCAGCTGCTTGCTGACCTGTGCAGATGTACGCGGGTGGAGGACGGATCAGGTCAGGGTTTTGGAGCGGTACATGTTGGCAGTACAAGTGAGCTGCCCCCCTCTGAGTGGCAGCTGTACGGCTTTCCCTCGGGTGTACAGCTCTTGAGCTACCTGTATGGAGGTACGCTTTGGTGTGGTGGTGTGGTGTGTGGTGTGGTGTAATGTGGTAGCATGGTGTGGTGTGGTGTGGTGTAATGTGGTAGCGTGGTGTCGTGGTGGTGTGTGGTGTGATGTGGTGGTGTGGTGGTGTACGCTTGTTTGTAGATGTGGTGTGTGGTGGTGTGGGTGTGGTACGCTTTGGTGTGGGATGGTGTGGCGGTGTGGTGATGTGTGGTGTTGTGGTGCTGTACGCTTGTTTGTAGCTGTGGTGTTTGGTGGTGGTGTGTGGGTAAGTTGGATTGTGGTGGTATTTAGGTTATGTGCGAGTGTGGCGTTGTGGTGGTTGATTGTGCTGGTGTAAAGATCTTGAGTAACTGTATTATGGCAGGTAAGATTTGGTTGTGGTGGTGGGTGTTGTGGTGTGTGGTGTTGGTTGGTGTTTTTGGTGATGGTTTGTGTGGGTTGGGTGTTGTTGTTGTGGGTGGTTGCTCGGTGTGGTGGTGTTTGGTGGTGGTTTGGTGTGTTGTGTTGTGTGGTGGTGTGTTGGTGTATTAGGATGTGGTGAGTTGGTAGAGTAGTGGTGTGTACTAGTGTAAAGTTGTCGGTGTGGTGGTGTGTGGTGGTGTATGCTTAAGTGTGGTATGGTGATGGGGGTTTGGTTGTGGTATTGTGGTGGCGGGGGGGGTTAGTGTGAAAGCTATTGAGCTCCTTGTATGGAGTTTACGCTTTTTTTGTGGTATGGTGTGGTGGTGGGGGTATGTTGTGATGGGTGTGATTTCTGGGGTGGTGTACGCTTGTTTGTAATTGTGGTGTACGGTGAGCTCGTTGCGTGGTACACTTTGGTTGTCGGTACAATTTGGTGTGGGGTTATGGTGCGTTGGTGGTGTTGGTGGTGTCAGGGTATGGGGGGTGGGTGGTGTTGTTTTGGTGTGGGTTGTTGTGTTGGGTGGGGTGGTCTGGTGCTTGGGTATGGTGGTGTGTGGGTTGTGTGAGGGGTGGTGTGTTGGTTGGTGGGTGGTTCTAGGGGAGGGTAAACGATAAGAGATATCCGTGGGGTGGTAAAGCTTGAATGTTGTTTAGGGTGGGTGCGTGGGCAGGGGTGGTGCTCTGTGTATATTGTGGTGTGTGGTGGTTTGGGTGTGGGTGTGTGGTGTGTGATGTGGTATGCTTCGTGTGGGATTGTGTGTGGGGTGGTGGTTAGGTGTGTGGTTTGTACTTGCTTTGAGGACCTGTATGGACGGTACGATTGTGTTGGATTGGTGAATGTGGTGGGTGGTGTTTGTGGTGTGGTGTGGTGTCGTATTGTGATGTTGTTGCTAAGGTGGGTGTGTGGTGGTGGGTGGGGAGGTGTGGTGTTAAGTTTGAGCTACTGTATATGTGGTTTCTTTCATTACTTGATCTTTGTCTCTGCTCTTCTACTTTTCTTCTACTTTTTCTTTTCTTTTTTATTCTCTTCTTGTTTTTACTTTACCTAATCTTAGTTCTGTTTTTCTTTTTTGGTGTTGTCGTTGTTGTGGTGTATTTTTTCTAGATGAGGTGTTTGTGTGTTGTGCGTGTTGGATGAATCGTACCTTATGTTGTTGGTATGGTGTGTTGGTGAGTGTGTATGGTGTGTTTTTTGTGTGAGTGTTTCTAGTTGCGTGTACAGCTCTTGACTGCTTAGGGAGGTACGCTTTGGTGTGGTGTGGTGGTATTGTGGTGGAGTAGGTGCGCTTTTTCGTTTTAGCCAGCTGCCCATGCTGCGCCCCCTCTTCTGAGCTGCCTTCCATCCCTCTATGCGCCACCACCCACCCCCTTCCCCTCACCCCCTCTCCCCCCTTTCTTTTCTTCTCCCCCCCACCTGCCCTATACACACAGCGATGAATGATGGGCCGTCATGCTGATCCCCCTCTTCTGAGCTGCCTCCCTTCCCTACATCTCTCCCCCCCCCTCCCCCCCTCCACCCACAGAACAACCCACACCCCACCGCCCACACACTTCACTTTCATACCTCCCACCATCCTTTACCCCTATACACACAGATATGATGAGGGCATGCTCTCCTCTGCCAAATGAGCTGCGCGCCCCCCTCTTCTGTCTCTGGCCTTCCTCCCTCCTGCCCCCCCCCCCCCCCCCCCCCCTACACCCGCGCATTCTCCCCCCTTTCTCCGTTTCCCTTTCGCTTCTCCCCCCCCCCCTATACAACAACAGATATGATTATGGCCCTGCGTGCCCCCTCTTCTGGCTGGCCTTCCATCCCTCTAATGCCCACCCCCCCCTCCCCCCCCCCCCTCCCCCCTTCCCCCCCTTTCTCCTCTCCCCCCCCCCCTCTATACCACGAATTATGAGCCCATCTGCCGCCCCCCTTCTGAGCTGCCTCCATCCTCTATGATGCCCCCCCCCCCCCCCCCCCCCCCCTTCCCCCCTTCTCCCCCCTTTCTTCTCCCCCCACCCCCTATACACACAGAGATGATGATGGCCCATGCTGTGCCCCCTCTTCTGAAGCTGCCTCCCTTCCCTACATCTCTCCCCCCCCCCCCCCCCCCCCCTTTCTCCCCCTTACCCCCCCCCCCCCCACACACACACACACAGCCCACACACGCACTTCATACCTCCCACCGTCCTTCCCTATACACACAGAGATGATGATGCAGATGCTAGCCAGCTGCCAATGCTGCGCCCCCTCTTCTGTGCCGCCATCCATCCCTACATGCCCCCCCCCCTCCCCCTGCCCCCCTTTCTCCCCCTCACCCCCTCACCCCACTCTCTCCCTCCCTATACACACGAGATAAGAGTGCTAGTCGGCTACCGATACTGCGCCCCCATCTTCTGTTCCGCCTTCCGACCCTACATGCCCCCGCCCCCTCCAACCCCCTCCTCCCCTCCCCCCATTTGCCCCCTCCCCCCCCCCCCCTGTTCCAACCCCCTTCTCCCATCCCCTCATTTCTCCCCCTTTGTACCTCTCATTTTCCTCCCCCTGTACACACAGAGATGATGATGGCAGATGCTAGCCAGCTACCGATGCTGCGCCCCCTCTTCTGTGCCGCTTTCCGCCCATACATGGCTCATCTTAGAGGCTGGGTGTTTACCTCACGTGAGATGGAGCCATGGGCACTTCAAGGTGGGTGCAGGGCGCCTGTGTGTGTATGGTGGTGGTTGAAGTTGTTGTGGTGGTGGTGGTGTCTGTTTATACAAAAATGACAGATGGAGCCATGGGCACTTCAAGGTGGGTACAGGGCGCCTGTGTGTGTATGGTGGTGGTTGAGGTTGTTGTGGTAGCGGTGGTGTCTGTTTACACAAAAATGAGAGATGGAGCCATGGGCACTTCAAGGTGGGTGCAGGGCGCCTGTGTGTGTATGGTGGTGGTTGAGGTTGTTGTGGTAGCGGTGGTGTCTGTTTACACAAAAATGAGAGATGGAGCAATGGGCACTTCAAGGTGGGTGCAGGGCGCCTGTGTGTGTATGGTGGTGGTTGAAGTTGTTGTGGTGGTGGTGGTGTCTGTTTACACAAAAATGACAGATGGAGCCATGGGCACTTCAAAGTGGGTGCAGGGCGCCTGTGTGTGTATGGTGGTGGTTGAAGTTGTTGTGGTGGTGGTGGTGTCTGTTTACACAAAAATGACAGATGGAGCCATGGGCACTTCAAGGTGGGTGCAGGGCGCCTGTGTGTGTATGGTGGTGGTTGAGGTTGTTGTGGTGGTGGTGGTGTCTGTTTACACAAAAATTACAGATGGAGCCTTGGGCACTTCAAGGTGGGTGCAGGGGGCCTGTGTGTGTATGGTGGTGGTTGAAGTTGTTGTGGTGGTGGTGGTGTCTGTTTACACAAATTGACAGATGGAGCCTTGGGCGCTTCAAGGTGGGTGCAGGGGGCCTGTGTGTGTATGGTGGTGGTTGAAGTTGTTGTGGTGGTGGTGGTGTCTGTTTACACTAAAGTGACAGATGGAGCCATGGGCGCTTCAAGGTGGGTGCAGGGGGCCTGTGTGTGTATGGTGGTGGTTGAGGTTGTTGTGGTGGTGGTGGTGTCTGTTTATACAAAAATGACAGATGGAGCCTTGGGCGCTTCAAGGTGGGTTCAGGTAGCCTACTTAGAGATGTCTATGTGTTTGTGTTCGTGTGTGTGAGGTGATAGTGGTGCTGGTGGAGGGGATGGTAGAGGTGGTGTTTGAGTTTTTGGTGGTGCTGGTGGTGGAGGTGGTATTGTCTGCTTTTACATGGCTCATCTTAGAGGTTGGGTGTTTACGTCATGAAAGATGGAGCCGTTGGCGATTCAAGATGGGTGCTGGGTACCTTTGTCTGTATGGTGATAGTGGTGATTGTGGTGGTGTGGTCGAGGTTGTGGTGGTGGAGGTGGTATTGTCTGCTCTTACATGGCTCATCTTAGAGGTTGGGTGTTCACATCACGAGAGATGGAGCCATGGGCACTTCAAGATGGGTGCTGGGTACCTGTGTGTGTATGGTGATAGTGGTGATTGTGGTGGTGTGGGTGGTGGTTGAGGTTGTGGAGGTGTGGTCGAGGTTGTGGTGGTGGAGGTGGGGTGGTGGTGGTGTCTGCTCCTATATGGCTCATCCTAGAGGTTGGGTGATTGAGTCAAAATGTGAGATGGAGCCATGGGCGCTTCAAGATGGGTGCTGCCAGCCTACTTAGAGGTGCCTGTGAGTGTGTGTGTGTGTGGCGATAGTGGAGGTGGTGGAGGTGTGTTTGAGGTTGTGGTGGTGGAGGGGTGGTCGAGGTGGTGGTGGAGGTGTCCGCCCCTACTTAGCTCATCTTAGAGGTTGGGTGTTAACTCCATGAGAGATGGAGTCATGGGCACTTCAGGGTGGGTGCTGCTAGCCTACTTAGTGGGTGCTGCCAGCCTACTTAGCTTACTGAGGCGCCTGTGTGTGTGGTGATAGTGGTGGTGGTGGTATTGTGTGCTCCTACATCACTCATTTTTAAGGTTGGGTATTTATGTCACGTGAGATGGAGCCATGGGTACTTCAAGGGAAGGCCCCCTTAAATGTCAAGCCCCCTTCAAATACAAGGCCCCCATAAATGACAAAGCCCCCTTGAATGGCAAGGCCCCTTTAAATAGAAGGCCCCCTTAAATGACAAGGCCCCCTTAAATGAAAATGCCTCAAAATGTAAGGCCCCCCTCCCTCCCCACACACACAAACACCCCACCACCAGCCCTTAACCCCCTAACCCCACGTCACAACTCTACCCCTTCAGGCCAGGCCCCCCTAAAGACAAGGCCGCCCCGCCCTACCCCACCTCACCCCCTTTTACCCCCCTGCACCCCCTGATCCCCCACCCACCCTCCCACCCCACCCCACTCCTCCACCCCTATAGACCAGGCTCCCTTAAAAGACAAGGCCGCCCCTCCCCCTGTCCTCCCCCCCTCTTCTTGCCCCCAACTACCCTCCTTCCTGGACGGTATTCAAGAGGAGGTGGAGGTAGTGACTGACACGCAACTTGCATACAACCTCAATACTACTCCACCACCCACCCACCACCTCCACCCCCACCACCGCTACCCTCTCAGGCCAGGCCCCCTTAAAAGACAAGGCCGCCCCTCCCCATGTCCTCCCCCCCTATACCTGCTCCCAACTGCCCTCCTTCCTGGACGGCATTCAAGAGGTGGTGGAGGTAACCGGCAGACAAACCCGACTCCTCCAAGACCTCGCGCCCTACATAGGTGGGTATAGTGGTGGTGATGGTGGTGATTGATGCGGTGGTCGAGTTGGTGGTGATAGTGGTGATATTGGAGGTGGTGGTGGTGGTGGTGATAGTTGTGGTGGTGATGGTGATCGTGCAGTTGTGGTTGAGGTTGTGGTTGAGGTGGTGGTGGTAATGCCTGCCCCTCAATGGCTCATCCTATAGGTTGGGTGATTGCACCAAAATGCCATGTAACTGGCAGACAAACCCTCCAAGACCTCGCACCCTACATAGGTGGGTATAGTGGTGGTGATGGTGGTGTTTGATGTGGTGGTTGAGGTGGTGGTGATAGTGGAGGTGGAGGTGGTGGTGATGGTGTGGTTGAGGTGGTGGTGGTAATACCTGCCCCTCTATGGCTCATCCTATAGGTTGGGTGTGGAGGTGGAGGTGATGGTGCAGGTGTGGTTGAGGTGGTGGTTGAGGCGGTGGTGGTATTGCCTGCCCCTCTATGGCTCATCCTATAGGTTGGGTGTGGAGGTGGAGGTGATGGTGCAGGTGTGGTTGAGGTGGTGGTTGAGGCGGTGGTGGTATTGCCTGCCCCTCTATGGCTCATCCTATAGGTTGGATCATAACACCAAAATGCCATGTAACCGGCAGACAAACCCGACTCCTCCAAGACCTTGCACCCAATATAGGTGGGTATAGTGGTAGTGATGGTGTTTTTTTATGTGGTGGTTGAGGTGGTGGTGATAGTGGTGATAGTGGAGATGGAGGTGGTGGTGATGGTGATGGTGCAGGTATGGTTGAGGTGGTGGTGGTACTGCCTGCCCCTCTATATGGCTCATCCTAGAGGTTGGGTGTGGAGGTGGAGGTGGTGGTGGTGATGGTGATCGTGCAAGCGTGGTTGATGGTGTGGTTGAGGTTGTGATGGTAATACCTGCCCCTCTATGGCTCATCCTATAGGTTGGGTGATAACACCAAAATGCCATGTAACTGGCAAACAAACCCGACTCCTTCAAGACCTCGCGCCCTACATAGGGAACAGCAATATGATATCATATGATATCATGTCATCGTATGATTTCATATGATGCCGACAGTCTGACTAGGCTGAAGTTACCATTTACATTCAATATCATATGATGCATATATATGTCATATCATACTCACCTTTTGTCAGTATCATATAATTTGCCGGACCCTATAAATAGGTAGGGAACAACAACAACTAATATTAGTGTTTGAAAAACTTATATTAACTAATATTATTTTAATGTCACAAAAATATTAGTTTTCAAATAGATTTAAAATCCTGGCAAGATAGATTGTCCGTCTAATATTAACTATTCTTCACTCATATTAATTGTGCACTAATATGAACTAACTCCGCCAATCCCTAAATATAGGCAACCTGGCCAGCCGCCTGTGCCATCTGTCCAGCCTGGAGGCCATGGAGGTTCAGCTACTAGCTACATACGAGGGGGAGGGGCAGGCAGATACGGAGTGGGATTCCGAGCTGTTGGCCACAGCTGGCCTGCAGGTGCCCCTTCCAGCCACAGGGTACGACCCGCAGTACGGCGGCGGCATTGTATACCCGCTCCTATTTAGGCTCGAGGCGTTGCAGAAGGTGGCAGGCGCTTTATCACACTTTGCACAACTGCGGGAGGGTGAGGTGACGCGCACGCTTTCTCTCCTGGAGCAGGTGAGGGTTTATACGTTCAAAATGCACCCCCCACCCACACACCCACACACACCACCACCACCACCCCCCCCCCCCCCCCCCCCCCCCCCCCCCCCCCCCCCCCCCCCATCCCTCCCCCAACCACCCACTGGACTAGACTAGCACTTCAACCACCCACCCACACACAGCAATGAAGTGCACACCTGATAGGGAGGGTGAGGTGGCATAATTATATACGCCCTTCTATTTAGGCTTGAGGCGTTGTACGAACCGCAGTACGGCGGCGGCATTATATACCCCCTCCTATTTAGGCTCGAGGCGTTACAGAAGGTGGCAGGTGCTTTATCACACTTTGCACGACTGCGAGGGGGTGAGGTGACGCGCACTCTTTCTCTCCTGAAACAGGTGCGAATTTCAAGCCCCCCCCCCCCCCCCCCCCCCCCCCCCCCCACACACACACACACACACACACACACACACACACACTCACACCCACCCACCCACCCACACCAACGCACCAAGCGCACACCTTAGGGAGGGTGAGGTGGCACGCACTCTTTCTCTCCTGGAGCAGGTGAGGGTTTTTATATGTAAAATGCCCCCCCACCCCACCCCACCCCACCCCATCCCACACACACTCACCGCCCCCCCTCACCCCAACCCCTCACTGGACTACAATACCACCTCAACCCACCCACCCACCCGCACCAACGCACCAAGCTCACCCATACCAACCTACAATATTAAAGAGTGAGGTGACGCACACTCTTTCTCTGCTCTTCGCCCTCCTCAGGTTTATTTCTAACTTTTTACTCAGGCCTCCAAATGACATTCTGAGACCACCTATGAGCAGGCTTGGGTCAGGGTAGTCTATTGGCACCACTTTGGACCTCGTGCAATAAGTATTCCTCCCACCCCACCCCACCCCACCCCACCCCCTCACCTCCGTTTTTTAAGGCGTGGGGGGAGAGATATTTTTTTCTACTCCTGAACTATCTATTCTTCAGCAGGTGCGAGTCTTCCGATACCCGAACATTATTTCAAGCCCCCCCCCCCCCCCCTCACCTCCCCCCTGCCCCCCATCCTCATCCCCAACCCACCACTAGACTAGACTAAACTGCCACCTCACCCACCCACCCACCCACCTACACCAACGTACCAAACGCACACCTTAGGGAGGGTGAGGTGGCACACATGTTTTCTCTCATTGAGCAGGTGAGGGTCTACAAATTCAAAATGCACCCCCCTCAATAATTTCAAGCCACCACCCCCACCACCATAACCATCACCCCCCCCCCCCCCCCCCCCCCACACACACACACACCACACCACACACACACACCTCCCCAGTATAGCCCCCGACCACCACCACCACCACCCACCACCACCACCACACAGGCATACAGCCACACACAAACACACAAAAATAAAAATAAACGACCTCCCCCCTTCCCCCCCAAAACACACACACTCGCACACACTCACACAGCCCCCCCCCCACAACCTTCACAAACAACAACACATAAACACACACAAAAATAACACCATGAACACCCCACCCCTACCCCTCCCAGGTGAGATTTGCAAAGCAGCCGCCACGGCCACCACGGCCACCACTATCACGTATGCCCACCCACCCACCCAAAAAAAAATCACTTCCCCCCCACCCTCATCCCCTCTCCCCCCCACACCCCACACCCCACACTCCCCACACAAAAAGAACACCCCCAGCCCCCCCCCCACCCCTACACCTCCCAGGTGAGATTTACAAAGCAGCGTGCCGCAGATCTAGAAAGCTTTGCACGCCAACAAGAGGCTTTATCACGCAGCGAGGCATCACGGCAGGTGAAAGAGGCAGCGCATGCTGCAAAGCGTGTTGTGAGGGCGCAGCTGCTTAAGGCTCAGAAGGAGGCGATGAGTGAGAGGGAGGCAAGGTAGGCTGCTTGGTTTTGCTCTGCTCTATTGTGATCTGATCTGATCTGATCTGGTTTTAGTTCATTTGATTCGTTTTGGCCAAGTGTGTTGTGAGGGCGCAGCTGCTCAAGGCTCAGAAGGAAGCCATGAGTGAGAGGGAGGCAAGGTAGGCTGCTTTGTTTTGCTCTGCTCTATTGTGATCTGATCTGATCTGTTGTGATCTGATCTGACTTTAATTGACTTGATCAGTTTTTTCCGAGCGTGTTGTGAGGGCGCAGCTGCTCAAGGCTCAGAAGGAGGCCATGAGTGTGAGAGAGGCAAGTTAGGCTGTTTTCTTTTGCTTTGCTTTGCTTTGCTTTGCTTTGCTTTGCTTTGCTTTGCTTTGCTTTGCTTTGCTTCGCTTTTCTTTGCTTTGCTTTGCTCCAGTGTGGTTTGATTTGAAGTTTTTGGACGTAGTTTGTTGTCAGGGCGCAGCTGCTCAAGTCTCAGAAGGGGGCCATGAGTTAGAGGGAGGCTAGGTAGGCTGCTTTGCTTTGCTTTGCTTTGCTTTGCTTTGCTTTGCTTTGCTCTGCTCTGCTCTGCTCTGCTCTGCTCTGTTGTGAGCTGGTCTAATCTGATCTTATCTGATCTGACTTTAATTCATTGGGTAAGATTTTGCCAAGCATGTTTTGGGGCGCAGCTGCTTAAGGCTCAGAAGGGGGCCATGAGTGACAGGGAGGCAAGGCAGGATGCTTGTTTTTGCTCTGCTCTGCTCTATTGTGATCTGATCTGATCTGATCTGATCTGCTCTGATCTGACTTATATTGATTTGTTCTGCTCTGCTCTGCTCTGCTCTGCTCTGTTGTTATCTGACCTGATCTGATCTGACTTTTATTATTTGATTTGCTTTGCTTTGCTCTGCCCTATTAGGATCTGATCTGATCTGTATTCAATTTATTTGTTTGTTTTACTTACTCTGCTCTGTTGTGGTATGATCTGATCTGATCCGACCTCAATTTTTTGTTTTTACTTTGCTCTGCTATATTTGATCTGATCTGACTTTTATTCATTTTGTTACTTTTGTCCTACTCTGCGCTGTTTTAAGCTGATCTGATCTGATCTGGCATCAATTTGCTTTGCTTTGATTTGATTTGATTTGCTTTGATTTGCTCTGCTTTGCTTTGATTTGCTTTGCTTTGCTCTGCTCTGTTGTGATTTAATTTGAAGTTTTTGACGAAGTGTGTTGTGAGAGAGCAGCTGCTCGAGTCTCAGAAGGGGGCCATGAATGAGGCTTTTGTTATTTGTTGTGCCTAGCTTTGTTTTGTTCTATTTTGGCCAAGCAAGCAAGGGAGGCAAGGCAGGTTTCTTACTTTGTTTTATTTCTTCTTTTTGTATTGTTTTTGTTTGAGTATTGTTTTTGTTTTCTTTTGCGTTTTTTTTTATTGTTTTTGTATTATTTTTGCATTTTGTGTTGTTTTTATTGTTTTGATATTGTAACTCTCTTTTGTTTTTAATTGTTCTTCTCTGTTCTGATCTGTTCTGATCCGTTTTGTTCTCTCCCACCCCCACCCCCACCCCCAAAAACGACATACGCATAGAAACACACAAGCAGAAAAACTTCCACCCCCGCACACACACACAGAACCACACACACACAGGATTAAGGCAGAGCGTGACGAGAGGATTGCAGAAGATTTTGCCTAACTCACACTCATGCACAGAAACACACACATACCCCCCCCCCCCCCACACACACACACACACACACACACACATACACACTCACACATGATGAAGACAGAGTGTAACGAGAGGATTGCAGAAGATTTTGACAAACACACACACATACAGAAACACACACATACGCCCCCACCCCCCACCCCCCCACCCCAGCCCACCCCAAACCCAACACACACCACACAAACACACACACACAGGATGAAGGCAGATCATGATGAGAGGATTGCTGAAGAGCAAGAGGTTTTGGCGGTGGCAGCTGCCATGGAATATGCAGAAGCTCGTGCCAGGCTGGCATCTGAGCTGGCAAAGAGTAACCTGAGCCATGAGCAGGTTACACAAGGATTGGTCTCGCTGGACTGGAGATCTAAACGTCTGAACTTGGCGTCGTTTAGGCAGGCCCTCTGGCAGGTAAGAGAGCGCTCGTAGCTGAGGGTGTAGCAATGTGGCTAGTTGTGGCTCGTGTAGCTGTGTGTGTTGTAGGTATGTGTGGTCACACTACCCCTCCCCCCGCCCACACACCCTCCCACACCCACCTTTCCCCCTCCCACCCTCCTACCCCACTCCCCTATTACACACATGGCATTGAGGCAGAGGAGCTGGAAGGGCTGAGGTGTGTCCATTGCAAGGGTTGAATAACCTGAAGTATACTAACTCCCACTAACACCACCTACCCCCCCCCCCCCCCCCCCCTCCCCCCGCCCACCCCCCCTCACATAACCACCTTTACCCCTCCCACCCTCCTACCCCACTCCCCTATTACACCCAGGGCATTGAGGCAGAGGAGCTGGAAGAGCTGAGGTGTGTCCATTGCAAGGGGTGACTAACCTGAAGCACGCAGACACACACTAACCCCACACACTAACCCCAGCCTCCACGTCCCCCCCCTTCCCACGCCCCCATTTCCATCTCCCACCTATTCCCCTCCCACCCCCCACCCCCCACTCCCCTATTATTCACAGGGCATTGAGGCAGAGGAGCTTGAAGAGCTGAGGCGAGTGTGCATTGCAAGGGGTGTAGAACCTGGGGTTCTGGACCCCCTAAATATTTTCCCGCCCCCCCAGCTGTTAGCCACTGTCCCAAAGCATGGCATGGGAGATGGCGGGGTGGGGTCCTTGGACAAGGCCCCCCTACCCCAGTCTGATGCACAGGCAGGTGGGGGGGATGTACAAGAGGGCGAGGCCCCCCTGGGCCCCCTAAATTCGTCCCTGACAGTTCAGGAGCCTAATCAGGCTACTGGTGATGGCAGTGATGTGGATATGATGGACGTGGAGATGGAAGAGTGTGATGCCGATAAGGGTGACATTGGGCAAGGCCCCCAGAAAGAGGATGAGGGGGCGTCCGACCATGTGGCAGAAACAGAAAAGGAGGGGAGGCAGGTGTTGGCGGCAGCTGGCGCACGGATTGCGCCACGTCAGCGATGGGGATCTCGCATGGATCGCCCTGCAGGTGATCAATGAATCTGTTTTTGTTTGTATGCTGTCATGTATATCTAGGGAGCGGCAAAATGATGTCATATGATATCATGTCAGCATATGATTTCATATGATGCTGGAATTTTGACTAGGCTAAATTTACCATTTACATACAATATCATATGATGCATTTTGTATGATATCGTATGATATGATTTGCCGGTCCCTATGTATATATTTATGTTGCCATATGTGTAATACAAATATATATATATTGTTTATGATGTCTTTGTTTTTAATGCTGTCATATGTATGTATGCCGCCATTCGCTGTTTCTTATGCACAGCTTGGTCAAGCTCCATTGTTTTTTGTTTTATTTATTCCACTTCAGTTTTCATCCAGTTATGTTTTTTATATGTGTATTCATTCTGGTCCAGTTTATTATATTTCACTGATGGCCTCTTTCAGTGATTTACAATGGTCTAGTGGTAGACCAGATCGCTAAAGAATGAAGAGTCGGGGGTTCTACTCCCCCTTCGGTCGCTCTTGGCATTGCAGGTCGTTGTCTACCGCGATGGTAGCTTGTCTAGTTGAGGTAGGAGACCGCTCCCCACCCGCGTACGACGGGCTCCCTTAACACCACGCCCCACCAGGCCTGATCATTACCTTTTATATTTCACTGGTTGTTACTTCTTACTGGTTTTGCGTTTTGTGTCATACGCTATGTCTTCTATACATATTATACATGCAATGTAATGCAATGCAATGCAATGCATCCCCCCCCCCCCACCCACCCACCCACCCGCCACTATTCATAACCGTCCATAAACTGTAATGTACTGCTGCAGGAGCTTTGACGAAGTACGACGCTGATCCCTCCCCCTTGAGCTACCATGAGTTCAGAGACCACAACTCAGCTACATCCTCAGCTACACCATCAGGACACAACCTTCAGCTACAACCTCAGCTACAGCCCGAGCTGCGCGCTGCAGGTTTGCCCTCTCGCCGACAAGCTGCAGGCCCCCCCCGTCCTGGGGCACCCCCTGTACAGCCTGGCATATCGGAAGCTTCCGGAAGTGGAGCATCAGATCCGTCCAACATTGGCCAACAGGGAGGGGCTCCAGCAAGGGGGGGGGCCCGTCGCCAATTGTGGCAGGCCCCTCATACGCCGCCCCCTCAAAAGAGTGAGAGTGACCAGGACGCAATATATGGGCTGCGGAGAGGAAAGCAGGATCATGAATGGGATGCAGGTGTGTGGGTGGGTGGGGGGACGGGGGGGAATTGGGTAGTATGAGGTTGGTGTGGTGTGTGTGAAGTGGGGGGTGGGGTAGGGGGGGTATGGTGTGTGTGTACAGGCTGCGGAGAGGTAAGCAGGATCACGAATGGGATGCAGGTGTTTGTTTGTGTTACAGTGCAGGGGTACCCCTGTACCCACCCCCTTCCATATCCCCCACACCCACCCCACCCCAATAAATATCAAATATAATGTGTGTATATTTGTGCCATTCTGCATAGTTGGCATGTTTGTGAGCCTGTTATTGTGGCCCAAGCTAAGATGCAGTACATAGGCTGCGGAGAGGAAAGTAGAATGCCGAATGGGATGCAGGTGTGTGTTTCTGTTTGTTAGGGTGGGCCAGGCATATGCTCAAACTCACACACACTCTCACACACATTTACACTCACCAAACCTCACCAACCCTCACGAACACTTACACACACACAATCACTCTCACACACACCAACACACACACCTACACTAACCATCTAGAACCAACCCTGACCAACTCATCATTGCCCCCCACTTATGTAAAAGCAGCAGAAGGAGATGAGCTGATTGCACTTGTCTCCTCTGCCCCAGAAGTGTGCGTCACTGTGTATGTATATTTGTATGCAAATGTGTATGCAGGTATATGTCCACACTCACACACGCACTAACACTTACACACACCAACCCTAACCAACACCTGACTGCCCCCTCTCATGTGAATGCAGCAGAAGTGGGAGAGCTGCTGGCTCCTGTCTCTTCTGCCCTAGAAGTGTGCGTCTCTGTGTTTGTATGTGTATATGTGTGTGCAGGCATAAGTTCAAATCCACACACACCTACACTCACCAACACTTACAAACCGTAACCAACACTTACACACACCCTAACACTCTCACACACCTACACTCACCAACACTTAACGACCCTAACAACCATACCCTCCCCCCTCCCCCTCCCCCTCCCCCTCCCCCTCCCCCTCCCCTACCCCTACCCCTACCCCTGCCCCTCCCCCTCCCCCTCTCCCTCTCATTTGAATGCAGCAGAAGGGGAAGAGCTGCCTGCACCGGTGTCCTCTGCCCTAGAAGTGTGCGTCTCTGCATATGTATATGCAAATGCATATGCTTAAAATTACACACACTCACACTCTCACACAAACCTACGCTCACCATCCCTTATTAAGCCTAACCAACACCCTTCCCTCCATTCATTTGAATTCAGCAGAAAGGGAAGAGCTACTTGCACATGTCTCCTCTGCCCTAGAAGCATGTGTCTCTGCATATGTATATGTATATGCTCAAAATCACACCCCCACCAGCACATACACACACCTACACTCACCAACACTCTTTCCTCCACTCATGTGAATACAGCAGAAGGGAAAGAGCTACTTGCTCCTGTCTCCTCTGCCCTAGAGGTGTGCGTCTCTGTGTATGGATATGGATGTCCATGTATATATTCAAAATCACACACACTCATACACTCTCACACACCTACACACACCAACCCTCACCAACCGTAACCAACACTTACACACAGCCAAACACTCTCACACACACCTACACTCACCAACCCTAACCAACACCCGACTGCCCCTGTCTCATGTGAATGCAGCAGAAGGGGAAGAGCTGCTTGCACCAGTGTCCTCTGCCCTAGAGGTGTGCGTCTCTGCGGGTGTTAGGTCTCACTACCGGCTGACTACAAGCGCCTTTTGGGAGGTGGCCCTAGGCGAGCTGCGGCTGATGGACTTTTACGCTGGCCTTAAGTGAGTGGTGTAAAGCATTGGCAAAGCAAAATATTGGTGGGTAGATACGTACATGGTTTGTTGGAGTAGGAGGTCCACTCAATATCAGCTCACCGCAAGCGCCTTGTGTGGGGTGGAGGGGAAGGGTGTGTATGGGGGTGGGGGTTGGGAGGGGGGGCGGTGGTGGTGGGGAATGAGTGGGGTGGCCCTAGGG
This sequence comes from Chlamydomonas sp. ICE-L, assembly GCA_013435795.1. NCBI lineage: Eukaryota > Viridiplantae > Chlorophyta > Chlorophyceae > Chlamydomonadales > Chlamydomonadaceae > Chlamydomonas > Chlamydomonas sp. ICE-L. The sequence goes on along the minus strand of JACBWV010000347.1, from coordinate 764,723 downwards.
GAGTTGCAGCTGATGGACCTCTACGCTGGCCTCAAGTGAGTGACCCCAAAATAGGTTTGGGATCTGTCGGGTGGTTGGAAGGTTAAGTGGAGTGTGATGGGGGGGGGGGGAGGCGAGGGGGTGGGGGGGGGGGGGGGGGAGGGGGGGGGGGGGAGAAGGTTGGTGGTGGGTCCTAGATGAGATGCTGCTGATGGACTTCTATGCTGGCCTCATGTGAGTGATGTACAGCATGGGCGAAGCAAAATATTGGTGGGCAGATACGTATCTGGGGGGTGGGAAAGGGAATAAGGAAGGGGGGGCTTAGGGGAGCTGCGGCTGATGGACTTATATGCTGGCCTCAAGTGAGTGACCCCAAACGGCTTTGGGATAGTTGGGTGGTTTGAAGGTTGAGGAGGGTAAGTGTGTGGGTATGTGTCATCAGGGTGTGGTGTGTGTGTGTGGTGTGGTTGGGGGGGGGGGGGGGGGGGGGGTACTAGATGAGACTACGTGGGTATGTGTATCAGGGTGGGTTGGGTGTGTGGTGGTGGGTGGTGGTGCGTTGGGGCAGGGGGGGTCCTAGATGAGCTGGCTGGTGTATGTGTCTTTCAGGGGGGGTGTGGGTGTGGTGGTGGTGGTGGTGGGGGGTTGCGGAGGGGGGGGGGGGGGGGGGGGGGGGGGGGGGGGGGGGGGAGGGGGGGGGGGGGGGGGGGGGTGGGTGGGGGGGGGGGGGGGGGGGGGGGTCGGGGGGGGGGGGGGGGTCGGGGGTCCTAGATGAGCGCGTGGGTATGTGTCTTCAGGGTGGTGGTGTGCTGTGGTGGGTGGTGATGGGGGGCGGGGGGGGCCAGGAATTGAGTCTTGCCAGCCAGCGATGGACTTCCTACGCTGCTGGCCTTCGTTGGATGATGAACAGCATGGGCGAGAAAATATTGGTGGGCATAATGTATAAATGGTGTGTTGCGAGATAAGTGGCGAGCTACCCACCTTCACAACCATCTCACCATCAACTCAACGACTTTGGGGGGGGAGATGGGTGGGTTAGGTGGGGGGGGGGGGGGGGGAAGGGTGGTCCTTAGCTGTGGCCGATAGACTTCTACGCTGGCCTCAAGTGAGTGACCGCAAATGGCTTTGGGATATGTCCGCTGGTTGGAAGGTTGAGGGGGGTGGGGGGTGGGGGGGGGCTCAAGTGAGTGGTGTAAAGCATGGGCTGAGCAAAATATGGTTGGACTGATATGAAAATAGTTTGTTGTTAAACCTGAACCAACTCCACCCACATACGCACTCCCACCCTCCGTACAGCAGACGGTACTTTTTCATGGATGCTGGCGACTTTGCGCTACCCACCCAGCCCCAACAATAAAATAAAAATATAAAATAAATAAATCTTAATTTCCAAGGTTTGTCACAATGACACTTCTAAGGAGGTGGGGTTAAGGGAACCGGCTCGTAAGTAAGTGCGATGGACGGACTTACATCTCACCTAGAGCCCAGTTACCATGCCGGTCGACGACCCTCCGGGTGGGCCCAGGTGACCTCGATGGGGTTCGAACCAGCAACCTGATAAGACCCCGCACCTGCTTCCGTTAGATCCGGGATCGCTCTACAATAGAGCCATCCCGTTCCGAACGGGGATAACCCCAACAACCTCCATCATACAACTCAATCCCACCCACACATCCACCCCCACCCGCCCAACCAACCCCAACCAACCCCAACCAATTCCACCTACTTCCCCACCCTCACCCTCACACCCTCTCACACCCACCGTACTGCAGACGGTACTTCTTCATGTAGGCTGGGGACTTTGCACACCTCCTAACCCCAACCAGCCTAAACCAACTCCTCCCACCCACGCACTCCCATCCTCCGTGCTGCAAATGGTACTAATTAATGGAGTATGGCGACTACGCACACCCCAGCTAGCCTTAACCAACTCCACCCACCTACCCACTTCCACCGTCCGTACTGCGGGCTGTACTTCTTCATGGAGGCTGGCGACTTTGAACGGCCCAACTACCTCCAACAACCTCCCTCACACCCACCCATCCACCCCCACCCACCCCAACCAACCCCAACCAATTCCACCCACTTTCCCACTCACCCATCCTCACACACACACACACCCTCCGTACTGCAGACGGTACTTCTTCCTGGAGGCTGGCGACTTTGCAAGACCCACCTACCCCCGAAAATCTATGTACACCAAACCATCCAATTCCACCCACAAGACCAACCCCAACCAATTCCGCCCACACCCCCACCCTCACCCTCACACCCTCCCATTCTCTCCGTACTGCAGACACTACTTCTTCATGGAGGCTGGCAAATTTTTGAGACCCACCTACCCTCAACAACCTATCTACACCACACCACCCAATCCCACCCACCCATCCGTCCCCATCCGCCCAACCAACCCCAACCAATTCCACCCACTCCCCCACCATCACCCGTACACCCTCCCCCCCCCCCCCCCCCCCCCCCCCCCCCCCCACACACACACACACACCGTACAGCAGACGGTACTTCTTCATGGAGGCTGGCGACTTCGTGAGACCCACCTACCCCCAACAATCTATCTCCACCACACCACCCAATCCCACCCACCCATCCGTCCCCATCCGCCCAAACAACTCCAACCGATTCCACCCACTTCCCCACCCTCATCCTCACACCCACTCCCATCCCCCGTACTGCAGGCGGTACTTCTTCATGGAGGCAGGCGACTTTGCACACCTCTTTACTGACGGTCTGATCTCAGCACTGGCTCAACACCAGCAGCAGTACACCAGCAGTACAGGCGGTACGAGCAGTTCTTCAGCTGGTGGACCTAGCACATCAGTATCTTCCAGGTGGTTGACTCCACAGTCACTGAGCATAATTGTGGATGAAGCTCGCTCACTCTCCAGCTGCGCACAGGTATATATGTATACAAGAAAAAGTTGCAGATGTGTTTTATATAAACAGAGGAGGTGAATATATGTGTTGGATATGTATATAAATTAAAAAGTTGAATGCAGTAAGTATGTGATCAATTTTTATGGCTGACCCCGCAGTCACTGAGTATAATTGTGGATGAAGCGCGTTCACTCTCTGTGCACAGCTGGGTACATGCAATAATATGTATATGTATGTATATATATATATATATATATATATATATATATATATATATACTAGTACGGTAGCCCGTGTGGCCGGTGGCCACACAGACACACATCTCCCCTACCCCAATCATAATAGAGTGCCCGTGGGGCTGGGTTACAGAATGGGCTACACATATGCCCTCACCTCCACCCCTCTCATAAACACAGTCATCATGTTTCCCTCACTTCAAATGCTGACGCATCTGCCCCCCCCACCCCACCCCCTACACCCCACCCCAGCACCAACTAACCACACACTAATCCCTCCCCATGCATCCCCCCCCACACACACACACACACACACAGTCCCCACTCTGCCCAAACCTCGATCCAGGCCCAATCTCAAATTTGCCTCACCCCTTTACCCGCCAACACACACGCACTTGTTCTCCCTGCTTCTCCGTTCCCATTAATCTGATCTTCTCTCGGCCACTTTAGCAGATGGGTTTAACAGAAGCGATTATGATGTTTCCAGCTGAGTTCGAAATCGCGCAGACGTTTAGACGTTTCGTCAGACGACGCGGAAATGCGAAGACTTTTGGAAATTGCAAACGAACGTCTACGCAGTTTCAGACTCAGCTTGAAAGATCGGAATTGCGCGAGAGCAGAGGGGCTTACCTGTAGCTTCCTCTTCGCGCATAGATACCTAGTTGGGCGTGCAAGCTGTTTCCCGAAAGGGCCTTCGCTCGGTCAACTCTGTCACGCACTCGCTACAGCTCAGCGCGAAAATAACCTTATCGTTGCAGGGTGTGAGTGGTGTGGTGTGGGGGGGAAGATCTTGAAGAGGTATTGCACGCGGTGCAAGGAGCACGCAGCAAGGAGGAAGTTGGACGTCGGAAGAACGTCACAGGGTTGCAGGGACTTAGATCGTGCAGAGATACCATGAGCCGCGCCTGTGTCTAAGCTCGCAGCAAGATGAATTTATCAACAGAGCCTGCAGAAAGGCTGGAGAATGGAAGTCAACTACCTCCAATCAAGAATCAGGCGATGTGATAGCGACTCAGGCTATGTGATAGCATAATGCGATGACGAATGTAATGCTGAGATGAAGAAAGAAGTGCGCATGCGTGAGCCAAGTAAAAGTCAAGGGCCAGCCGAATCATGAGCCGAAGTGAAAGTTCTAGAGCATGAGCCGCAGGTCGCTCCGTGAAGCAATACACTGAAAACTATTATTCCGAGCGCCGTGCAAAGCGATCTGAGGGTCAGCAAATGACCTCCGAGGAGAGGATCTCCTCACTCATTTCATTGCAATTCATTGCAGTCGCAGTATGGGAGGCAGTTGTGGACATGAAATGAGCGCGTGCGCATAGCTTAGCGCATCTGCTGTTTCGGCAATTGAAATCACTGGGCGAAGACTTGGGTGTACGGAAAGTCGGTTGCAAGTCGGTAACACTTCGCACGCCCGTGGCACGTGGGTAAGCGATGATGACACCACCACGACCACGACCGCGACCACGACCATGATTTCTTTATATATATATATATATATATATATATATATATATGTAGAGAGAGAGAGAGAGACAGACAGACAGACAGACAGACAGACAGACAGACAGAAACACAGACAGACAGACAGTGAGAGAGAAATGAAGAAGGTGAATGCAGTAAGTATATGATCGGTCAAGTGGTTGACCCCGCAGTCACTGATTATGATTGTGGATGAAGCTCGCTCACTCTCCAGCTGCGCACAGGTATATATGTATACATGAAAAAGTTGCAAATGTATATAAACATAGTATTTATATATATATATATGTATTTATTTATTTATTTATTTATTTATTTATGTGAAGAAGAAGTTGAATGCAGTAAGTATATGATCATTTTTGATGGCTGCTGCCGCAGTTAACGAGTGTGATTGTGAATGAGGCGCGCTCTCTCTCCAGCTGCGCACAGGTGGATAACTACACCTGAAGGAATATGCATATAAGTTAATATGCATAAATATGCATATAAATTAATACATATAAATATGCACATTAAAATGTATGAATGGGGTAGGTAAACATGCATAGACATAAATGTGTGTGAGTGTGCACATAAATACATATATGCATGGGGTATGCACATGCACATGCATATACATTAATATGTGTGAGTGTGCACATAAATACATGTATGCATGGGGTATGTACATGCACATGCATATACATTAATATGTGTGAGTGTGCACATAAATACATGTATGCATGGGGTATGCACATGCACATGCATATACATTAATATGTGTGAGTGTGCACATAAATACATGTATCCATGGGGTATGCACATGCACATGCATATACATTGGTGTGTGTGAGTGTGCACATAAATACATGTATGCATGGAGTATGCACATGCACATGCATATACATTAATATGTGTGAGTGTGCACATAGATACATGTATGCGTGTGGTATGGAAATGCATATAAATTAATATGTATGAATATGCACATAAATCAATATGTATGAATATGCACATAAAGAATTGTATTAATAGGGTATGAATATGCATATAAATTAATATGTATGAATATGCATTTAAATTAATATGTATGAATATGCATTTAAATTAATATGTATGAATATGCTTATACATTAATATGTGAAAATATGCATACTGGTATGCATTAATATGTATGAATAAGCACATAAATACATATGTATGAATGGGGAATGAATATGCATGTAAATTAATATGTATGAATATGCATACTGGTATGCATGAATATGTATGAATGGGGTTGAACATGCATATGAATTAATATGTATGAATAGGCACATAAATACATGTATGGATGGGGTATACAGATGGAGTATAAATGTATGTTTAAATCTGAACACAGGTGGATCACTGTTCGTGAATTTCATACACAAACAAGACAATTCAATACATGAACATATAGCACATGGATTTAATACACGAACAATACAATTGCATTCCGAATATTTAATACATAAATTCAGTACATTAATTTATGCACGAACAGTATAATGAATACATGAATGAAGTACATTAATTTAATACATGAAAGAAGGCAAGCAATAAGAACGGTGGTTGGGAGTTTGGTTTGTTTGTCCTCGACACACCCCTGATGTAATGGGTTTTTTTTGCTTTGTGGATGCTTTTTCTTTTTGTAAAGCACAGAGTCTCATACACCCTCACGGTGTCAAGTATATTTTAACATGTAATGTAATGTAATAACATAGTATATATGGATAGAAAAATATATGGGTACAAATATATGGGTACAAATATATGGGTACAAATATATGGGTACAAATATATGGGTACAAATATATGGGTACAAATATATGGGTACAAATATATGGGTACAAATATATGGGTACAAATATATGGGTACAAATATATGGGTACAAATATATGGGTACAAATATATGGGTATAAACATATGGGTACAAATATATGGGTACAAAAATATGGGTACAAATATATGGGTACAAATATATGGGTACAAATATATGGGTACAAATATATGGGTACAAATATATGGATACAAAAAGTGTATGGGCAGGTCTAAATATGAATAGAAAACAGATTTAGTAAATGGATTTAGTACAAGGATTTAGTGCACGGATTTAATACACGAACAATACAATTGAATCCCGAATATTTAATACGTGAATGAAGTACATTAATTTATGCACGATTAATACAATGAATACATGAATGAAGTACATCAATTCAATACACGAAAGAAGGCAAGCAAGAATAACATATCTCATAGTATATGGGCATGTAAATACGAAAAGAAAAAGTAAAAAACTTAAGTGAATAATTATATTGCATTTCCTAACCCTAAGGCATAACCACCACGTGTAGGACCCCCATGCGGCTTGTATAAGCGCCAAGCTGCTGCCAGGTAGATCACTAGGGGGCCATTGGGGGGCCTCGCCCAAGGGCAGCAAAGGCCCAGCAGCTTCCTCTCAGCTTTGCCACCCCTTTGAATGTGTAGTGCTGACCTACGATGTACAGTGGCCCATGGGGGAGCTGCTGCCAGCTGGTGCTGCTAAGCAGTACGCCGCCATCTTCACTATTCTGTTGAGAATCAGGTATGTCCACACACACACATACACACGTACACATACACACATACACACGTACACACTCATACATTCACAGGCCAAGACCAAACACCTACCCCTGAAGAGCAAATTACACACACACAAACAGCACACACTCAGCCCTCATAACACGCCCTGTAGCGTGATTATGCCATCGATGAATGAAAGCACCTGGTCGAGCTCTCAACATAAACACACCAATCTATAAAAAACATAACGCACACATACTTCACACAATACGCCACAATACTCACCCCAATACTCACAAAACCCCTATACAAAATACATACATACATCATACACACAAATGACCATAACATACACATACATACTAACGCATACACACATACCATCATTTACAACACATACATACTCACGCAGACACCACAATACACACACATACACACATTACACGCACATGAGCATACATGCAATATCATGAGGCACACACGCGCCCTTACAACACATAACACTACACTACACGAACACCCACATACTACACAGGAAAACAACTTACACACAAATACAACATGCATTTAACGTGCACCTTTGTGGCCATGTCATTCAAAGGCACTTGGCTAGCTCTCAATATAAACACACACACATACACACACACACACACACCTGTAGGACCTTGTGCCACCGTCTTCAAAGCACGTGGCTAGCTCTCAACAAGCCGACTGGCCAGGAGGCAATCCTTGGAGGAGTGGGGGCGGTGCGCAGGCGGAGGACAAGGAGAGGACAGTCAGGCGCACCAGGTTAGTTTGTGGGGAGAATTAGAGGCTGAGAAGTGTTTGGTTCGGGTGTGTGTGTTTTGGGTGTGGGGTGGGTGTGGGGTGGTAATGGGGGGTATGGTGGTTGGTGGTGGATTTGGGGTCGTTTTTATAACTTGGGCGGCTTGGGGGTGATTTATGCTGTGCGGTTTTGGGAACAGTGCGCAGGCGGAGGACAAGGAGAGGATAGTCAGGGGCGCCAGGTAAGGGTGTGGGGAGTGGGTTCTTTGGGGGATGGGGGGGGGGGGGAGCGAGGGGGGGCGGGTGGTGGTGGGGTCGTTTGTTTGATAATTTGGGCAGTTTGGGGGGTGTGGTCATTTTGGCTGTGTAGGAGTGGGGGCGGTGCGCAGGCGGAGGACAAGGAGAGGAAAGTCAGGGGCAGCAGGTTAGTTTGAGAGGAAGTGGTTGATTTGGGGTGTGTGGGGGGCGATGGTTGCGGGGGGGGCCGGTTTGGATACTTGGGGCGGCTGGGTTGATTATTAAGAGGGGGGGGGGGAGGGATGGATGGTATGTGGGTGGGGGGTTTGTTTTGATCCTTGGGGAGGTTGATTTTGAGTGGGGTGTGGGGGCTGTTCGCAGGGGGAGGGAAGGAGAGAAAGTAAGCGGGCCAAAGCAGGTTAGTTTGTGGGGGAGTGTTTGAGTTGGGGGGTGTGGGGGGGGCCAAGGGCAATGGGTGCTGGGATTGGTGGATAATGGAGCGGCATGGGGGATGATTAATGCTGTGTGTGTGTGGGGGGGGGGGGGGGGGGGGCGGGGGGGGGGTGGCTGGTTGTGAAGGCGGAGGAGAAGAGAGAAAAGGTCAGGCGGCAGCCCCAGGGTAGTTTGTGGAGAGTGTTTGTGGTGGGTGTGGGGGGGCCAATGCGTGCGGGGATTGGGGTGTGATAACTGGAGAGCGGCTTGGGGATGATTAATGCTGTGTGTGTGTGTGGGGGGGGGGGGGGGGGGGGGGGGGGGGGGTGGTTGTGGAGGCGGAGGAGAAGGAGAGGTAAGTCAGAGGCGCAGGTTAGTTGTGGAGAGTGTTGGATTTGGGGGGGCGTGTGGGGGGGCAATGGGGATGGGGGATTGGTGTGTGATAACTGGAGCGGCATGATGTGGGATGATTAATGTGTGTGTGTGCGGGGGGGGGGGGGGGGGGGGGGGGGGGGGGGAGGGGGGGGGGGGGGGGGGGGACTGGTGTGAAGAGGGAGGAGAGGAGAGGTAGTCAGCGGGCCCAAGCAGGTTAGTTTGTGGAGAGCGTTTGATTTGGGTGTGTGGGGGCAATGGTGCTGGGGGATTGGTTTGATAACTGGAGCGGCTTGTGGGTGTGGTAATGTGTGTGGTGTGTGGTGTGGGGGGGGGGCGGGGGGGGCTGGGCTGGTGTGAAGGCGGGTATGGAGAAGGAGGAGAAAAGGTCAGCGGCAGCAGGTTAGTTGTGTGGAGAAGCTTTTTGATTGGCGTGTGTGTGGGGGCAATGGTGCGTGGGGGATGGTTTGATAATGGAGCGGTCTTGTGGGATGCTTGTATGCTTGTGTGGTGGGTGGGTGGGTGGGTGGGTGGGGGGGGCTGGTGTGAAGGCGGAGGAGATGGAGAGGAAGTCAGGGGCAGCAGGTTAGTTTGTGGAGAGTGTTTGATTTGGGTGTGTGGCGGCAATGGTGCTGGGGGGTCGGTTTGATCCTTGGGGCAGCTTGAGGGGTGATTTATGCTTTGGGGGTGTGGAGTCGGTCCACTGGCGGAGGACAAGGAAAGGGAGGGGCAGAAGGGGAGAGCAGGTTAGTTTGTGTGAGGTGTTCATTTGGGTGTGGGGTGGCGATGGTGCTGGGGGGGCGGTTTGATACTTGGGGCGGCTTGGTGGGTGATTTATGATGTGGGGGTGTGGGGGCGGTGCGCAGGCGGAGGACAAGGAGAGGAAAGTCAGGGGCAGCAGGTTAGTTTGAGAGGAGTGGTTCATTTGGGTGTGGGGGGGCGATGCTGGTGGGGGGTCGGTTTTATACTTGGGGCGGCTTGGTGGGTGAGTTTTGGTGTGGGGGCGTGGGGGCGGTGCGCAGGCGGAGGACGAGGAGAGTAAAGTTAGGGGCAGCAGGTTCAGTTTGTGTGATGTGTTTCATTTGGGTGTGGGGTTGTGATGGTGTTGGGGGGGTGGTTTGATAGTTGGGGCGGCTTGGTAGGTTATTTATGCTGTAGGGGAGTTGGGGCGGTGCGCAGGCAGAGGACAGTCAGGGGCAGTAGGTTAGATGTGGGGAGATGTGTGCTCATCTCGGTCGTCATTGACCATCATGATTTGCCTATTTGGGCAGACCCCCCCCTTCTGGATTCAGGGCCCCCCCTTCTGGATTCAGGATTCAGTTCAAATTGCGTTGCCACTCCTACAAAATAGTAGGCGCACTTGGATAAACTGCAGGCTGCCCCTTGCCTTTTGGGCGGAGCCCCCCCTTGCGGGTCCCTCCCTTCTTCGGGGCGGTCGCCCCCAGTGTCACCCTGTTGCCCGTTTGACCAACCGACCGACGTGATACCGAGACAAAGCCTGACACGTCAGCCGACTGTCTTGATACAAACTTGCTTACAAACTGGCTTACAAACTGGCTAACAAACTGGCTTGCAAACTGGCTTACAAACTGGCTTACAAACTGGCTTACAAACTGGCTTACATCTGCTCCATTCCGTTGCCACCTGTTGTTCCGATAATCAACTCTCTCTGCCAATTTCCCGCGTCGCTTGCGACGCTGCCTAGGACTTGGCTCAAGCATGCCCAATGGTTATGAGACCAGCACCAATGGATAGGCCTTTTCAATTGCAGAAAATATACATGCTATGACACCATAATACGAAGTGGTAGGTGATATAATGAAACCGAGGCATAGATTGTGGAATTGCATAGATTAAGCGACTGAGTACCCATTGGACCGGTGCTATACCGAGGCTTAGTTTGTGGAATTGCCCCACCCACCCACCCACCACCACCACCACAACCACCACCACCACCTCACTAACCCCCAACCCAACCCACTCAACCCCCATCAAGCAAGACATGAGCAGATCAAGTTCTCTCACTTTTGCAGTGAAGTAGAAGGCTCCTGTGAAATATTGTAAGTAAGTTAGTTCAGTAAAGTGGGTTCTGGGACTGAGGCGTGGGTGGTGGTTTGCTAGCAATGAGGGCGTGGCGCAATCAGGATTCTTATGTTTTTTTTCTTTTTCAATTCGGTTATTATTTGGAACACATGTTTCCGTATATTTCACCTCCAACCAATCTGCCAACAGTTGTGGCTGCCCTTCCCCCTGATGTATTGCCCTGACACAAGCGGCGCCTGCGAGCAATTAGGGCGTGGAACTATTAGGGTGATTATATACCGTTCTTTTCAATTTGGCTGGATTTGGTTATTATTTGGAACACATGATTACGTAAATTTCACCACCAACTACTCTACCTCTAAACTACTCTTCCAACAGTTGAGGCCGCCCCTCCCCCTGATGTCTTGTTTCGACTCAAGCGGCGCCTGCGAGCCATGAGGGCGTGGAACTATCCGGGTTATTATATACAGTTTTTTTTATGGACGGATATGGACGGATATGGTTATTATTTTAAACCCATGCTTACGTATATTTCACCTCCAAATACCCCACCAACAGTTGTGGCCGCCCTTCCCCCTGATGTCTTGTCTCGACTCAAGCGGCGGCTGCGAGCCATGAGGGCATGGCACCAAGCTGCCATTCACTTTGCCACCTCACTACAACGCCATGTGATGGTTCAAATCGTCGGTCCATGTTGGACTCAGATGGAGTCGGCCATCGTTTCTCAGCCAACTGACCTTCACCAGATGCGTGCAGCTCATGCTAGGTGTGTTTGTGTGGTGTGTGTGGTGTGTGTGGTGGGGGGGGGGGGGGGGGGGGGGGGGGGGGGGGGGGGTCTCGACTTAAGCGGCGCCCGCGAGCCATGTGGGCGTGGCACCAAGCTGCCATTCACTTTGCCACCTCACTACAACGCCATGTGATGGTTCAAATCGTTGGTCCATGTTGGACTCAGATGGAGTCGGCTATTGTGTCGCAGCCGACTGACCTTCACCAGATGCGTGCAGCTCATGCTAGGTGTGTTTGTGTGGTGCTGGTGGGGGGGTGGGGGTGGGGGGGGTGGGGGGGGGGTCTCGTCTCAAGCGGCGGCTTCGAGCCATGAGGGCGTGGCACCAAGCTGCCATTCACTTTGCCACCTCACTACAGCGCCATGTGATGGTTCAAATTGTTGGTCTCTGTTGGATTCAGATGGAATCCGCCATCAGGTCTCAGCCAACTGACCTTCACCAGATGCGTGCGGCCCATGCTAGGTAGGATGTGTGTGTGTGGTGGTGTGGTGTGGTGGGGGGGGAGTGGAAGGAGTGGAGGAAGGAGAGAGAGATAGTGGTTGGGTGGAGGTGGCAGGGAGGTAGAGGTGTTGAGGTGGAATCCCCCATAGTGTCTTAGCCAACTGACCTTTACCAGATGCGTGCAGCTCATGCTAGGTGTGTTTGTGTGGTGTGTGTGGTGTGTGTGTGGGGGGGGGGGGGGGGTCTCGACTTAAGCGGCGCCCGCGAGCCATGTGGGCGTGGCACCAAGCTGCCATTCACTTTGCCACCTCACTACAACGCCATGTGATGGTTCGAATCGTTGGTCCATGTTGGACTCAGATGGAGTCGGCCATTGTATCGCAGCCAACTGACCTTCACCAGATGCGTGCGGCCCATGCTAGGTAGGATGTGTGTGTGTGGTGGTGGTGGTGGTAGTGGTGGTGGGGGGGAGTGGAAGGAGTGGAGGGAGGAGAGAGATATAGTGGATGGGGGAGGGGATGGGGGATGGCAGGGAGGTAGAGGGATTCAGATGGAGTCCGCCATCGTTTCTCAGCCAACTGACCTTCACCAGATGCGTGCGGCTCATGCTAGGTGGGTGGGTGGGTGCATGGGGGGGAAGGAGTGGAGTAAAAGGAAGGAGAGAGAGAGTGGTTGCGTGGGTCTGGGGGGGGGGGGGGGGGGGTGGGGCAGGGAGGAAGAGGAAGGAAGAGAGAGTGGGTGGGTTGGGTGGGTCTACTTTCTATGGGGGGGGGGGGGGGGGGGGGGGGGGCAGGGAGGAAGAGGATAGGAGAGAGAGTGGGTGACAGGGGGGGGTCTATGGGGGGGTGGGGGCAGGGAGGAAGAGGAAGGAGAGAGAGAGGAGGGTGGCGTGGGTGGGTCTATGGGGGGGGGGGGGGGGGGGAGGGAGGAAGAGGAAGGATGAGAGAGTGAGGAGTCGGGGGGGGGGGGGGGTCTATGGGGGGTGGGGGGGGGGGGAGGGGGGGGAGGAAGAGGAAGAGGAAGGAGAGAGAGTGGGTGGGTGGGTCTATTGGGGGGGGGGGGGGGGCAGGAGGAAGAGGAAGGAGAGAGAGTGGGGGGGTCTATGGGGGGGGGGGGGGGGGGGGGGGGGGGGGGGGGGGGGGGGCAGGGAGGAAGAGGAAGGAGAGTGGGTGGGTGGGTGGTGGGTCTATGGGGGGGGGGGGGGGGGCAGGTGTCAGATAGAGTCCTCCATTGTGTCTCAGCCAACTGACCTTCATCAGATGCGTGCAGCTCATGGCAGGTGGCTGGGGTGGGTGGGGAGAAGGCAGAGGGGGAGGGGAGTGGAAGGAGTGGAGGAAGGAGAGAGAGAAAGTGGTTGGGTGGGTGGTGGCAGGGAGGTAGAGGTGTTGAGGTGGAGTCCTCCATAGTGTCTCAGCCAACTGACCTTCACAAGATTCGTGCGGCTCGTGCTAGGTGTGGGGGGGGGAGGCAGAGGGGGATGGGGTGTGGGGGGGGAAGGAGTGGAGAAAGAGGAAAGAGAGAAAGAGAGAGAGAGAGAGAGAGAGAGAGAGAGGGAGAGAGAGAGAGAAAGAGAGAGAGAGGGGGAGGGGGAGGGGGAGGGGAGTTTTCAGATGGAATCCGCCATCTTTTCTCAGCCAACTGACCTTCACCAGATGCGTGCGGCTCATGCTAGGTGTGTGCGTGTGGGGTGTGGTGTGTGTGGTGGTGGTGGTTGTGTGTGTGTGGGGGGGGGGGGGGGGGGGCGGGGGGGAGTGGAAGGAGTGGAGGAAGGAGAGAGAGAGAGTGGTTGGGTGGGGGTGGCAGGGAGGTAGAGGTGTTGAGGTGGATTCCTCCATAGTGTCTCAGCCAACTGACCTTCACAAGATGCGTGCGGCTCATGCTAGGTGTGTGTGGGGGGGGGGGGGGGGGGGGGGGGCACAAAGGGGAGTGGGAGAGAGTCAGAGAGAGAACCAACCCGCATACCCCAACCCCAACCCCAAGCCTCCATCCCCCCCACCCCCAAACCCTAACTTCCTAACCCCAACCTCCAAACCCCAGCCTCCAACCTACAAACCCCAACCTACAAACTTCAAACCCCAACCTACAAACACCATCCTCCAAACCACAAACCCCAAACCACAACCCCATATATAAACACCATATCATTATCAGGCATTTGGACGCTGCCGTCTGCCTCCTCCCGCCCATAGCATCCTTGGAGCCTGCCCCATATCTCCAAACTCAAACCGCCAACCCCCAAACGCCAAACGCCGACCCCCAACCTATGACCGCCAACCCCCAAACACCAAACCCAAACGCTGATCAGGTATTTAGACGCTGCTGCTGCTGCTGTCTGCCTCCTCCCGCCCATAGCATCTTGCAAGACTGCCCCCAACCTACAAACCCCCAACCTACAAACCCCCAACCTACAAACCCCCAACCTACAAACCCCCAACCTACAAACCCCCAACCTACAACCCCAACCGACAAACCCCCAACCTACAAACCCCCAACCTACAAACCCCCATCCTACAACCCCCAACCTACAAACCCAAAACCTACAAACCCAAAACCTACAAACCCAAAACCTACAAACCCAAAACCTACAAACCCAAAACCCCTCAGGTATTTGGATTTTGCTGCTGCTGTCTGCCTCCTCCCGTCCATTGCATCCTGAAAGACCGCCCCAAACCTCCAAACCGAAACTGCCAACCACCAGAAGCCAACCCCCAAACGCCAACCCCAAACGCCAACCCCAAACGCTGAACAGGTATTTGGACTCTGCTGCTGCTGTCTGCCTCCTCCCGCCCATAGCATCCTTCAAGCCCGCCCCCAAACCTCCAAACCCAAACCGCCAACCCCCGAACACCAACCCCAAACCCCCAAACGCCAACCCCAAACCCCTGAACACATGCCCCAAAACCCCAAACGACAAACCCAAACACTGATCAGGTATTTAGACGCTGCTGCTGCTGTCTGCCTCCTCCTGCCCATAGCATCCTTCAAGCCCGCCCCAACCTACAAACCCAAACCGCAAACCCACAAACGCCAACCCCAAACAATGATCAGGTGTTTAGACGCTGCTGCTGCTGTCTACCTCCTCCCGCCCATAGCATCCTTCAAGCCCGCCCCCAACCTGCCGTGCAAAACCCAACCTCCAAACCCCCAAAACCCTCAGGTATTTGGATTCTGCTGCTGCTTTCTGCCTCCTCCCGCCCATAGCATCCTGGGAGCCTGCCCCCAGCGATGCCTCCAAGGGCGGTGGCCAGCTAGGATCAACACCCTCATCCTCACTGCCTGCCCCACCTGCCGTGTCAGAATGTGCGCCAGCTATTGTCCATGCTGTGCAGTGCTGTGAGGCATATGCCAGGGTTGCTGACAGGATTGTGATGTGGGCCTTTGGATCAGGTAATACTTGCTACCCTTCTTTGTGTGTGTATCTGGGTGTGTGTATGTGCGGGTGTGTGTGGGGTGTCTATGGGAGATGGGTGGGGGGGTGCCAGCTATTGTCCATGCTGTCACAGCAGTGTGCAGTACTGTGAGGCATATGCCAGGGTGGCTGACATAATTGTGATGGGGGCCTTTGGATCAGGTAATACTGGTTACCCTGCTTTGTGTGTGTGTATGGTAGTGTGTGGTGTGGGTGTGTGGGTGGTGTTTGGGGGGGGGGGGGGGGGGGGGGGCGGCAGCTATAGTTTATGCTGTGTAGTGCTGTAAAGCATATGCCAGCGTGGCTGACAGGATTGTGATGGGGGCCTTTGGATCAGGTAATACTGGATACCCTGCTTTGTTTGCATGTGGGAGGGTGTGTGGGGGGGGGGCGGGAGGGGGGGGGGGGGGGGGGGGGGACTTGACAAAGTAGGTTAACCCCCAACCCCCCTAACCCCAAACCCAAATCCCTGGTTAGGTGAATCGGCCTGCACCCTTGGGGCCTGGCACAGAAGCCGCCCCTGCAACTGCAACTGGGAGATGCATGTATGGGGGGGGGGGGGGGGGGGGGGGGACTTGACAAAGTAGGTTAACCCCCAACCCCCCTAATCCCAACCCAAATCCCTGGTTAGGTGAATCGGCTGCACCCTTGGGGCCTGGCACTGAAGCCGCCCGGCAACTGCAATTGGGAGATGCATGTATGGGGGGGGGGGGGGGGGGGGGGGGGGGGGGGGACTTGACAAAGTAGGTTAACCCCCAACCCCCCTAATCCCAAACCCAAATCCCTGGTTAGGTGAATCGGCTGCACCCTTGGGGCCTGGCACTGAAGCCGCCCCTGCAACTGCAATTGGGAGATGCATGTATGGGGGGGGGGGGGGGGGGGGGGGGGGGGACTTGACAAAGTAGGTTAACCCCCAACCCCCCTAACCCCAAACCCCAAATCCCTGGTTAGGTGAATCGGCTGCACCCTTGGGCCTGGCACAGAAGCCGCCCCTGCAACTGCAACTGGGAGATGCATGTATGGGGGGGGGGGGGGGGGGGGGGGGGGGGGGGGGGGAGGACTTGACAAAGTAGGTTAACCCCCAAACCCCCTAATCCCAAACCCAAATCCCTGGTTAGGTGAATCGGCTGCACCCTTGGGGCCTGGCACTGAAGCCGCCCCTGCAACTGCAACTGGGAGATGCATGTATGGGGGGGCGGGGGGGGGGGGGGGACTTGACAAAGTAGGTTAACCCCCACCCCCCCTAACCCCAACCCAAATCCCTGATTAGGTGAATCGGCTGCACCCCTGGGGCCTGGCTCCGAAGCCGCCCCTGCACCTCCAACTGCTGGCTCCGAAGACAGTTACGCGGCGCTTAAAGTGGCTTGGCTTCACCTGTCCACCGCCATCAGCGACGTCATGCGCGGCTTGATGAGGGAGCAGGGGTCAGGACAAGGAGGGGGGGCTGTCCAGGCTGGCAGTACTGCGGAGCTCCTGGCACAGTTGAACTGTGCGTACTACGAACGCCTCTTTGCAGACAGCAGTACATAAATATCTTGCTCAGCAGTACAAGAATACCTCGTGTACCTTGCTTAGCAGTACACAAGGTACGTTGCTGAAGACCCCCCGAATCTGCAGTGAGGCACCGAGCCCCCCTCTGGAGTCCAAACACTCAAATAGACAATCGTACAGATAGTGTGACGTATGAATACGTTGTGATCTGTATGTGTCTGTATAATTTGAACGTTAGGGGATGCTCCCAGTAACTGTAGGTCAAAGACTATGCAGCTAGGCTGCATAGGGCATGTCTGATGGGTGGGAGCTGGTGAATTATGTACAAGGGTGGTGGTGGTGAGGGGGTGGGGGGGGGGTATTTTATTTCTTTCGGGTGAGTTTGTGACAGTGTGACGTATGAATTCGTCTTAACGAGTATGTGTCTGATGGGTGGGGAGCTGGTGAATTATGTACAAACGTTGGGTGGGGTGGGGTGGGGTTGAAGTGTGTTGTCAAGGTATTTTCAAGGTTCGATTTTTGTGTGTATGTGTGGTGGTGGGTGGGTGGGGTTTGTGGGGTGGGTGGAGGGGCAGAATTTAGAATGGAAGTGTGTGTGTGTGGTGATGGGGGGGGGGCGGGGGAGTATGTGTCTGAATAATTTTAATGCTGGGGGATGCCCTCAGTAACTGTAGCTCGAAACTATGTTGCCACATACCGGTAGTCAATATTTATTTATAGGTTAGCATTTCTTCGTCGGCCGCCAAGCACATGTCGACCCTAGCTTATACCCTGACCGTGCCTTGGTCTTGTAGTCAAGGCTTTATAGTCAAGGCGTTTCTTCGTCTACCACCAAGCACATGTCGACCCTAGCTTTCAACCTGACCGTGCCTTGGTCTCATAGTCAAGGCTTTATAGGCTGGCGTTTCTTTGTCGACCGCCAAGCGCATGTCGACCCTATGTATGTATGTATGTATGTTACAGTCCAGGGGTAGGCCAAATAGGCAAATGGGTCTTGCCCAACTGTGATAGGAAGGGCTTAAAAATAAAAAGGATTGATGAACTTAACCCCATACAATCGTTTTACCAACGGGGGACCTGAGCTCGTGCTACAGTTATCATTTCATTCTACAATTTAACTCAATCATCATCTCATCTGGGATGATAATTTAATTGTGCGATACTTATCGCATTTTTTATAAATTATATTAAGTATATCCATCCTTCAAAGGAAACAGGATGCATGGCCAGCTTCATGCTGGAGTCTTTATCCACCAATTCAGGTTCAATTTTCATTTTCTCAAATATATTGTTTCTATCATAAGCGTGTAACGGACATTCTAATATGAAATGTATTAATCTCCGGTTATGTGGGTTTACGCACAGTTGGACAACATTGGGAAGCAAACCTACCTCCGTTCCCAGCCCTGATTCTGAGCCGCCCCTGCAAGTTATGGTGTTTGGAATTTGAAGACGGTTTGAATCCTAGGTTGTATGTCCAAGTACCCTCTATCACACTGAACTAAACTGTTTGGAGACGAAAGGTTGAATTTCTCGTTTGGCAAAACTTGCACACTTTGTGAACCTGGAACCTGTGGAGGTCACTACTCGATCACCAAACACAAGTGTGTAATGTAGCACCCACAAAACACCAAGTCGCATTATTATTGAACAATTGTGCTTGTTTTGTTTGCACTACATGCAGAGAAGACATCCTCTTTTGCCTTTTCAGTGATATAAATTGGTCTAGTGATAGACCGAATCACTTTGAGGACGAAGAGTTGGGGTTTCGATTCCCCCTACCGTCGCTCTTAGTGTTGCAGGTCGTTGTCAACCGCGATGATAGCTTGTCCAGTTAAGGTAGAAGACCGCTCTCTACCCGCGTACGACTGATTCCCTTAACACCACGCCCCACAAGGCGTTATCATTCCCTTTTGCAGAAAAGACACCTCTGGCCTGGTCGTTTCTAGTGCCGGTGTGATTGGTCGTGGGTTAGCACTTAGCACCTCCAAAGGGCGCCCACTCCCTCGTTCCGAGTAGGAAAGGCTTCGCCACATCATATATAATCCTTTGAGTCTAGGGCTAGTTTAGGGATACCCACCCTCTGAGGCGAAAATCCTTCTTTCAAAAAACAAATCTCCCCTTTGATCTAATGATGTAGGTTTTGATTCCATAATCTATCGTACGTTAATAACTCAGCGTTTTTTTGTTTTTTTTTGTTCTAGTCCAGGGAGTCGCCAAATAGGCGAAAGGGACTTGCCCAACCATGGGATTAGGAGGGGCTAAAAATAAAAAGCACTAACAAAACCTAACCCCAAACAACATTTTAACGGGGTCCCTAAGTTCGCGCTGCATTTGTACTTATATTCAGCGATTCTCGTCTCATGTGTTGTATATTTTATAAGATATTTACATCCATAAAAAAACAGCCTCATGCTCGAGCTGCTATACATGATCTCCATAGTACTTGACCTCCGGTTAGTCAGGTACTCCGGCGTGTCATCTTGATTGTTTAGGGACCAGATCACAGTGGGCTGGGTAACTTAGGGACTAGGGAGACCCAATGTAACAAACCGTATAGCTTCGCCCAGACGTTGCGAAGCATAACGTTGTTGAGATAACAGACTACGTAAGCTTCGCCCAAACCTTGCGAAGCATAACGTTATCTGACGACAGCCTGGAACCTTCGACTGTCGTATTCATCTGATGTGTTGCTGACAGTGTCGCAGACCAACTGTCGCGTTCCGTGTTCTGCAGCGTAAACCCTAGAACCCTAAGTTCTAGAACCTTCGTCGGCACTATAAATAGCGCCGCGCGCTGCGTCTGTAACAATAATTATCCAAACAACAAACTTTCTTCGAATCCCATGAATCGTCAGAGCTAAAGCGACCTACTGGTCAGTGCAAACTTGAGCACCGTTACATTGGTCCCTCCTCCCAGGACCGAATTGTGGACACGTGATACATTAGTCATTTCGAGCCCTGCCTTTAGTAAGTAGAAGTGTACTTACTGGTGACTTCTCTTTTTTTATGAGACCGCCGAGTAGGCAGGAAGTCTATCGCTTAATAGGATTAGATTCTTCGGGCCACGGTCCCCTGTGATACGAAGTAAACGATAAGGCTCTCCTCATACAGCAGTTTAAAAATTATCGCTGGCTAGAAGGCAACAGGCCGTTGAGTAACCCTATAGGCGGGCGAAGTGAGGCCGTTGCTAAGTTAAGAGCTCCGCGAAGAAAAACAGAGATAAATCGTGTAGAGGAACCGATCCGGTTGCTTCAGCGAATACGCGATGTCTGTCAACCCTTTCGGGAAAGCGCTGTGATGGAAAAACCGCTAACTGGAGTAGCGGAAACGCCCATGCAAATGTGTGACAGTGCTATGAAATTCGGGTCCCGTTTCGGTGGCCGTTGTCACAGCCCCTCCTAGTACCAGAAGCATGTAATTCATATATAGGTGCCTTGATGTGTCCTCTCGATCTTTTGGGGACCAGGTCATAAAAGGCTGGTGTAGGAAGACCCAACCTTTGGCGGAAATCCTCCTCGTAAAAAACATGTCACAGACCCTCCTAGTACCGGCAGCCTGTAATCCATATATAGGTGCCTTGATGTGTCCTCTCGATGTTTTGGGGACCAGGTCATGAAGGGCTAGTGTAGGACGAGCCAACCTTTGGCGAAAATCCTCCTCGTAAAAAACATGTCAGTCGCACAGACCCTCCTAGTACCGGCAGCCTGTAATACATATACCGTATACGCCTGAAGTAATGGCAAGAATATGTTCTGGAAAATGGGCAAATTTTTCTAAGAAGGGGTCTGAGAAAAGCATGGCACAAATTACTTGGCAGAGGGGGCCACGGCTGGAACCGACTCAGGTTGAAATCTGTTGGCAAAGGGTCGTTTACTCGTTTTTCTCATGTGAAATTTCCTTGTTACATGTTCTCAGAGTGAGGTCAAGTTCACAGAGTACGTTACCTGGCTCCTGCAGTCTGCCCAGGCTTGCTGTTCAACCATATGATTATACGAGCAATCAGTTCCTAGCCATACTGAATCCATGTAGCAATTCAAATCAGGAGCATGGAAAAAAGAAAGATGGTGACAAGTCCTAAGCGAGTTAGTCACATGACCGTTGGATGACGTGTCAGGCTTCAATATTTCGGTCGGACTCACAAACGGACAAATGGGTAAACATGGGGGCTCCCGCTGACCCTCTCCCTTGAAGAGGGGCTCCGCCCAAAAATGCTGGCTGGCGCCGTGTACCCAAGAACCGGTACATGTTCAATTGAAATCCAAACAATTGTAGACTGTCATGACTCATGATGAGGGGATGGGATATCAAGCATTTCATGACCAAGTCCAAGATTCAAACCAATGTACAGCCGAGTAAAGTAGTAACAGTTATATTGTACTTGTCAACGGCAACCGACCAGCAACCGACCCATAGACTGCGTCCTGCGACGCAACCGCTCGCGTCTGCCACCGGTGCGCGTCTGCACCGCAGGACGCAGCGTTCTGAACACGCCAACTACCAGGCTGTACGCCAACTACCAGGCTGGTAGTTGGCGTACGGCCCGCGACAGATCTCGGAGCGCAGATTTTAGATCTCGGAATCGCAGCTCAAGCTCGTCACGCGCAGCATGGGATTGTAACCCTTTCCTCCTTTCCGACAAATTACGTCCCCCACCCTCAACAAAGCAGACAGACACGATCCATGCTGTTCGATGCCTTCCACAATCCCAGCTTTCAGAATCCCTATCTTCCAGAATCCATAGCACAATTCCCATCCTTCTCAACTCCCACCTATCAAAATCCAGAGCCTTGACATCTTCTATCCCCTCCAATCAATTGCTACCAAACCCTATTACCAACCTAACCAATTCCTTGGGAATGGGGCAATAGGCAAAGCCCTCTCAGGCACAACTCCTGAAGCAGCAGCTCAATAACTTGCTTCAGTTTCCTCCAAGAGTCACCCCCTGGAAGTGGAGAGTGTTAGTGGAGGCTTAGAGGCTAACCTAGTCACCCCCACTGCCGTGGGGCTCATCACAAACATCGGGCCAGGTGTCAGTAAGGTGCCACTATTCTACTTATTCGTTCATTTCCCCCCTCACTTTAAGAGGTAAAAGACGTATCAGTGGTATCACTAACGCAGTGCCCATTGTCAGTAATGTGCTACTATTCACCGTAGTCGTTTATTTTTCTACTCGCTGGAAGAGGCAAAAGGGTTTGACCTCCACACTCCCACACCCCTTGCTTTTGCCTCTCTGTACTCTGCCTCACCACCACTCCCTCGGGACTCAGCACTAACGTAGCGCCCAGTGTCAATGAGGTGCCCATTCCACTTATTCCTTCATTGTTTCCGCTCACTTGAACATTCTAAGATGCTGGACACTTCACCCCCACTCCCTCGGGACTCATCACTAACGTAGTGCCCAGTGTCACTCAGGTGCCCTTTTCCACAGATTTCCTTCCTCTATTCTGATTACTTAAAGAGGTTTTACCTCCTCACCCCCACTACCCCGGGACGCATCGCTAAAATATTTCTTAGTGTCAGTAAGGTGCATCTATTAAACATATTCGTTTATTATTTCAGCTCACTTAAAATGTCTAACATGTTTGACCTCATCACCCCCACACCCTCGGGACTCAGCCGTAACGCAGTGCCCAGTGTCAGTAAGGTGCATATATTCAACATATTCGTTCATTATTTCTACTCACTTGAATAGGCAAAAGAGTCTGAACTCCCTCACTCCCACCCCCTCTCACCCACCCCCTTGTCACCCTCAGGCCCTTCCCTGCTCACGCAACATGGTGGGCACCAAGGCAGGTGGCAGTTCACTTACCAGCCCCTTCCCCGCCACCCCCCCCCCCTCACTCCCCTCCCCCCCCCCCCCCCCCACCCCTCTCACCCCTCCCCCCCACCCCCCCACCCCCCCACCCCCACCCCCCCCCACCCTTCCCACCCACCCACCCTCACCCCCACCCCCCCACCCACCCCCCTCCACCCCCCTCACCCCCCTTGTTCCCCTCACCCCCACCCCACCCACCCCACCCACCCCACCCCCACCCCCTTGTCACCCTCAGGCCCCTCCCTGCTCACTTAACATGGTGGGCAGCAAGGCAGGTGACAGTCCACTTACCAGCCCTGGGGTGCGGGAGCCAGAGAGACGTGATCTACCTCGATGGTCAATGCTGAAGAACATGGCTGTGTGCTTTGCTGTGCTCGCAGCAGTGTCTCTCGCCCTGGCTTACTTTTTTGGAGGGCCACAGAGCTCATGTAAGTGTGTAGTGCTGCTAACTTGTCTTTGATTCAAAGGGGTACTTATCATTTGTATTCAAAAGGTTGTGAATTAGCCTTCTTTCCAAAATGAGGTGAAGAGCATGGCTACATGCTTTGCTGTGCTCGCAGCAGTGTTGCTTGGCCTGGCTTGCTTGTTTGGAGGGTCTCAGAGCACATGTGAGTGTGTAGGGCCTCTACTTGTCAGTCTATTCAAAGGGGTACTTATCATTCAAACTCAACTGGTCACAAATTAGTTGTGTTTCCAATATGAGGTTAACAGCATGCCTGTGTGCTGTGCTGTGCTGTGTTTGCAGCGGCAGTGCTCACCCTTTCTTGCTTGTCTGAAGGGTCACAGAGCACATGTGAGTGTGTAGTGCCACTTACTTGTCTTTGATTCAAAGTGGTACTTATCATTTAAATTAAAATGGTCTCAAATTAGCTGAGCTTCCATTGGAGGTGAAGAGCATGGCTGCGTGCTTTGCTGTGCTCACAGCTGTGCTGCTCGGCCTGGCTTGCTTGTTTGGAGGGTCTCAGAGCACATGTGAGTGCGGCATGTGAGTCTTTAGTCCATCAATGAATATACCACTCATTTATTCAATTACAAATGATCGTAAATGAGCTGTGTTTCCAATATGAGGTGAAGTGAATTGCTGCGTGCTGTGCTATGGTGGCAGTGTTGCTCGCCCTTGCTTGCTTGCTTGCTTGTCTGGAGGGTCGCAGAGCACATGTGAGTGTACTGCCGCTTAATTGTCAGTCTTTGATCAAATGGGTACTTATCAATTAAATTATAATGGCCACAAATTAGTTGATGTTCTAATATCAGGCTACGAGCATGGCTGCATGCTTTGCTGTGCTTGCAGCATGTTGCTCGGCCTGGCTTGCTTGCTTGGAGGGTCACAGAGCACACTAGCACATGTAAGTGCGGCATGTGAGTTTTTAGTCCATTGAATCAAATTCGTCGTAAATTAGCTTTGTTTCCAAGATGAGGTGAAGAGCATGGCTGTGTGCTGTGCTGTGCTGTGCTCGCAGCGTTATTCGCACTTGTTTGGTTGTTTGGAGGGTCGCAGAGCACGTGTGAGTGTGTAGTGCCCCTTACTTGTCAGTCTATGATTCAAAGGGGTACTTATAATTTAAACTCAACTGGTCACTAAGTAGTTGGTTTTATAATATAAGCTGAAGAGCATGGCTGCGTGCTGTGCTCTGCTTGCAGCAGCGTTGCTCGCCCTTGGTTGGTTGTTTGGAGGGTCGCAGAGCACATGTGAGTGTGTAGTGCCCCTTACTTGTCAGTCTTTGATTCAAAGGGGGTCCTTATCATTTAATTTATAATGGTCATAAATGAGTTAGTTATCTAATATAAGCTGAAGAGCATGGCTGCATGCTTTGCTGTGTTTGCAGCAGCGCTACTTACCCTTGATTGGTTCCTTGGATGTTTGCAGAGCACATGTGAGTGCGGCATGTGAGTCTTCAGCCCATCAATGAATAAACCACTTATTTATTCAATTGACATGGTCATAAATTAGCTGTGTTTCTGATACGAGGTGAACAGCTTGGCTGCGAGCTTTTCTTTGTTTGCAGCAGTGTTGCTCACCAGGGTGATTCAAAGCGCGCGCTTTTGCGCTTTTGAGCGCTGACTTTTTGACCCCCTTTGCGCTTTAAGCGCAGTTTTTTGCAACACCTTGTGGGCGCTGCAAGCAATTTTTGCGCTTTTTGCAGTTCAAATCGCAGTTTTTTTGTTTTCAAGTGCGCTAAAGCGCTGGCCACTTTGGCCATTCTAAGTACCCTGTTGCTCACCCTTGCTTGTTTGGAGGGTCGCAGAGCACATGTGCGTGCTTAGTGCCGCTTACTTGTCTTTGATTCAAAGGGGTATGTATTGTTTCAATTATAAAGGTCACACATTAGCTGTGTTTCCAATATGAGGTGGGGAGTATGGCTGCGTGCTTGGCTATGCTCGCAGCGTTGCTCGCCCTTGCTTGGTTGTTTGGAGGGTCACAGAGCACATGTGAGTGTGGCAAGACAGTCTTCAGCCCATCAATGAATAAACCACTTATTTATTCAATTAAAATGGTCGGTAATTAGCTGTGTTTCCAATATGAGGTGAAGAGCATGGCTGCATGCTAGCTGTGTTTGCAGCAGCAGCACTGCTTACCCTTGATGGGTTGCTTGGACGGTTGCAGAGCACATGTGAGTCTTGAATCCATCAATGAATACACCACTTACAAGTTCAATTAAAATGGTCGTAAATTTGATGTGTTTCAAATATGAGGTCTAGGGCATTTCTGCGTGCTGTGCTGTGGTTGCAGTTTTGATTGCCCTCGCTTGCTTGCTTGCTTGTTTTGAGCGTCACAGAGCACGTGTGAGTGTGTAGTGCCTGTCTTAAATTATCACTGTATGATTTAGTGCCACTTACTGATCAGTCTTTGATTCTATTCTATTTTGGTTCCCATTGTTCTGATTCCTACTATTTTGGTTCCCTTTAATTTGGTTACTACTATTTTGGTTCCTACTATTTTGGTTCCTAATATTTTGGTTCCTAATATTTTATGTTGGCCGCAGCTGTCGCTAGTCTCCAGCGCTCCAGTGTTCTTGTTAACGCGCAGGCGGACGTTTTGTAGCTCGCCTGAATCAAGGAATGGAGCTGACGTTCTTGATTCCAGTGCTATTTTACTTTTCGCACCAATCATGCTCGCCGCAAGACCCCTTTGAATCCAGGGACAACGTCACAGGGTACCGACGTTCAATTCCAACGAATACAGGGACAACGTCACAGGGTGCCGACGTTTACCTGCCGAACGCGAGTCTCAAGCCCCAAGGCTTGGGACTTGGGACTCGTGTTCGGCAGGTTAACGTCGGTACCCTGTGACGTTGTCCCTGGATTCAAACTGAAGGGTTCAACCTTGAAGACCCAAGGTTGAAGGTCCTAAGGTCCAAGGTCCCAATTGTGAAGTCCTGATGTTGATGATAGCGCCACAAGTGTACACGGAGTATTCGTTTCCGTGCAGCAATATTGCGTGAGCAACACAGCCCAAGTAGACCGAGCTGGAAACGCGTTCCGCAAAGCCTGAATCAACGGTATGCAGTCTAAACTCCACAGCCGCGCGTAGATCTTCGCACAGTCGAGAACGCACATTGATGTCCGCAGAGCACACAGTCGTAGCTGTAGCCTGCGCCTAGGAATGCATGCCTGATGTCGTATCCCATGCTATTCCACGACCGAAGGTCCTACCACGCATGAATCTCCGCAGCACGCTCCGCACAGCCCACTTCGCTTAGTCTACAGTTTACAGTCTACAGTCTACAGCCCCTCATAAATCGTACCCTCCTACCCAAGCCCTCGCGGCTGCGAAGCCGACTATTTTCTAATACACGCTGAAGGGCATGGCTGCGTGCTTTGCTGTGCTTGCAGCATTGCTTGCCCTTGCTTCGTTGTTTGGAGGGTCGCAGAGCACATGTGAGTGCGACATGTCAGCCTTCAGTCCATCAATGAATAGACCACTTATGAATTACATTAAAATGGCCGTAAATTGGGTGAAAAGCATGGCCCTCGCTTGCTTGCAGGTTCGCAGAGTGCATGCAAGTGCTAATCCCCAGCCTTACAACATTTGTAGTTATGCTGGCCACCCACGGTATACATATATTCTTTCCTAAACTTTCATGACCTAATTATTATTGGTGAGGAAGATATTGGCCATTTACCCCATTTAATGGTGGGGTGGGGTGGGGTGGGGGAAGGGGAAGGAAAAAAAAACTTCATAGCATGGGTGTCAGAATAATACTTGTTGAACACCCCCTGGCCACCCATGTTTAAGTATTGAATTTAAAATTGTCCCCCGGCTCACGAGGTGGGGTCAAGGTAGGACAAGGGGTTTTACCAGACCCTATGTTCGCAGTAGATTCATGCAGCCTATTGCTTCTCAGCTGATCAGATAAGATTCCCAATAAGGTGATCAGATTACCAATAAGCAGATCAGATTCCAACTGAAAACATATTATCAATGAATGTATCAGATTCCCATTTCCCAGTAAGTAGATCAGATTCCCTATGAGCAGAACAGATTCCCAATGAGCAGATCAGATTCCCAATGGGAACAGATTCCCTTAGGGATATCAGATTCCCAATGAGCACATCAGATTCCCAATGAGATCAGATCACATTTCCAATGATCATATCAGATTCCCAATGAGCAGATCAGATTCCCAATGAGAAGATCACAATCCAAATGATCAGATCAGAATCCCAATGAAAACAGATTCCCAATGAGCAGATCAGATTCCAAATGAGATCAGATTCCCAATGAGCATGTCAGATTCCCAATGATCAGATCAGACTCCCAATGAGCGGATGAGATTCCTAATGAGATGTATGTGTGCACTCCCTAAGGTGCGACAGAAAAACATTACTGAGGCCATTTTTGGAGGGCGACGCATGGGTCCGGCTAGCCTAGTCAGAAATCCCCCCCCCCCCCCCCCCCCCCCCCCCCCCCCCCAGCTCTGCGCTTCGAGCCCCGCAGGGTTCGGGAGGCAGCGCTTCGCACTGGGGTCCCACCCAGTTATTCACTGGAATATCTTAACTAGCTGCTAGCAGGTCGGGTCCTGGGTTGGGTCCTAGCAATTTTCATTTCCGATGCCTAATTTATTTCTTTTCCCTTTATTTCCTTTTTCAGATGTACCTATGTCTAGCTGCTGGTGGGGTTGGGTCAATACAATGTCCATTTCGAATGCCTAAATGATCATGTTTTCATCCCCTTTGCAGCTATACCTATGGCTGACAAAGCTGCTGGTGGGGTTGGGTCACTACTCTATGCATTTCCTATTCCTAAATCAGTTTTTTTTTCATTTATTACTTGTTGCATGTGTAGCTATGCCTAGCTGCTGTTGGAGTCGGGTCACTACAGTATGCATTTCCAATGCCTACATTATTATGTTTTCACCACCTTTGCAGCTACTCCTATGGCTGGCGGAGCTGCTGGTGGGGTTGGGTCACTACACTATGCATTTCCAATGACTATATTATTATGTTTTCATCCCCTTTGCAGCTATACCTATGGCTGGTGGAGCTGTTGGTGGGGTTGGGTCACGACTGGGCATGGGGCAGGGTGAGGGGATGAATGTGGGGCAGGGCGAGGGGATGAGTGTCGGGCAAGGGACTAGAACAGGACTGGGGAAGGTGAACTCGGGACAGGGGTCGAGAATGGGGAGAGGAAAAATGGGGAAGAGGCCGGGATTAGTGAGGGGGCAGGGGCAGGGGCAGGGGCAGGGGCTGGGGCTGGGAATGGGGAGAAAAACAGGACAGGGGCAAGGACAGGGAAAGGGGCTGGGGCAGGGAAAGATGAAGATGAAAATGAGGATGAAGCCGAAAGCAAAAGATGGACGGAAATCTGGGACCATGGATTCCGCGTTCGTGTTAGATGATGGGGCAGACTTCTGGTCCCGAGTTGCAGCTACCGCCGTTACACAGCGCGAGCAGCAGCAGGATTTGGGTGATGTGGCGGTGCTAGTGGTGGGCGACCTGCATGGCGATATGAAACATGCCCTCGAGGCGTTGCAGCTGGTGGGGGCTACGGACAAGGTGAGGGGGATGGGGGCTATAGACAAGGTGAGATGCTTGTGTAGGTGGGTGGAACATGGAGGGGGTGGAGTGTGTGTGTGTGTGGGGGGGGGGAGACCTGTATGGCAGCATAATTTAGAGGATGTGACCTTGCTAGTGGTGGGGCTACAGACTAGGGGAGATGCTTGTGTAGGTGTGTGGAACATGGCTAGGGGGATGTTGGTGGTCGTGGTGTGTGTAGGTGTGTGGGTGACGTGGCGGTGCTAGTAGTGGGGGACCTGCATGACGATATGAAACATGCCCTTGAGGCGCTGCAGCTGGTGGGGGCTACGGACAAGGTGAGGGGGAGTGGGGGCGGGATGTGTGTGAGGGGGGGGGGGGGGGGGGGGGGGGGGGATGACCCCTGGGGGTGACATGCATGGCAGCAGAATTTATAGGGGTAGACAAGCTTGGGGGGCTACGGATAAGGTGAGGGGGAGTGGGGGCTATAGACCTGGTGATATGCTTGTGTAGGTGGGTGGAGCAGAGGGGGCTATGGGTGTGTGGGGTGTATGTGTAGGTGTGTGGGAAGTGGGGTGTGGGGTGTGTATGGGTTGTGGGGTGGGGTTTGTGAGGAAGATAGGGGCTGCAGTGGGGGACTAGCATGGCGGTATGAAACATGCCCTTGAGGCGCTGCAGCTGGTGGGGGCTACGGACAAGGGTGAGGAGGAGTGGGGGGCGGGATATGTGTGAGGGGTGGGGTAAACCATGGGGGTTACATGCATGGCAGCAGAATTTAGAGGGGGAGAGGAGCTGGTGGGGGCTACGGACAAGGTGAGGGGGAGTGTGGGGCGGGATGTGTGTGAGGGGTGGGGGTAAACCATGGGGGTGGACATGCATGGCAGCATAATTTAGAGGGGGAGAGAGCTGGTGGTGGGCTACGGACAAGGGGAGGGGGAGTGTGGGGCGGGATGTGTGTGAGGGGTGGGGGTGAACCCATGGGGGTGAACATGCCATGGCAGCATAAGTTAGAAGGAGGGGAGAGAGGAGCTGGTGGGGGCCTACGGACAAGGTGGGGGGGGGAAAATTTAGCGGCAGGATGTGGTGTGAGGTGTGGGGGTAATGTGGGGGGGGACCCCTGGGGGTGACATGCATGGCAGCAAAATTTAGAGGGGGAGAGGAGCTGGTGGGGGCTACGGACAAGGTGAGGGGGGAGTGGGGGCTACAGACCAGGTCAGATGCTTGTGTAGGTGTGTGGAACATAGAGGGGGTGGGTGGTGGTAGTGGTGCGTGGGTGTGTGGGTGTCGTGGCGGTGCTAGTGGTGGGCGACCTGCATGGCGATATGAAGCATGCCCTTGAGGCGCTGCAGCTGGTGGGGACGTTTTTTTTTTGTTTACAGTCAGGTAGACCGAAGGCTGAGAACTTGGTTTTGATACGAGCGATTGTTATCGAAGCACGATATACTATGGAATCAAAACATACATCATTATATCGAATATTTGATATTTGTAAGATTTAATATTTATAAGAATTGATAATTATAAAATTAAATATTGAACATACATCACTTTATCGAAGAGGAAGAGCCAGACAAAACCATGTGGGGTGATGATTGAATTATATTGTTGGATTAAATGATCACTATAGCACGGACTCAGGGCCCCAGTTGGTAAAACAATGGTTTGGTTTCAGTTCATGAATGCCTTTTCTTCCGAGCCATTTCTGTCACAGTTGGGCAAGTCCCCTCAGCCAATTTGGCCTACCCCTGGACTGTAACATAGATACAGTGCAGGGATTTTTCCCCGGTATATAAAGCTTCCTCTACTTTTGACCCTGTTTTAGTCCCAGTTGCCGCTATAAATAACCCCATTATATAGCCTTCAATGGCCCTTAAAAGCTGTGGAAAGATTTAAGGACTCTGTCCCTGGAGGAGGCCTACCCCCTAAAAACTACACAAAAAAACTCTTTCTGAACTTCCACACAATTTAATAAAACATTCTGAACTTCAAAAACATAAAAATTCCATGATACAATGATTCAAGTGGCTAATATTTTAAACCTATTGCCATGGCATTGCAACATGACTTGCACCTCACATTCCCCATTCTTAACTGCAACCCCTCAACCCCCCCCCCCCCCCCCCCCCCCCCCCTCCACCTCCTCCCTCCCCTCCCCCCCCTCATTCTGAACCCCCTCACCCATGCAGTCTGGTAAACGGAAGGCTGGAAACTCGGTATTAATACAAATGGCTGATATCGTGGGTAGGGGCCACTCCTCCCTCCAGCTCATCCCCCCACCCTCAACCCACCCTATCCCCACGTCAACTCACCCCCCCCCCCCCCCCCCCCCCCCCCACACACACACCATCCCCCACCCTCACCCCACCCAATCCACCACCCCACCCCATCCACCACCCTCAACCCACCCAATCCATCACCCCACGCGATCCACCACCCTCAACCCACCCTTTCCACCCCCTCAACCCCATATTTTGAACCCCCTCCGTCACGCAGTCCGTTAAGTGGAAGGCTGGAAACTCGGTATTGATACAGATGGGTGATATCGTGGAAAAGGGCCACTTCTCCCTCCACCCCATCCACCACCTCAACCCACCCCACCCACCACCCTCAACCCATCTCCTCCACCACCCTCACCACCCCCATTCTGAGCCCCCTCCCCCATGCAGTCGGGTAAATGGAAGGCTGGACACTCGATATTGGTACAGATGGGTGATATTGTGGACAGGGGGCACTTCTCCCTCCACACCATCCCCCTAACCCCCTCCCCCCCCCCACCACACTCCCACCCACCCACCACCCTCAGCCCCCCCCCCCCCCTCCACCACCCTCACCCCCCCATTCTGAACCCCCTCCCCCATGCAGTCGGGTAAATGGAAGGCTGGAAACTCGGTTTTGGTACAAATGGGTGATATCGTGGATAGGGGCCACTTCTCCCTCCAGCTCATCGATCTGTTTGAAGACTTGAAGGTGATCATTAACAAAACAAAAATATTTTTATATGATTATGCTTGAACACTTGAGGGTGATTACTTTTTTGTATATATTTTATGTATATGATTATGCTTGAAGACTTGAAGGTGATTATTTTTTAAATATATTTTGTATTTATGATTATGCTTGAACACTTGAAGTTGATTACTTGTTTGTATATATTTCATATAAATGATTATGCTTGAAGACTTGAAGGTGATTACTTTTTATATATTTCATATTTATGATTATGCTTGAAGATTTGAAGGTGATTATTTTTAGAAATATATTTCATATTTATGATTATGCCTGAAGACTTGAAGGTGATTACTTTCTTTTTTATATGTCATATCTATGATTGTGCTTGAAGACTTGAAGGTGATCATTTTTAAAAATATATTTCATATTTATGATTATGCTTGAAGACTTGAAGGTGATTACTTTTTTATGTTTTTTAAATTTCATATCTATCTCCACTACTGCCTAAGTCCAAAAACGCTTTAAGTTGGAACAAGATAGTGGTACAGAGCCGTACAGGCCCCAAAATGCTCGGAATCGAATTCTCTCTGGCCCACCTTTTGCGCAATTGTGTCAGCTACGCGCACATGTATTTCCGGTCCGCATTTGCATGCGGTCGCGAGCAGCCTTGTACGGAAGGCCGGTGGCAGTACATCAGATGTGCGATAAATTGTGGTACAAATCCAGATCGCACCACACACGAAGCCGCGCGAGCTATTCCGAATCATGTTACCGCGGGACGAAAGGCTTATCAAACCCCTACCACAAGGTCAGGGGCTGCGCTTCAGCCTTGGCCTCGGAATTTACTGAGATAGTAGTACAACTCAAAAATTCGCCTGATCACCCCCCAATCTCACCTTCCAACTTGAGATTTCGCCCCCCTTCCCCAAATCAAAAACTAACTTCATATGTGGATGTTTGAAACGAAGCTGAAAAGAAAGTTGTTTTTGAATATATTTTGAAAATAATTTTGAAATTTAATTTTGAAATTAAAAAAAAAGAAAAAAAGCGAGTCTTTATGCTACGAAGCAAATTGAAGACGCAAAATGATCAAATTCAGGCTGTGCAGCGTTGTATCACACTTAGGGCAACCACAATATGTAAATAATCAGTATTGTTTTGGTCCATATTCACCCGTACTGCCCATGTACTGCCATCCAAAACCTGACGTAACAATTATTTATGAGGAAAGATGTGCACAATAGGGCTACCTATTTTCTTTTTTATGAAAACTTGTTTTTGATAGCGATAGGCTCTGTTCCTCTTCTACATAAAAACCGTACCGACTTAGCCCCATAGTGAAAACAATCACATGTTTTGCTTTGCCTGCTTCCCACCACCTGAAAGAACCCAATATGTTGAACTGATGTGGTTAGGCAACTTATTGGCAAGAAAAAATTTTCTTTGGACTGGAGGTAATAGGTGAAGACCATCCGTACCACTCAGGGTCGGCCTTAGGCAATAGTGGAGATATGTTTATGTTTGAAGACTTAAAGGTGATCACTTCTATGTGTTTTTATATTTCATATTTATGTTTGAAGGCTTAAAGGTGATCACTTATTTATGTTTTTTATATTTCACATTTAGATTTATGTTTGAAGACTCTAAGTTGATCACTTGTTTGTATATTTCATATATTTCATCATTTGTTTATTTTAAATATTTTCGGTATATCAGATTTATCATTTTGATCATATTGATCATTCTGATATTTTATCATATATGATCAGAATGTGTGTGTATTGAGGTATATAGGAACCATAACATTTATAGTGAAAGTAGCCTGAATTTTGCACCTCACACAATTTCAAACTTCACAATTTAGGGTTCAATTTATGTGAGCACCCTACCCTGGCTTCTTTCTACTGCCGACAACCTGCTGTTCACAGCTGAAATTATGCACATCACTTTTGTTCTTCTATGTGCGACACGTATGAGCGACTTAGTGCGACCCATTGCGACGCGTTGTACCTTGGCCTCTTTTGTTGAATTGAAACCTCACAATTTAGGGTAGAATAAAATTGATTGCACCAACCTGTTGTCCACAGCTGAAATCATGCACACCACTTTTGTTTCTTCTATGTGCGACACGTATGTGCGACTTCAGTGCGACTTTAGTGCGACGCGCTGTACCTTGGCTTCTGTCACAATTTAGGGTAAAATAAAATTGATTGTACCAACCTGCTGTCCACATCTGAGTAAGGGTAAAAGTAAATTGTGTGCGACACATCCAGGTAAGGGGGAACAAACAAATTACCAACCTGTTGTTCACAGCTGAAATCATGCACATCCCTTTTTTCCTTTTATCAAATGTGCGACACGTCTGAGTAAGGGTAGAAGTGAATTGTGTGCGACACGTCCAGGTAACGAAAACAAAACCAACCTGTTGGTCACAGCTGAAATCATGCACATCACTTTTGTTTCCTCTATGTGCATTCACCAACTCCCACACCCAGGTGTCCTGTCATGGTCATGGGCATGGGCATGGACAGGGTGAATGGTAGCAGATGTATGGTGTTGGGTGTAGGGTGATAGGTGAGGTAGGGTGTAGGGCCAGAAGTCGTCAGAGTTGCCATGTCCCGCTCACAAGGCATGCCACCGTTAACCAACTCCAACGCCCAAAATCATGCACATCACTTTTGTATCACTTTTGTATCATTGCACATCACTTTTGTATCATTGCACATCACTTTTGTATCACTTTTGTATCATTGCACATCACTTTTGTATCACTTTTGTATCATTGCACATCACTTTTGTATCATTGCACATCACTTTTGTATCACTTTTGTATCACTTTTGTATCACTTTTGTA
Organism: Chlamydomonas sp. ICE-L; assembly: GCA_013435795.1. Classification (NCBI taxonomy): domain Eukaryota; kingdom Viridiplantae; phylum Chlorophyta; class Chlorophyceae; order Chlamydomonadales; family Chlamydomonadaceae; genus Chlamydomonas; species Chlamydomonas sp. ICE-L. The sequence continues at coordinate 729,994 of JACBWV010000347.1, read as the reverse complement.
TCACTTTTGTATCATTGCACATCACTTTTGTATCACTTTTGTATCACTTTTGTATCACTTTTGTATCAGTGCACATCACTTTTGTATCACTTTTGTATCTTGAATGTGCGACACGTCAGAGCAACCTGGTGCGTCCCCAATTTAGGGTTATAGCAATTCAGGGGATGAACTGGACAACACGTTTCCGCGAGAACTCGTACTTGGTACTTGAAATCGAGAATTTTGTCCTGGAAATCCAGTTCATCCCTTGAATTGCCACATAGTAAATTTATTTTGCCAACCTGTTGTTCACTTCTGAAATCACGCACATCAGTAATGATAACGCCTGGTGGGGTGGAGGTGGTATTAAGGGAGCCTTGTCTAATGGCGGTAGACAGACATGGGGGTAGGGACAGATTTTGTTTAGCTATTAGCGTGGGGATGACATAGCTGGAGGGGGGCGGGTTAGGTTGGGTGGTGCAGCCCCCCCCAACCCCCCCAACCCCCCCATAGGGGGTTAGGTTGGGTGGTGTGGGGCTGTTGTGCAAGAAAGGACAGCTGTAGTGCACTGGTGAGGAATGGGATGTGTGTGGGGGGGGAGGGTGGCGGGGGGGTGGGGTGGGGTGGGGTGGGGGAGGGGCAAGAGGGGACAGAGCAGCAGGGTTTGGTTTGGTTTGGTTAGGTATTGTTTGGTTTAAAAAATATATTCAGGGGCATGTAGGGCCATTCAGGGACATACATTTGGGTTCTTTATAGCGACAATTGGGGCAAAAACGGGGTCAAAAGTAGTGACAGCTATATACCAGTATATCAGAAAAACAAATCTACGGCCTAAACCTAAAGCCAACCTTTTGTTCACACCTTTAACACAGCACATAAAACCTAAACCTAAACCTGTTGATTTGTTGCCAGGCCCAAGCAGCTGAATCCAATGGACACAAGATCTCTCTTATGCTGGTGTTTATGAGACCTAAAGCTACACCTTTACCACAGCACATAAACCTAAACCCAACCCTGTTGTTTGGCTGCGAGGTCCAAGCAGCTGAATCCAATGGACACAATATCTCTCTTATGCTGTTCAGCTTTTGCTTTTTGTTTTGTTTGCTTTGTGGGTGCTTTTTCTTTTTGTTTAAAGCACTGAGTCTCATACACCCTCGCGGTGTCAAGTAGACTTAAACATGTAATGTAAATGTAATGTAATGTTATGTAATGTAGTGTAGTGTAATGTAATGTAATGTAATGTAATGTAATGTAATGTAATGTAATGTAATGTAATTGTTTTGTTGCCAGGTCCAAGCAGCGGCATCCAATGGACAAGTTATTACCCTCCTTGGAAATCACGAGCTGATGTTGATGCAAGCTGACAACAGGTGTGCCCCGTAAAGCAATATGCAAATAAATATGTAAATAAATATATGCATAAATACATTATGCATAAATACATAAATAAATGAATAACTAACGCATGTGTTATCACGCCCACTCTCATTGGAAATCACGAGCTGATGTTGATGCAAGCTGACAACAGGTGCGCTTCAGAGGTAAATACACACATACACAAATAAATAAATAAATATATACATAAATACATGAATAACGTATTGGATGGACATGGTATCATTCTCTCTCTCCTTGTAAATCACGAGCTGATGTTGGTGCAAGCTGACAACAGGCGCGCACCATAAATACATAAATACATAATTAAATAATTGAATAATTAATTAAGTAGATACACAAATACATAAATGATTACATGAATACATGATTACATGAATACATAAAATACATAAATGATTACATGATTATATGAATACATGATTACATGAATACATGAAATACATAAATGATTACATGAATACATAAAATACATAAATGATTACATGAATACATAAAATACACAAATGATTACATGAATACATAAAATACACAAATGATTACATGAATATATAAAATACACAAATGGTTACATGATTACATAAAATACACAAATGGTTACATGAATACATAAAATACACAAATGGTTACATGAATACATAAAATACACAAATGATTACATGAATACATAAAATACACAAATGATTACATGAATACATAAAATACACAAATGGTTACATGAATACATAAAATACACAAATGATTACATGAATACATAAAATACATAAATGATTACATGAATACATAAAATACACATATAAATGAATACATACATACGTCAACACATACATTAGGGGGTGCCAAAATGAACTTACCCTGTCGCTGCACAATTAAAGTAACGACGAAGAATTAAAATTCCGAATCCCACACTGCCTAGGTTTGATAGTTAGTGCTCCCTAGTTGACGGCTACTACAGGGAAATCTTTCTCGTGCTCACGGTTTGGTTGGCGTTGGCGGAACCAAAGACATGTGGAAAGCTGAGAGGTGTGTGTTTTCTGGACAGCGGCAGGTTGTTGCATGCCAAAAGCCTTGAATGCTAGAGCAATGTTGATTGTTGCATGCGACACGAGTGTAAGGCATGTCACCTACCACCCCATGACATGTCACACTGGATCCTAGGGGGTCTCTAGGTGTATGGGATATTCATGAGCGTGTGGGTTTTGGGGCGTGGGTAGTAATTCATGCATAGTACATGGCCACATAATCATGGCTTATCAATTGTATTGGTATGTTTTCATGCTTAGGTATAACTCACCATGCCACCTGTAGATAATGACTATGAAGACAAGCGTCCACAGGTTCCATGGGGAGGGTTCTTGTTTTGGTCATATTTTGAGCTTTTACCATTTGTTTTTTAATGGAGTCATCAGAAAGGGAGAGGACCCTTCTTGATTTGGATTTGAATGGGGCCAGGCATATGCACATGGCTCATGGACGTGCATTGCACCCATGCATGGTGTCATGTTCCATACAAGAAATAAATGTAAAAAAACAGCATAAGGGGTAAGTTAATTTTGGGACCCCCTAAATGCATAAATAAATAAATGAATACATAAATACGCGAATACAAAAATACATGAGAACATGAATACATGAACACGTAAATATGTAAGTAAATAAATACATGTTAAGCCTCATCATATCATCATATCATCATTGCCTCATCGCCACACCAATGTTGTTCCAGGTATGCTAGCCAGATTGAGTCGAAGCGCTTGGCTCGTCTCAATGCGGCCGCAGAAGCAAAATCTGAAGACCTGCTCCTCCCATCGCTCTCAACATCATCTCTCACCCATTGCCATTGCCCCCCCATGCACCCCACCCATTGCCGTCCCTCCCCCCCACCCTCCCCCCCCATCATGCCCCACCACCACACCAATATTGTTACAGGTATGCTAGCTGGGTTGATTTGAAGCGCTTGACACGACTAAATGATGCCGCTGCCATAAAAAACAAAAAAAACCCTGCTCCTCCCATTGCTCTCCCCCCAAACTTCCCCCCCCCACACACCATCACCACCCCACCCCACCCCACCCCACACCCACCCCACTGCCCCCCCATCCCCTCCCACCCCTCCCACCCCACCCCACCCCACATCACCCCACCCCATCCCCCTTGTGCTTCCATGTATGCTAGCCGGATGGAGTTGAAGCGCTTGGCACCACATGAATGATGCCGCTGCCGCAAAAGCAAAATCTAAAGACCCTGCTCCTCCCATTGCTCCCAACATCATCTCACCCATTGCCATTGCCCCCCCCACACCCACTCACCCACCCACCCCTCACCACCCCCCACCCTACCTACCCCCCTTGTGCTTCCAGGTATGCTAGCCGGATGGAGCTGAAGCACTTGGCATGACTGAATGATGCCGCAAAAGAAAAATCTAAAGACCCTCCTTCTCCCATAGCTCTCCCCCTTACCTCCCCCCCACCCCACCCCACCACATCCCCCTTGTGCTTCTAGGTATGCTAGCCGGATGGAGGTGAAGCGCTTCAGCGCTTGGCTTGAGTCAATGTTGCCGCTGCCGCGAAAGCAAAAAAACCTGCTCCTCCCATTGCTCTCAACTCCATCTCCCACCCATTGCCATTGCCCCCCCCCTCCCCCCCCCACACACACCACCACCACCATAAAACACACACCACACCAAACCACACCACACACACTCCCACCCGCCTCCCTTGTGCTTCCAGGTATGCTAGCCGGATGGAGTTGAAACGCTTGGCTCGACTCAATGAAGCCGCTGCCGCAAAATCTGAAGACCCTGCTACTCCCATTGCTCTCAACATCAACCAAGCCATTCTGTGGGACACTGTTTCCGATGAATTCATGGGCGCAACTATGGGGGAGGGGGTGCTGGCACAAGGACAAATGGGTATGACATATGCAGGTATCTATGTATGCATTTATGTATCTATGTATGTATTTATTTATGTATGTTGTATGCATTTATGTATGAGATATATGTTTTTATTTATGTATGCATCGGGTATGCATTTATGTATTTATTAATGTATTTATGCAGATTTACGTATTTATGCCTAATATATGCCTTGCTCTAAACTTCAACAAAGCCATCCATTGGGACGCCGTGTCGCATCAATTCATGGACGCAGGCATGAGGGAGGGGGTGCTGGCAAGAGGACAAAAGGGTCTGACCTTTGCAGGTATTTTTGTATGCATTTAAATATGTATTTTGTATTTAATTATATATATATATATACATGTATTTTTGTTTTTGTTATGTATGCGTCAGGTATGCATTTATGTATTTTAATGCATTTATGTGGATTTATGTATGTATTTATTAATGTATGCCTTGCTCTCTGCATCATCTAAGCCATCCAGTGGGACACTATATCGCATGAATTCATGAACCCAGGCATGGGGGAGGGGGTGCTGGCACAAGGGCAGATAGGGCTCCCCTTGACAGGCATGTGTTGTACATTTATTGACGGTATGTGGTGATGGTGGGACGCATGGCATCATGGACGCAGGCATGGGGGAGGGGGTGCTGGCACAAGGGAAGATGGGAATGACCTTTACAGCTATCTATGTGAACATTTATGGATTTGTTAATGATTTTTTTTATAATTAAGTTTATGCATTAATTTATTCGTGTCTGCATTTATTTATTCATGCATGCATGTTTTCATTATTGTATTTGTTTGTGCTGTGTTTAGGTATATATTTTTGCATTGTTGTATTTATTTATGTATGTCTTCCAACACCAACAACAACAACACCAACACATCCCACACCAACACAACCAACACCACCATCAAAAAGAAACAGTTGTGCAGCTAGGAGTGCATCCCACACCAACATCACCACTACCACCACCACCACAATCACAATCTCCACCATCACCACCACCACCACTACCAACACCAACACCAAAAAAAAAACACAAACACCAACAACACATGCAACACAAACAACAAGAACAGCAGCACCATGTGCAGGTGCAGACATGCAAGTGCAGACGGGTGTTGAATGGTAGAGCCAGCTGCTGTCCATGAAGGGACCCTATGGGAAGCTGATTAGAAGGCAGCCACCACCACCAATACCAATAACACCAACATCACCACCAACACCAACAACAACACCACCAAGATCACCACCACCAGCAACAACAACAACAACAATACAAGCAACAACACCAACAGAAAGAACAGAAACAACACAAGCAACACAAACAACACCAACAACACCAACACCAGCACCATGTGCAGGTGCAGATATGCAAGTGCGTATGGGTGTTTAATTGTTGAGCCAGCTGCTGTCCCTCAAGGGACGCTATGGGAAGCTGATTAGAAGGCAGCCACCACCACCAATACCAATAACACGGACATCACCACCAACACCAACACCAACACCACCAAGATCACCACCAACAACAACAATACAAGCAACAACACCAACAGGAACAACAGAAACAACACAAGCAACACAAACAACACCAACACCAGCACCAGGTGCAGGTGTAGACATGCAAGTCCGTATGGGTGTTGAGCCAGCTGCTGTCCCTCAAGGGACGCCATGGGAAGCTGATTACAAGGCAGCTATTGGCTCACATCCTCAAAGCATCGGGCTGCTGACCTCTCTTAACAAAATCACCACGCACTACCACCAACACCAACACAAAAGAACAACAAGACCATCACCAGATGCAAGTGCAGGTGCAGATGCACAGGTGCATATGGGTGTTGAATTGTGGAGCCAGCTGCTGTCCATCAAATGGAATCTGATAAGGTAGCCAACTACACCACAACCAACACCAACACCAACACCAACAACACCAACACCAACAACACCAACAACAATAACACCAACGTCACCACCATTTCAACCAACATTTACACCACCACCACCACCCCCTGCAACGCCACCAAAACAAACGACATTAATACAAACAACACCAACACAAACAGCACCACCAACAGCACCACCACCATCACCAGATGTAGGTGCAGGTGCAGATAAAGAGGTGCATATGGGTGTTGAATTGTGGAGCCAGCTGCTTTCCATCAAATGGAATCTGATAACAAGGCAGCCAATACCACCACCACCACCACCACCAAAAACACCAACGTCACCACCACTACCACCAACATCTACACCACCCCCACCACCTACAACACAAACAACACAAATGATACCAATACAAACAAAACCAACACAAACAATTAACGCCAACATAAACAACACCACTAACACCACCACCATCACCAGATGTAGGTGCAGATGCAAATAAAGAGGTGCAGGCAGGTGTTGAATTGTGGAGCCAGCTGCTGTCCAACAAGGGACGCTATGGGAAGCTGATTACAAGGCGGCCAGCACAAACACAACCAACAGCACTAACACCAACATCAATAACAACACCAGTCACCACCACTAGAGCCAACCATACAGTAAACAAGGCACCCAAACTCACACACTACACCTACACACCCCACCAGACAGACACCAAACACCAATTAACAAAACACCAATCACCTACCACTACACACAGCAAGAACATTAACACCATACCCGAACACTAACCACACCCCAAACCAAAACCGATTAACCAATTATATACATCAAAGACCCAGTGCAACCACAACTACCACCAACGGTTGAACACCACTACCAACACCTACCACACCACCAAACAACAACACACCAATAGGAGCAAAACACATGTCACCATACACTTGACACCAACTTAACACCAACTACCAAACACCTACCACACCCACCCCCACCCACCCCCCCACCACACACAACCACCACCAATAACAAATCCCATCAC